>PVIA01002619.1:0-200686 GCA_004024845.1 Tonatia bakeri | reverse complement strand
AGTGCCTGCCACCACCGTCAGACAGACCTGGTGCTCTAAAGCTGAGTTACACACGGGGCTATTGCTGGCGTGTCTTGATTGGGACTATAAAATGTGGCCGAGAAGACAGGCGCTCAGTAAGAAGTCCGAGTTGGTGGTTAAACTCAGGTCAGGACTCCTCTGTATCTAAGTACCAGCGGTGTAGTGTCTCGTGCTCACACGGGACCCGCCTGTCCCTGTGAGTCCGGGCGAGGTGGTGGACTCCACTCTGTCTCTAAATGCTGTTGTGCGCAGACCAACATTTTGAGAAGCTACCTAATGCCTACGCTTTTTAATGCTGTAAAATACAATAGCTAAAATTAAATGCCACTTAACTTTTTCAGAGATTAATTAATGGACAGCCTGGTCAAATTCAAAGCTTTTTGGTGTATAAAACTTTATAAATGGAACTATTCCACCAATAGGCAAAGTGAAATGGAAACCTGTCTAGATGGAGAGTATGTAATTTCTGCACAGGTCTCTGTTAGTGAACACATCGCTGTGTACCGGTCAGGAATCTTGCTCCAATAAAGGAACATAAAGATTTTTTTCGACTGGGGTCATTCTCCTTGTTTTGTAGAGAAATGTTTCTTGCTTTTGGATTTAGGTGATAAGCAAGTTTTTGTCTTATTTGTGTTCATAGCGATGGGAGTGGGTAAACCCCTAAATAGTTGAAGCAGTAAGTATAGCACAGGTAACCTGTACATGGAAAGGTATGTATGAGGCACAGATGACATACTGTGCTAATCTGAGTTCTGAGCAGAAGCCAAATGAATGCACATGAAGGAAGCCTGTGATTTTTGTGAACAAAGTTGCTGCTTAACCAAAACTAGTTTGTGTATGCTGGTGAGATCGTGGAACTAGGAGATTGTAGGCCGCGTGGAATTGAACTTTATAATGCCATCATATAGAAATGTGGTAGCATGGAAAAAAGTCACTAAAGGTAATTTGTCTCCAGCTATTGAGGTCACCCTCTGGCCCCTGTGCCTCCTGGTCTTGCAGGGAGTGCTGCTGGGCTCTGCGGAAACACAGTGGCAACCCCAGTGTACTGGAAAGCAGCTCCAGGGTAGCTAGTGCTCTTTGTTCCAATTGCAAGGGGAGTTTTTGGGGTGGCCCTTAGGCAAGTATGTATTGGAAAGTGCTAGATGAATGACAAAGCTCCTTGGGTACAAAGGACATTTAAAAAGAAAAAGCAAATAGCTTTTTAGTTTTCTCTGGGAAGAGGACATCTTCCCAAGCTGTGCTACGCTGAGCTTGTGAGGGTAGCTTTAATGAATTGGGGCATAGAAGACAGTCTTGTAATGTGTCTTTGCATTAATTTCAAAACCTTAAGGAGTATTCTATTTTAATTCACCCCTGCAGTTGAGGTTAACATTGGTTTCTCCAATGATGTCCTGGTTTCTAAAGATGTACCTACTCTCTGACCTTCATAACAGGCCCTCACTGTTCTCGCCTGACTCTGGCTCCGAAATGGAGTGTGTAAGTGATGCACGGAGTACCTGGATGTCCTGAAGAGCTGACCGATTGCTTTACATCCGGCCTGCACTGGGGCTAGCTGTCTGGCTATATAGGTCATTAGTTTTCCACTCTGAATCTGGGGGACCTTCCAGGTTTCAGAGGATTCCTGGGCGGGACAGTTGTGTTCCCATCTGACCTGGCAGTCTTCATCATTCATTCTGGGTTATGAGTGGTTTCACGGTTACACTTGGTCCCAGGAAAAGATTTGGGTTTTCCGACTTCTCTGTTCAATGTTTCTGTGAACCCTTTGTGGCCTTTGCAAGAATGGAATTCTGATGCAAAGGGTGGAGACTCGGTTTCCTGAAGGTTAAGACAAGTTCTTAAGGAGACAATGAGTTGCCTTTCTAAACATTTAGAGAGGACATCTTATTTTGAAGTCTCCACAAGAGCAGTGACCATTCCCTTTTTAGTATTTATATGACTTATTGAAGACTCAACACATTTACTCTGTAACACGTCTGAAAGAAAGGGCTGCAGTTTCGTGATTAGAACAAGAATAGAAGGGACTGGCCCTGGCTGGTGTGGCTCAGTGAATTGAGCGCCCACCTGCAAACCAAAGGGTTGCTGGTTTGATTCCCAGTCAGGGTACATGCCTGGGTTGCAGGATGGGTGTCCAGTAGGGGGAGCGTGAGAGGCAACCACACATTGATGTTTCTCTACCTCTAAAAAAAAAAAAAAAGACTTATTTTAGTTTTTAAAGATTTCATTTATTGTAGAGGGGAAGGGAGGGAGAAAAACATCAATGTGTGAGAGACATCAATTGGTTGCCTCACACATCCCTGGCTGGGGACCTGACCCACAACCCAGGCATGTGCCCTCGCTGGGAATCTAACCAGCGACCTTAAAATTCACAGGCCGGTACTCAGTCCGCTGAGCCATACCAACCAGAGTGGGACTTTAAAGGAGGGTGTGCGCCAACTTGGTTAGTTGGTGACATTGCATGCTCATACCCAAGGGGTGCCAATCTAAATGCAGATGGACTGATGTTGGTAATGCCAAGAACAGTGAGTATAGAAGGGAAAGTGTTTCCTTATGCACCCTGCCAGCAGACCTGGGCTCCTTCCAGTCTGATGGTCGTACAGTTTAGCAGCTAGTTAGCTGGAGCGGTGGTTCGTACTGTCCACCATTTGACGTATGTTGAATGTAAACTTCAGTTTTGCTAAGAGTTAAAACTTCATTACTTGACATCACTGTTAAGACACACAACATGGCTATCTGGTCAGGCTCCTCCCACATTTCTCTGTAGGTGTGTCCAGCCTGGGGTTCATTAAAAAAGGTGGCTGGATTCTACTTCTAAATTTTCCCTTTGGGACAAGTGAAGCAGTGAAACACTTCTCAGTGAATTTGGAAAACTTAGTTCTTCAACATAGTTCAGCTTTCAGGCTGCAGGAGTGGGTAAGTGATCCGCCGATGGGAGATAGACCACCCCGCTGAAGGGAGGAACTCTGCTAGTTCCCCCCTAGCCTGTGACCTGCAGTCAGAAACTGATGGGACTTCCTCTAAATGATGGTTGATCACATCGCTCTCAGGGCGGCCTGGTAACTCCCAGCTGAGAGCCTGCTGTGGCCCCGGCTCAGTTGGTTCCAGCGTGTCCCAGTACATGAAGGTGGGTTTGATCTTTGGTCAGAGAGTGTACAAGAAACAACCGCTGAATGCATAAACAAGTGGAACCACAAATAGATGTTTCCTCTCAAGCAAAAAAAATAAAAATAAAGAGCCTACTATGTGTTCATCTTTACCCCTCAGCGACTCTGATATGTATATCCACAAACGTCCTGGCTTGAAGCACAGGTGTGTCCCCAACTTGACCAAGTTGCCTTGGCATTTGCTGATGCCCCATGGCGGGGCAATAACATGGGGTTGCCCATGCCAATTTCACTTTTCCCAGACGACTGTGAGGGAGGTGGTCAGAGCAAGTGGAACAGATAGACTATCCTCAATAAAAAGCACTGGGCGGTGGGGGTGGGGGGCAGAGGGGGTGCTTATTCCAAGTCAGCTAATTAGGCCACCTTCAATATTTGACCCTTACTTCTGACCCTGGGGAAATGGCTACTTTCAGTGAAGCCCTGGCACAAGATGGTAGTAAGCACAGGATCCCAAGAGGTGATTCGACCAGGATTTCCTACCCAAGCGAGCCATTGCTAGGAGTCTAGTGCAGGTGGTTAGTTTCCTGAGATAGTGACTATTTCACAGGGTGTAAATATGCCTTCACTTTTCTTTAACATTTAAAAATGATTTCGTTTATTTTTAGAGAGAGGGGAAGGGAGGGCAAACGAGGGAGAGAAACATCGATCAGTTGGGGACTTAGCCCAGTAACCCAGGCATGTGCCCCGACCGGGAATTGAACCTATGGCCTTCGCATTTCAGGGACGACACCCAAACCACTGAACCACACCAGTTAGGGTTGGGAGTTCCCTTTAGAAGGTCTCTTCAGGACGAAGGTGGAACAGTGGCTCTGACTGAACCAGAAAGCTCCCATTGGGTCAAGTGGTGGGAGCGTGAGAGTCTCAGTTTATCCATCAGTGATTTGTAATTTAGCATAACGGGTGAGGCTTTATTTTTTTCAGAAGCATACATTTTTACAGTGATTCTAGACAAGGACCAAGATTTCATGGGGGCGACAGGTTTGGGATTAGCCCTTTTTACACCAACGACATCTGAAAGGAAGAGACCTCTAGGGGCGGAGCCAGGTCACAGTAGGGTTCGGAGGAAGAGGAGGCAGATCCATCCTGGAGTGGACCCGTCACACAGGCAGAGCTCCGCGGCCGGCAGGCGGCGCTGTCTCCACTCGGACCCGCCCCTCTAAGCACGCGGCGGGGCAACCAGAGAACCCCAGCGCGGGAAGTGCCCCTTCTTGCCCTTCTTGCCTTTCTATCCCGGGACGGGGGTCAGTGCCACCGAGAGGGAACTACCGCCTCGGGAGAGGGGGCGCGGGGTCCGAAATCCCAGGGAACGTCGGATCCGGGACAGGTGCTGGGGCCTCGGGTTCAGGATGGAGTCCCGAGAGCCGACCTGGCGCCGCCGAGTGGTGGCGCTGATCGCAGGTACCTGAAAGGCCAGCGGACCTCGGGAGGGGGCGCCCGATCCCGCGGCCCCGGCGCGGCTTCCCGGGAAGTTTCAAGTTTTGAAAGTCTCGCCGGAGGGGTCGGGGCTTCCGGAACCCGGCTGGTGGAAGGAGGGGCCGAGCAGTCGGAGTGGCGCCATGGAGGAAGGGGCTCCGCGGCAGGTGAACGGCTCCGGGAGAGGCAGGGCTGCGGGTGCGGGCCGAGGGGGGCGGGGAAGCCTCCGGTGGTGTCCCCAGCCTCGCCCTGCGTCCCTTCCCAGCTCCTGCCCCGTGTCCCCCTACCCCTTCGCAGGGCTTAACTGCGCACTGGGGGTAAGTCGTTCATGCCCTGGAAACGTTCTCAAATCACTCCAAGTGACTCACAACTTCCAGCCAGGCCAGCCTTTGAACTCGTCTGAATCCTCAGTCAGAGCTTCCAGGGTGGGCCCCAAAGTTTCCTAAAATAGTTTCTTTCAGGTAGGACTCTAAGGCCAATGGGAATCAGTGAGGACAAGCAAAAGGGAGGTCCCTGCGGACGCATTCGGGAGCGACCTAGGGGGAGAAGAATGTATGTGGGCCGGGAGAAGGGGCCCTTGTGCGCCCTTGGGTGGGTGGGGGTCCTTCCCAGAGAATACAGCGTGCGAGGAGTGTGGTCTCCAGGCGGTGGCGCCTGGCTCAGCGCCTGGGCGTGAACCTGCGGGTACCCAGGGGTTCCAGCCCTAAGGTGAGGGGATCCCGTTCCTGCCAGACCTGGGCAATAGGAGCGCGTGGGTACAGGGGCCAAGGCTGTGTGCAGATCTGTTATTGGGGAGGAAGAGATGGCGTTCTAGTCCAGAGCAAATGGGGGAGGTGTGTGCTCACAGGGCAGCAGTCCAGCCCAGAGCAGAGTCTGGGCCGTTCTCAAGGGTCAGGTGGCCCCCACCCTGCTCCTTGAGTGCCGCTCCCCCACCCCCCCAAGTGCTTAGGCAGCCTTCAGAGCTGGTTTCTCCCGCCCACCCCCTTCCTCCGGAGGTCCCTTCGCCTGTTCCAGCGGGGACTTGTACACATTTTCCTATTTCCTGTGAACCTCCGCCCAGCAGTGGCAGCCTGGGTGACTCAGGACCCTGGTGGCCGGGCCCCCAGCTCCATGCGATCTTTGTTTGCTCAGGCTTTTGGCTCTGGCCTTCTCGCCTGGAGCCGGCAAAGGATTTCCTGAGCCCCACCCCTCCCCTCTGACTGCCTGGCCAGCGGGGCACGGAGGCCTGGGGTGGGGGGTGTCCCTCTCTGAGGCTGGGGTGGCCACCCTTCCACTGGGCTCAGGAGATGGCGAGCCGAGAGGTAAGGTGCGAGAGTCCCTGGGAGGTAACCCATGGGTCACCCTGGGCTGAGGTCAGCTTCGGCACCGCGGGTTTGGAAGGGCCTTTTCCTTGCTCCAACCTGGGGTGAAGTCATGAGAAAGCCTACTTCCTTCTGGGAGCTGGGCTGGCGGTGGGTCCCCAGAGACCTTCCCAGTCCTGCGTGTCTCTGCTTTGCCACCTAAGGCATCAGGGGAACAGTCTGGATCCATGCTCAGGCCTCCAGCTGCCCCTGACCTTGAGTGAATCCCTAGCCTCTTCTCTGGCCCCAAATCTTCACCTGAACCCCCATCCTTACAGCAGCAGCATGAAGTGTGGCTGGCAGGGAGGGGCTGGGGCCCCAGAAGGGGTGGCATCTCCTCCGTGTTGTGACCTTGGGCAGGTCATGCAGCCTTGCTCTGTGTCTGTTTTCTCACCTTTACAGTGGGGATAACTGCACCCACCTCCTGGGGTTCCTGTCGGGATAGACAAGTTCATGTGTGCAAATCTGTCAGACCCTGATGCCCAGTAGCACCACATACACGTGACGGGTTTTCCCCTCACCATTCTCTAACGCAGAGGAGAGGAGCTGGGGCTGGATGCATACAGAGCCCAGGGTTTCCACCTGGCCTAGGGGTGCTAGCTCTGCAGCCCAAGGCGCTTTCCAAACCCTGCGTGTGGGTCCTGGGTGCTGTCGCACTGCCCTCCCCCACTGTCTGGTGAGCTGAGGCTGGTGGCAGCAGGAACTGAGTGGCATGCTCCTCTACCATTCCACAGCCTGGGGCAGGCCAGTGGCCGCCAGAGGATGAGAAAGAGGTGATCCGCCGGGCCATCCAGAAGGAGCTAAAAATCAAGGAGGGTGTGGAGAACCTGCGGCGGGTGGCCACGGACCGCCGCCACCTGGGCCACGTACAACAGCTGCTCCGGTCCTCCAACCGCCGTCTGGAGCAGCTGCACGGGGAGCTGCAGGAGCTCCACACCCGCATCCTACTGCCCGCCCCTGCAGCTGGTGAGTGCGTGACCCCTGGGGATGGGAGGCACCAGGCCAGCCCAGCTCCTCAGCCCCCGCCCACGCCCCGGCTGCCCACCACCACTTGCAGAGCCTCCACAGGCAGCCCCCATCCAGGACGGGAGGGGGGAGAGAGCTGGGCTGTAGGCGAGGGGTTCATGGGCCCCCCATTTTGCACCCACAGAACCCATGGCCCCAGGACCCCAGCCTCTGGCAGAGCAGCCGAGGGCCCGGCACCTGGAGGCTCTACGGAGGCAGCTGCAGGTGGAGCTGAAGGTAAAGCAGGGCGCTGAGAACATGACCCAAACCTATGCCAGCGGCACGCCCAAGGTAAGGCTCCTGCGCTCTGATGCGGAGAGATTTGGCTCTGAGATTATTTGGGGAGCGGCTGTTCCAGCCTTTCATCTGAAAGGGAACTGTCACCCAGCCATTGACCCTATAAGGCAGACACAGTCCTAAACCTTAGTCTGATGGGAGAAGCATAGTCCAGATCCCAGCTTGGTGGGGAAAGGCATGGCTCGTACCCCACTCTAACAGAAAAGCCACAACACAAGCTCCCAGTCTAGTGGAGAAGGCCTGGCTCCAGCCCCAGCATGGTGTGGGGAGCTCAGTCCTGATAGGGTGAGGAGGCTTGACCTCGGCCCTTATCTGGTCTCCTGGGGAGGCTCTGCCTCAGACCTGTCTCACCAGGGAGGCTTGGCTCTTTATCTGGCCTACTGAGGGAGACTTGGCTTCACTCCTGGCCTGATGGGGGGAGGCTTGGCTGCAGTCCCTGGTCTGACCTGGGAGGCTCTGGGCTAGCGCATGTCATGACCCCTTAGGGGAGGAAGCTCCTGGCAGCTGCCCAGCAGATGCTGCGGGACAGCCAGCTGAAGGTGGCCCTGCTGCGAATGAAGATCAGCAGTCTGGAGGCCAGTGGGTCCCCTGCGCCAGGTGAGGCCTTGAAAAGCAGGGACGGGCAGGGTAGAGCAGGGCACGGGCCTGAGGGCTGACCCTCCTCCCAGGTCCCGAACTGCTGGCGGAGGAGCTGAGGCACCGACTGCGCATTGAGGCTGCCGTGGCCAAGGGTGCCAAGAACGTGGTGAAGCTGCTGGGTAGCCGGCGAACGCAGGACCGCAAGGCGCTGGCCGAGGTAAGACCATCGTCCCCTCCTGTGGCCAATACTCTCTGAGTGTCTCCTTGTTCCCGTTCATCCTCTGCAGTGGCGGGAGGTGCCATGGATGTGGCCGTGCGGGGTGGCAGTGGGGAAACAGGAGACTCATTCTGTCTAGACCTCACGGGGGTGTCTACAGGTGGCCTGAGGCACTGCCACCATGTCCCCATACCCCGTGGGCCTGTTTCCCCTCTGCAGGCTCAGGCCCAGCTCCAGGAGTCCTCCCAGAAGCTGGACCTGCTGCGGCTGGCCTTGGAGCAGCTGCTGGAAGGGCTGCCGCCTGCCCACCCCCTGCGCGGCAGAGTGGCCCGGGAGCTGCGGACCGCTGCGTCTGGGAACCCTCCACCTGCAGGGGTGCTTGTAAAGCCCACCGCCGTGACAGGTAGCCCGGGGGCCCTCCCACCTCAGAGGTGTCCTTCCGTTCCAGAAAGGACCCTGAAACACGATGGCGAAGAACTCTGGAGAAGGATTCCAATCCTGGCCCCACCCACCCCTCACTGTGTGGCCTCGGGCAGTTGACATCCTTTCTGCAAACCTCGGTTTATCCATCTGTAAAATGGGGGTAATGCCAGCACCTGCAGCATGGAGTTGCTGTGAAAGTTCAGTGGGCCGTTTGTCGCATGTGGCATGCGCTCTGCGGGTACAGTTAGCACTCTGTCCTTGAAGCAATTATTTTAACGAGTAACCATGGTAACGCTTAAAGCACCAGTGGTAGGGAGCTCACAGCCCTGGGCAGTATGGACTAGTACAGAGTCCTTTCTTATCCCAAGCTGGACCTGTCTCCGTATAGTGGCAGCTGAACTGCAATCAGTAAATAATCTCAGAGTGCTGGCTTTGGAAGCCCTGAGCTTCCCGCTTGGGACGCAGCACCAGCGAGAAGGCCCGGCGCCTTTTTGCTCAGGGATGATACAGGGGCACACAGGCCAATCCTGCTGCGAACCTAGCTGAGAAGGGGAAGTTCAGGGACTGGGTGGGCCCCTTCCCCTGGCCTGGGGGTCAGGAATGCCTGCTGGAGGAGACGGTGTCTGAGCTTGGCCCTGGAGGAGCGTGTGGGGTTTGGCCAAATGGACGAGTTGGGAAGGGCCTGGGAAATGGTTTGTTAAAGGCCTCGAAGTGAGCTGTTTGGGGCCACTGCGTATCCTGCATCCTGGTTCAACACCTGAGTTCCCTGTTCTTCCCAAGAGAATCCTCCAACCCCAGCCGCTGCCTTTTAGACAAGGACCCGCAGGCCTGGACTCTGAATGGTGCTCCTTGGCCCAGTTTATTTCCTCAGAAATGGCTGGAGTCCTACTGCTTCTTCTCCCCTTTGAGGAACTAAGTCTAGTCACCCTAAAAATGAGTCCCCTTGGTTGGCAAAACACTCTTTGTACCCCTTGAGGGAGGTGGGATGGGGCTGGGCTCATTGCCTCTGAACAGATGGGGAGACTGGGCCCGAGGAGGAGGGGCATGGAGAATGGGCAGCCAGGCTTCCTGCTCCCCAAGCTCTCATCTGTGCCATGGGCCCCTAGGTCCTGCACCTGGAGCAGCATGGCATAACGCACTGTGGCTCCACGAGGCCTGCCTGAGGTCTGAGTCTCGCTCCTTTGCCTGTGGGTCCCTGCTGCTCCCACCTCTCAGCTGGGGCCTGGGAGGGGTGGGGCGGCCAGTCCTCATGGAGGGTGGCAGAAGCTGCGAAGGCCTCCCGTGGGTAGGCTGTGGCTCAGCCGTCTCCTGGAGAAGGGAGCCTTTCTCAGGCTCCAGGGACCCACTGGTGGTGGCCCTGGGAGGATGGCACCTGATGACATCTCCTCCCCCCGCCCCGTGCTCCCACAGGGACGCTACAGGTCCGCCTCCTGGGCTGTGAGCAGCTGCTGACAGCTGTGCCCGGCCGATCCCCTGTGGCTGCACTGGCCGGGAGCCCCTCGCAGGGCTGGCTTCGGGGCAGGAGCAGGCAGCAGCGTGGCGGAGGCGAGCTGGCCAGTGAGTAGGGGGCTACAGGGAGTTGTGGGGGGAAGCAGAGGACCCCCAGTCCTGGCTGCCCTGAGCCCTGGTTCTGGCCCTGCAGGTGAGGTGCTGGCCGTGCTGAAGGTGGACAATCGTGTCATGGGTCAGACGGGTTGGGGGCCGGTGGCCAGGCAGTCCTGGGACCAGACCTTTGTCATCTCCCTGGAGCGGGTGAGGCTGGCCCATGTGAGGCCAGGGGTGACCTCTGGATGCGTGGTGGAAGGCCAGCCGGGCAGAGGCTGGGTGGTGCCCCGTCTCCAGCCTGACCTTTCTGACACAGGCCCGAGAGCTGGAGGTTGGGGTGCGCTGGCGAGACTGGCGACAGCTGTGTGGCGTGGCCTTCCTGCGGCTGGAGGACTTCCTGGACAATGCCTGTCACCAGCTGACCCTCAGCCTGGTGCCACAGGGGCTGCTCTTTGCCCAGGTGCCCACTGACCCCTGCTTTCTGACCTTGTGGGCTTCTGGCTCCATCAGACCTGGGGGCCTCGGAGACTGTATTACCCCACCCTCCACTCCGAGCAGAGGAGTGGAAATGGGAACTCGGAGGGAGGAGGTCTCCAAGAACAGATTCCCAGGCCACCTCTGCAAACCTCATGGGAATCTGGAAGCCTGAGTCTTTGTCCTGACTGTCCCGCTCCATGTGTGAGCCTGGACAAGTGCCTCGCTTCTCTGAACTTCAGTTTCCCCACTGTTTCCAATGAAGACGTCGAATCCATCTCTCTGGGCCCTTCTGGCTCTTGCACTGTTGACACTGGGGGCTCAGGCTGGGACCCTGGAGCCGGGGGAGGTGCCCATGGCAGGCGGGGTGGGAGGGGACTGGCCTTCAGCCTCGCCCTCTGCCCCCACAGGTAACCTTCTGTGACCCTGTCATTGAGAGGAGGCCCCGGCTGCAGAGGCAGAAACGCATTTTCTCTAAACGCAGGGGTATGGACAGGAGAGGACTGTGCATGTAGGGGAGAGGGCAGGGGTGTTAGGGCCCTGGGGCTGAATCCTGCTTTGTTCCAGGTCAGGACTTCCTGAGGGCTTCCCAGATGAACCTCAGCATGGCAGCCTGGGGGCGCTTGGTCATGAACCTGCTGCCCCCCTGCAGCTCCCCCAGCACAATCAGCCCTCCCAAAGGGTGCCCCCAGACCCCAGCCACACCTCGGGGGGCTGCCACCACCCCTGCCTCTCCCAGGTGAGGAGCTGCCTCACCCCAGACTGCCCGAGGCTCTGCGGTCCACCTCTCCCAGCGCTGTCAGTGTCTGTCTGTCTGTCCCTGTTGCTCCCCTTCTCACCCTCTCTCCGTGCGTCTGTGTGTCCCTCCCTCCTGCAGCTGTTCCATCGGCCTGTGCCCCACCCTGTGTCTGCTTCCTCCCTCAGTAATGTCCCACCCAAGAAGACCCCCTTGGGAGACGAAATGAGGCCCCCACCCAAGCCCCCGCGCCTCTACCTGCCCCGGGAGCCAACCCTCGAGGAGACGCCGGTGAGGGGGGCTGATGGCCCTGGGGGTGCTGGGCCCGGGGCGGCCGAGCCTGAGGGAGAGAGGAAAGCAGCCAGGCTCTGCCCTGAGCCCCTCTGTCCTCACAGCGCACCAAACGCCCCCACATGGAGCCCAGGACTCGACTCCGGCCGGCTCCATCAGCCTCGGCTGCCAGGTACCCTTGCCAGGCTCACCTTCCTGTCTGAGACATCGTCTGCTCACTTGAGGGTCTGTGCATCCATTCAAACATCGCCCCGTGGCTGCTGGGCACTCACTGGCTTGCTCTTAGGTTCTGACTCTCTGAACCAACATTATTATTATTATTATTATTATCATTAAAGATTTTTATTTATTGATTTGAGAGAGAGAGAAACATTGATTTGTTGTTCCACTTATTTACACACTCATTGGTTAATTCTTGTTTGTGCCCTGACCCGGGGAATCCACAACTTGGCCATATCAGGATGGCGCTCTAACCCACTGAGCTACCCAGCCAGGGCTGAGCCCACATTATTGAGCTCCAGCTGTATGCCAGACTCCAGGCAACAACCACTTTCCTAGGAGCCCCACCCAGGCTCTCCGGGCCTGCTTGTGGGGACAGGCCAGACTGGCCAGAGGGCGTTTAGAGCAGCTAGTAGTGGAGGCCCAGCCCTCGTCCCAGGGGGCTTCCTGTGCCCCTCTCTTGCAGGAAACCGCCCCGGCTTCAGGACTTCCGCTGCTTGGCCGTGCTGGGTCGGGGACACTTCGGGAAGGTAGTGGACTGAGGAGGGTGTAGTGGAGAGGGTGGGTAGCCCTCGGCACACTCGCTGGGAGGGCACTGTGATCGTTGGACAGTGGGTGGGGGGCGTAAAGGCTCCCCTGCACCGCCCACCCGGAGCCCAGCCTCTCTCTGGCCCCTAGGTCCTCCTGGTGCAGTTCAAGGGGACGGGGAAATACTACGCCGTCAAAGCGCTGAAGAAGCAGGAGGTGCTGAGCCGGGACGAGATGGAGAGGTGTGCGAGGAGACCGACCAGGGAGCACCTGGCCTGCGGGGAGCCCGGGCTGGCCGGCCTGGGCTCTTGGCACCAGGAGGTTCCTGGGGCTTTGAAGTGGCGACTCTCTGGGGCCAGCCAGGCCTGGGTTCTCTTCTTAGCACCTGCTGTTAATGGGGTGCCCTTGGGCAGGTCCCCTCTCATCTCTGCACCTCAGTTTCCTCATCTGTGAAATGGGACAGTGGTGGGTGTGCAGGTTAAATGACCCATGTTGGCCCCCGACGCACAGAAACCTTCACTCTGTGTAGCTGCCTGGCACTCTGACTGAAGACGCACCCAGCCTAGGGTGTCCTAGGGGTGGCAGGGCAGAACCGGGGGAGGTTTTCCTCCCCTCTGAAACCCACGCCCCTCGCAGCCTGTACTGCGAGAAGCGGATCCTGGAGGCTGTGGGCCGCACCGGGCACCCCTTCCTGCTGTCGCTCCTCGCCTGCTTCCAGACCGCCAGTCACGCCTGCTTTGTGACTGAGTTTGCACCGGGTGGTGACCTCATGATGCAGATCCATGAGGACGTTTTCCCAGAGCCCCAGGCCCGGTGGGTTTCCATTTCTCTTGTCTGCCTCTTGCAACAAACCTTCCCTTGTCCCCACACCTGGGCCCCCTCACCCTGCTTCCTCCAGGCACCCATCAGCAGAAGAGCAGGGAGTCGGGGAGGCCTTGGTTCAATTTCTTTTTATCGACTCTCGCAGCATTTGGGACTTTGAGCCTCAGTTTCTGTAGCTATGAATTGGCTTCATAATAACTGTCCTGGAGGCTTGTTGCGTACTCGAGCACAATATTTATGAATTATGGAGCCCAGGGGCCAGGGAGCAGGCAGTGACTGGCAGCTGCAGTTACTTCTCGTCCACCGGAGAGCAGGCTCTGGTGTCTGGGCTCATCAGCTCTGCCACTAGCTGTGTGACCCCGGGGCGCGTCATTTGCCCAGGGTCTCGGATCCTCAGGTGAAAGGCAGGCATGCAGGCTGCTGGGAGCAGGCAGGGAGAAAAAGGTGTGAGGAGCTCGGCATCGTCCCTGGCACAATCTAAGTTCCCAGGAAGGGTGTGCTGTCGGCCAGCAGCGACTTTGGGACAATCTTGGGGCTGTTCCCTACAGGACACCGAGCCCCAGCATGCAGCTCTTCCCCCATCTGACTCTGGTGGGGAAAGCTGAGGGTCCACCAGCTGCGGCCATCCTTGTGGTTCCCTGCCCTCCCCCCACAGACCTGGGCCTGAGCTCCCCCTACATCCCCTCCAGGTTCTACCTGGCCTGTGTGGTCCTGGGGCTGCAGTTCTTACATGAGAAGAAGATCATTTACAGGTAACCTGGCCCCGAGATGCTGGGGGAGCGGCGAGGGAGCAGGTGCTGCCCTCCTCCTAGGCAGCTGTCCCAGGGGCCCCCTCGACCTGCCCCCCTCACCCGCAGGGACCTGAAGCTGGATAACCTTCTTCTGGATGCTCAGGGTTTCCTAAAGATCGCGGACTTTGGGCTGTGTAAAGAAGGTGGGTGTCTCTGGTCCGGGACCCCATATCCTCCAGCCTTCCTCACCCAGTCCAGGCCAGCAGGCGTCTCCTGGGAAATCTCCCCACTGCCACCCTCATTCTAGGGACCAGCTGGACACACTGGTGCTTCCTTCCCAGCCCTACAAGCTCTTAAAGAGCCCTAGCTTGCCCTTGGCCCAAGGGAGAGCCTGTGCTCAGAGCTGGGAGAAGGCACTCGGTTCTGCTTTCTTTGTGACCTTGACATGTGAGCTTGGCTGAGACTCAGCTCCCTCCTCCCGCAGATGGCATAAAAACCATCCCCACATCCAAGAGTAGGGGGAAGGGCTTGGCACAGATTCGGTACATGGGGACATAGGGTTGGCTGTTGGTTCTCACAACCACAGAGATTGCTGTGGACCAGACACACTGAGCCGGCGCTGGTGTGGCTGTTGGTTTGCAGGGATCGGCTTTGGGGATCGGACCAGCACCTTCTGCGGCACCCCAGAGTTCCTGGCCCCCGAGGTGCTGACCCAGGAGGCCTACACACGGGCTGTGGACTGGTGGGGGCTGGGCGTGCTGCTGTATGAGATGCTGGTGGGCGAGGTGAGTGCTGCACCTGGGCTGCTGGGGCCTCCGGGCCAGGGTGGGGAAGGGGTGGCCCATGCACTCTGCTGCGCCCCCTCCCGCAGTGCCCGTTCCCAGGGGACACCGAGGAGGAGGTGTTCGACTGCATCGTCAATGCGGATGCACCGTGCCCCCGCTTCTTGTCGGTGCAAGGGCTCGAGCTCATTCAGAAGGTAACCGCTGTTCCCGGCCGGGTTGCGCAGTGGGCTGTGCAGTGCTGTCCCCTGCACCAGAAGGCTGTGGGTTTGATTCCTGGTCAGGGTGCATAGCTAGGTTTTGGGTTTGATTCCTGGTCAGGGCATGAATGGAAGGGGATGGGTCAATATTTTTCTCTCTCTGAAAATCATTGAACATATCCTTTGATGAGGATTTTTTAAAACTTTATAAAAAGAAGGTAATCGCTGCAGGGTCCAGGGCTGGGCTGGGCGGCTGCCCCCGGCACACAGGCTGGTGGTCACCAGTTGTCTCCGGGACCCTGTGGCTCATGGGGGCCCCGGGAGGTGGTGGAGCCTGGGCCGAGCGCCCGCGGTGAGCACCCGCCCTGCCCAGCTCCTCCAGAAGTGCCCGGAGAAGCGCCTGGGGGCGGGTGAGCAGGACGCCGAGGAGATCAAGACACAGCCTTTCTTCAGGGTGAGTGGCCACGGCGGCCCCAGTGGCCCGGCATGGTGGGTGGGAGGTGTTGAGAGACCACTGGGCAGCCGTTTCTGTGGTCTCAGGCGTCTCTGCCCTCATCCCCAGACCACCGACTGGCAGGCTCTGCTGGCCCGTGCCGTCCAGCCCCCCTTTGCGCCCACGCTCTGCGGCCCCACGGACCTGCGCTACTTCGAGGGCGAGTTCACGGGGTTGCCACCTGCCCTGACCCCGCCTGACCCCCGCAGCCCCCTCACTGCCCGCCAACAGGCTGCCTTCCGGGACTTCGACTTTGTGTCCGAGTGGTTCCTGGAGCCCTGAGGGGCCTCTCCCACGTCCCTGCCCGCCACCACCCAGACTGTTAGAGCCTCACTCGCCCACCTGTCTGCCCGGCTGTGCGCCCTGCCCGGGAGGCCTGGGCCTTGCCCAGCATTCACCAGCCCTTGGGATTCGGGCTGGGGCCATGGGGCTGTGTGGTGCTGGGCAGAGTGGACCCCTCCCCACCACCTACCCCTCCTCTGCCTCCCAGCCAGACCTGGGCCAGAAAGAGTGGCACAGCGAGGAGTGGTTTGTTTTGTTTTTTTAATACTTGACTTGCTTAATGGATTATTAAATATATAAAACTGCACACTGGAGACATTCTGGCTTAGGGGTGGGGGAGCTCTCAGAAGGCTGGCGTTGGTGCCCTGGCCCCACACAGGCCCTCCTCCTCCCCTTCCCTCCCTGGAGGCAGAGCGCCCCCAACAGGCAGGGGTTTGCTGTTTGTTCACTCTGCTCTGAGGCTGGAGCCCCGGGTGCTCGGGGTCAGCCCTCTGGTTTTCAGGCACAAGATGATGGCTCTGCCTCCTGTGATCCTAAACAGCCTGGCTGCTGCCCTCACCCTCCTCCTCCTCCTCGGCCCAGAGGGCCTCCCAGGACCCCGAGGGCCATCCACAGAAGAAGTGGGCCAGGTTGCGGGTCAGGCCATGGTTGAAGGGGTTGCCGGGGCGCTGGCGGAGGTAGGCAATGCGGTGCGAGGAGACGAACTCCCAGGTGGTGGTGTTGGTGGCCACCAGGTAGAGGTGTGAGACCAAGAGCAGGCCGGCCACCACAGAGAGGAGGGAGAGCAGCAGGAAGGCGGCGAACAGGAGCCCGCTGGACCGCAGCCACAGGCCCCAGGGCCGGAAGAACCGGAGGCCGGACCTGCAGGGCAGTACAGGGATGGGAGCCCAGAGTTCAGGGAGCCCGGGGGGGGGGGGGCAAGCCACTTGGGAGAGGGTCTGAGGCCCTTGAAGAGGGAGCCCCGGCTGCACACGCCTGTGGGCACATGCAGCCTACCCCCGCCCGCCCGCCCCCACCAGCGCAGTGGTGGGACCCACCATGCCAGGCACAGGCCCCACACAAGCACCACCAGCTGCAGTGCCAGGTAGGCCACGAAGAGTGGGTGGTTGCGCTCCCCCACGCAGTTCTCCATCCACGGGCAGTGGTGGTCGTAGCGGCGGACGCAGCGACGGCACTCCTTGCAGTGTCGGGCCCGCAGGGGCTGCTGTGGGCAGGAAGGGAGGCGGGCTCAATGCTAGCTCCCCTCTGGCCCCAACAGTGGGGGAAGGGATGAGGGCAGGAGGCTGGGCCTGAACCTGGGAGGCCTTCCTGGACAGGTGTGGCCAAGGCACAGGGGGAGGGGGAGGTCCGAGAGTCTCAGCCTTGCCTGTGACCCACCCCAGGAAGTCCCCGCATCACCCACCAGCACCATGCAGTATCTGCAGCGTCGGAGGGGCATGGCCTGAGGAACCATGGCTGCCTGCTCCTCCTTGGCCTCCTCCTGAAAACGGGGGACAGAGCATGAGATAGGGCCCCTTGGGACACAGACGGCACTGGTAGGCACATCTCGGAGCCCATCCTGTGTATAATGGAGGTGGTAGAACAGAGACAGCATAATGCCCTGGACCAAGCCAGGCTGTGTGACCTTTGCCAGTTGCATATCCTCTCTGGGCCTTGGCCATTTCCCCCTTGTAGGATGGGGCTCTAGGGCTGGCAAGAGGATGCACTGAGATGCCCCAGAAAAGCCCTCCACATGGAACCTGGAATGAGACTGTTATTGATCCTTGGATCCATAGTTGGTAGGAAGAGAGATTCAGGTCCCCAGGGGCCCCCTGGTTACCTGGGGCTGGGGCTGGACGTTCACGTAGCCGGGGTCCATGAGTGACACGGCCAGGTAGAGCAGCAGGGAACCCAGCACCAGGAGCAGGAAGGTGAGGGGCAGGAGCAGCTCACCCTGTTCTTCCCACTGCCGCAGTGCTGGAGAGGCCAGAGTAGGAGGGTGAGGCCCGGCTAGGCTCAACAGGAGGGTGTGTGTGGGAAGGTGCATTTGGGGGCAGGTACAGCTGGAGGTGGGGAGTGTGTCCCTGGATGAACAAAGGCCTGGAGATAGGTTTTGGTGAGTGGTCAAATGTATCTGCTGCATAAGGTACAAAAGTTCAGGACTAGCCAAAGGAAAAAAAAAGTTCATCTGTACTCTCTGGGGGGCAGCAGGGAATCAGGGAAGTGTACAGGGTCAGACCTGTTTCTGGAAAACTTACTGGCGGAGAGAAGATGGATCAGAGCAGGAGCCTCGAGGCACAGAGGGCTCTCCAGGAGGAAGAGGAAGAGGAAGATGGCTGGACCAGGGCATGGGTAGGATGAGTGGAGAGGGCATGGATGGATGGGGGTACAGGGGTGAAGGAACCAGGCCTGACTGAATGTGGGGGAGAGGAAGGAGGGGTCCTTGCCTCTGGCTCCACCAGGTCTGAGATGCCCGTGGGACAGAGACAGAGGACGGCGGGGCAGGCGGGACTGGATGCTTAGATGCGGCAAAGAGGGCCACAAAGGCAGCCCAGGCCAGGAAGGGTCCAGTCCACGGAGGAGACTGAGGGTTGGCGGGGGTGGGGCAGGGGTGCGGAAGCTGAGGTGTGCAGGGTGTGAGACAGCCAGACAGCAGAGTGAACAACTGTGGTGCCCCTTGATTGCCAAAGGGAGCAGAGATGGGGGGTTGGGGGATCCTTTCTATGGGGAGACTGAACAGGTTTTTAGGGTAAAGGGCGAAGACCAGGGAGGAGACCTGAGAAAGTCTTAGGAGGAAAGTGAGAACGCTTGCAGTCCAGGGTCTGGGGCTGAGGCATGGAGGGAGGTGTGGGGGCTGCTGTGGGTGGGAGTGAGAGATGGAGGGTGACAACTTGTGCTGGAGGAAGCCTGTGGCGACTAAAGAGGTGATAGGAGTTGGGGGAGGGCTGGCGGGGTGAATAGGGACTACTAGGGCAAGCAGCAAGGATGGGGACGTGGAGGACAGGCCACTCCCCTATTAGGTGTTCTCTTGCCTGAGGGTGGGGAGCCCAGACTTGGGCAGCCAGTGGCCACAGGGCTGGGCGTGATGCCAGTCCTTGATCTATTTGATCTTACGGAGGGAAGGTTGGGAGTCAATTCTTGGGAAGAATCGGATAGGTCCTTGGATCAGGGGAGATGGGGGCTTGAGTTGGTCATCAGATCTGGTGCCCATTGCATCGGTCCAGGGAAGGACAGGGCATCTGGCAGGGACCAGGAAGATGCTGGGATTAATTAGGGATTGACTGGGTATTAGGTAGGAAGCTCTTGCAATGACAAATGGGGAAGGGGCCTCAGGGGCTGGCGGAGATGGGTTGAATCCCAGGGTCTCAGAAGATTCGGTAGGGGACCCAGAGAGACTCAAACGTCTGGGGAACCACGGGGGATCGGGTGGGTCCGGGGTGGCGCGGGGTCCGGCTCACCGGTATCGTGCAGGAAGAGCACCAGCGTGATCCCCCAGGTCAGCACCGTGTGCCCGGTCCGTACCAGAACCCCAGGGCTGAGGAGCGCCCAGGGCGCCATAGCCTCGGCCCGGGGCCCCACCCGGAAGAAGCGCCTAGAGGGGCGGGCCCTCCCAGGAGAGGGGCCGCGGCTGATCGGGGATTGGCGAATCCTGGAGGTGGGCGAGGCCATGTTGGGCCAGAGAGGTCGCCTATTGGGTGGCAGCTGCGGCCGAGTAGGCCCTCGAGCCAACAGGTGCCTGAACAGGCTGAGGGCGTGGCCGGCGCGCGTGCGTAGCTGGTAACTCCCCCACCCCCAGTCCTCACCAGCCAGGTAACTTTCGTAAGCTGGAGCAGTGGCGAGTCTCTATCCCGCCCCACTGAGCTTGCACACCTCTCCGCAACCCCACAGCCTCGCGCATGCGTGCCGCTCCGTGGGCGCTTCAAATATCCAGGTGTTTGTTTTGACTCCATGTTGCAGAATTGTGCGTGGTTCAAGGATGTGATGACTGAGAGGGACAGCACTCGCCCAAGGTTGCTTCATGGTGACATTCTTACCTCCTTGCTATTATTCACGATCAGATATTGTAAACGGGATAAGAGCAAAGTGGAGGTCCGTGGTGTATATTCTGACAATGAGGGGCCCGACTTGGGTCAGGGTCAGAAATGCCAGCACTGCCCCTTCCTATCTGTGTGAGCCTGGGCAAATCACTGAACTCCTCTGAGCTCTGGTTTCTGTTTATGTAACAGAGATGATAATAGCATCCTCTCGCAAGGTGGTTGGGAAAATTGGATAATGGAAATACAGTGTCCAGCACAGGACTGTCTAAGCCAACACCTACACACTGCCAGGCGGACTTGCCCCACCTGAGCCTTTCTCATTCAAGGTTCAAACTCCAATTGTGCCCCCAGGGCCTTCCATCGTCAGCTCTGCCTTTCCCCTGCACCGCCCCACTGATACCATGTCCACCTTTTTCCATCAGATTGCCCCCACCCCAGCTCCTCCAGTAATCCTCTCTGGACATCTCTTATTTTTGTCAGCTCCTGCTCCTTTCTCGTTGGGGAACTGACTCTTCCCCAGCCCATCTGATTGTGGACAGCCTGGTCCCTCACTCCACAGGGTGGTGGGAAGTCACTGTGGGCATGTGACTCTAGAACAGGGGTGTCAAACTCACTTTCACCAGGGGCCACATCACCAGGGGCCGAAATAACTTTAGGACTGTGTAAATGTAACTACTCCTTAACTGTTAAGGAGTTGAAATTACATCTGGCCCTTTGAAGGCAACCATGAGGCTGAAGTGGCCCCCGGTGAAAATAAGTCTGACACCCCTGCTATAGAAGGCCAAACCAGGTCCCTATATCATTTTCCCCAAGGATTGGTCCTTGTAGGTGGGCATGTCACTTGGCAGAGCCAGAATTTCATACAAGTACTGTATAGCTGCTGGGAGAGAAAGGGGCATGCTTTTGGATTTCAAGCAGAAATCAGGTATAAGGGCAATGCGGAGAGAGACTGTGGCAAGAAAGGAGAAGGACATTTTATAAAGAGACACAGGTAAGCAGCACTGAAAGGGGATATGAGAGACAGCCTTAACATTGTCTGGGCCCCTAGATCCAGCTATGCCTGAAGCTGGTTTAGCTCTAGGTTTCCCAGATGCATTAGTTGATGAATTCCCTCCTACTTTTGAGTAACCTGGGTAGGTCTTTGAGTTGGGTGTCTGTCACTTACTAGTCAGTCTTTTTTTGAAAAAAGATTTTATTTATTTATTTTTAGAGAGAGGAGAAGGGAAGGAGAAAGAGAGAGAAACAGTGACCAGTTGCCTCTTGTATGCACCCCAACCCGGGGACTGAACCTACAACCCAGGCATGTGCCCCGACTGGGTTTCAGACCAGCAAACTTTTGCTTTGCAGAATGAAACCCAAACAAATGAGCCACACCGGTCAGCAGTCAGCAGTCAGCAATCAGCAGTCCAGCAATCAGCAGTCAGCATACAACTCAACTCAGCCTTGATTACTGAGATGGGATGTGGCTTAGCCTAGTGGGGGAAACTCGAACTCATGATCCACTTAAAAAATCCTGAAGCTCCAATGACTGACTGTGCTGGGATCACAGAGAAACAAAGCCAGACACTAGTGAAAGGGGTTCAGGCAGGTTTTAATCAGTAATATACTGTGGTTGTCGGGCAGGGGGCCCAGAGTGAACCAAGTGTCACTTTAGTTTGTACAGAGGTGACTGGGCGTTATTCACTGACATGCACAAGCACTGGGTGTGGGGCAGGCAGTAAAGGGGAAAGGGGCCAAATACTTGGTGACAGAAGATGATTTCACTCATCTTCTGATGAAGATGGGTGGTGGGCACACAATTAACAATAAAAATAAAAAGAGCAGACACTACCCTTGATTTTAGCCAAGAGGCCAGAAGTGATTGGTGACTGGCATTTTGAAGAGGGAACTGACGGGGGCTTGAACAGATTCGGGGAAGTGGGTTGTCACAAAGGGCCGGGGAGCGTCAGCCTCCTCAGACCCACTGTGTCCGGAGCTGGCGGCGAGTGAGGGTAGGCTTCTGTCCTCCACAGAGCCTGGGCGACAGGCCGTCCTTCCTGAGGATTGCATTTCAAAGGAACGGCTTTCAGGTCCTTCAGGAAGACACTGCTCAGTAGCAAAAGACCGAAACAATTCAAAGGGACAGAAGAAGGAGTCAGGATTGTAAGCCCTTTTTAGTAAATGCTCTTTGACAGGGTGGTGTGTGGGGCCTGTCCTCAGGTGGTGGCCAAAACAGTCAGTTCTTTTAGCAGCCTGGAGCTTTCTCGGGTGTTTCAGGAGGGGCTGGGGTCATCCCGGGGATGCCACCTGGAGCTCTTAGAAACCATGTTAGTGTTTGCTTGACTCCTTTAGTCTGAGCTGAGAGCCTGCTGTAGTTTTTATAGGTCAAGGTTGAGGCCTAGTTGAGAAGAGGGCTCAAAGGAGCGTGGCTAAAATTTGGTCGAGGAGAGCATATATATTTTTTAAAGATTTTATTTATTTATTTTTAGAGAGGGAAGGGAGGGAGAAAGAGGGAGAGAAACATCCATGTGTGGCTGCCTCTTGCACACACCCCAGCTGGGACCCTGGCCCACCACCCAGGCATGTGCCCTGACCGGGAATTGAACTGGCAACTTCTGTGGGACACACCCACCCCACTGAGCCACACCAGCCAGGGCGAGAGTACCTTTTTCTCTGGGCACTGGGCACACACCTGCACCGGACTGTTCTTTGGGGAGTAGTCCTCCCATTGGGTGCAGCCTCGGGGGTATCTCAGGGGCACCCAGGACACTGTCGATGGCCACACCGGGGACACAGGTGTAAACCAGGCCTGCCTCCAGGCACAACCAGAGTCTGGTCGCCTCATGGTCCGGCCCCAGCGACTTCTGCGCACGCCTCATTTCTTCACTCTGCTGCACCCACACCAGCCGCTTCAGGGTCCTCCCTGCGAGGCCCTTCTGGTGGGGCCCTCTGCCTAGGAAGCCCTGTCCGTGGGCCTAGCACAGCGCCGCCTGGCGGTCCCCTCTGTTCACTGGACTTGGCTCCCAAGCCTCCTCTCCTCTAGGAGGAGCCTCCCTCCCTGCGTCAGGAATGCCGCACCGCCTCGGACCTCCATGAGGGCTCTTCCTCTCCCTGACCCCCTACATACTCCCTCCAGCCACAGGAGGTGCCTCTCGAGGCTCCCTTATCCCTGCCCCTGGCACACTGGGTCATAACCTTGCACCCACCCTTGCCCTACCACCAGACCAAGCCAGCCCGGGCAGCAGCCGGGCGGGCCTGTTGGCAGCTGCACCCGCAGTCTGGGCACGTGGGTGCAGAGAGAATGTGGCCACTCTCCTGACCCCATCCTTTCCACCCAAAAAAAGACACTCTGCTCTTCTCCACTTTGCACAAAAATTTATTTCTGTGATACCCCGAAGTACAGACATTTACCCAGACCCCAGATGGTAAAGCAATGCGATGTGAGCTTGGCCTGGGAGGTTGGGGGGTGGCTGGCTCAGGCCACCTGAGCACGGAAGGGAGGGCCAGCTGTGGCCCATCTGCCGAGCTGGGAGAATGCAGGGCAGCTGCCTCTTCCCAGGGCTGGGAGGGAATGACTCCAGGAGAAAAATGTCAGGGGCCCATTCCCTGGGTCGCTCCTCCAGCCTGTTCTGCGTGGAGGCAGAAATGCTAGGAGAATCTCAAAACAGGCCCAGGGCAGGAGGAAGGAAGAAAAACACCCATGCCCCAAGGCCCCTTGTTCCAGAGGGGCCTCCTCGCCCCGTCTGTCCCACAACGGCAACAGTTCGGAGTTACGGCGAGGGAGCACAGGGACGCTGATGCATCTGGGGCTCCGCTTCTCTGAAACCCAGCTCAGAGGTTTCCAAGGTACAGCCCCGGGGTGGGGCTGGAGGGTGTCCCCGGCAGGTGGTGCCAAATACTGGCCTGGAGGCATTTGCCTGTCGCTGCCTGAAGGGTCAGCGTGGGGAGCTCCCGCCTGAGAGCTGTGGGGTCCAGGGGGTGGCGGGGCAGGCGGGCTCAGTTCTGCTGGTGGGGTGCCTGGGCACCTTGGGCTCTGCCGGCAGATGAAGGGCTGGGGAGTGAGCAAGCCCCTGGTCCCAGAAGGTGCTGGCTTCCAGGGCTGGGGCAGAGTCTGGTGTGTTTGGCAGCAGGGGCAGTGGATGAGCCTGGACTGGAGCCTTCCACGGCCTGGGACCTGGTGGGAGACCAGGAGGCAGCCTCCATCCATAGCAGCATGGCCTCAGGCAGGCCTGGCCGAAGAGCAGCTGGGCCGCTGTGAGCCCTACTCGGCGAGGGTCCTCTGGGGCCCGGGCGGCCTGGGCCTCGGCACGGCTCACTTCTCTGCTCCAGATGGTCCACCACTGGGAGCACCAAGGCGTTTAGGAGACTCTGGGGTTAGTTTTAATCCCTAAACCCTGTCAGCCGCCCCCAGGAACCCGGGTGGGGCTCTCAGGCTGGGTGGGTGGGTCAGGGTGCTGGAGTGGGCCGTGAGAAGCCTGCTGCGTCTCCCACTAGGAAGCAAGGCCAGGGTCGGAGACCACTGGGAAAGGACTGGACACTCACACGTTGGAGGCATGTCGTTGCCGCGAGGTGGAGCACGGCGGCATGTGAAGGCTTTGCCGAGTGGGGCTTGGGAATGGCCCGGGAAGCTGCGAGGACTCGGGGAGTGTTTTTGTTTTTGTACAGAAATCATATACACAAAACTTCACACTTCCTAACCAAAAAAAATAATATATATATAATATATATATCTCACTAATTAAGGAAAAGCGTCAGTTGTGCAAAAGTTCCCCTGTGTCCCTTCATCCAGCGGCAGGCTCCGGGTGGGGGCGGGGTCTGCCAGCCGCACTGCTGCACAGCGCGGCCTGCTGGCCTCGTGGTCCAGAGCCTGGCGGCCACGGGCGGAGGCCTCTATCTGGACGTGTCCATGTTCTCCTCTTTAAAGTTCCCGCAGTGCTCGATCACCTTTCTGGAGAAAATGGGGGAGCAAGAGTTGGAAGGTGGGCTTGGGCGGGCAGGCGGGCCACGCCCCTCCCAGCTGAGGAGGCCGCCCACTTGTCAGCAAATGTTAACATCGCTGCTGCTGACAGCGACAATGAGTGCCAAGTGGCTGGCAGGGTGTCCGGCATGTGTGTGGCACCCAGGAAGTGGTGCCTGTGGCCGTGCATTCCATCGGCACCCTGTCATCCCTGCTTCCTCCCCATGCCCCGCCCTCCACATCTCTCGGCCTTGGGGCGTCTGTGGTTAGCAGCTCCTCCGAACCACTCAGGCCTGGCCTCCGAAACCTTCTGACCTTTTCTTCAGCACTGTCTTCCTCCCTCATCTTTCCCTGCACACCTGAGCCTTTTCCTTCCCCGATATCTCCTAATGGCCCCCAAACTGATCACACCCCAGACTGCACAGGGCACTGACGTCCGGCTGGGTCTCTCCCTCACCTGCTGCAGTTTGGCCCTTGGGAGCTGCTGCCCCACCTCTGTCGGGTGCCACCCGGGACCCCCGCACGCCCGCCATTCAACACTCAGCCCTTGTGGCGGTTGGCAGAGTCGGAGGGGCAGTGGGTGCCGGTGGTCACTGCAGCCTCTATGTGCTGCGGAGTGCCCCAAGGTGTGTCAGGAAGGGGTGCTGGCGTGGGGCAGCAGCTGTGACCAGCTGGAGTGACTGCTCCTAAGTGCCCTGTGTCCTTCACACCTGCCGCCGGGAGGGCCCGCTCACAGGCAGTCTCGGGTCTTACCGAGATGCTCACAGTAATGGGGCAGGTTATGGGTCCTTCTTAACCCTCTGCTTCTCAAAGCTCCCGGGACCCCTGCTGACCACGGATGTTCCCAGGCCCACCTCCTACACCTACTGGGACAGAAAATCTACGGTGGGCCGGTACAATTTTAACAGTCTTTCCAGATGATTCTTTAGGAAGATTAAGTGTGAGAACCACTCATTTTACCATTCTCAAACTCAGACACATCTGTCCCTTAATGTTTAAGCAGTGCCTTTTGCCAAAAATAACTGCAGAAACGGCCGACGCTCCCCAGCCCAGCGGTGTCTGGGGAGCCTCTGAGCTCCAGGCCCCTCCTCCACGACAGCACTGCACACCCAGTGCAGAACTGGGGCAAACTTAAGTGCAGCAAGGTCACACTGCCGACTGCGACACGCAGTGTCCCGAGTCTCCTGCGAACTGATTGCCGGGAGACCAGAACCGGGGAGGTTTCGGCCTCGGTGCTGGAAGCCACCAGCAGCAGCAGCGACTGGCCTGCCGGCTGGGCCCAGAACCCATACACTCAGACACTTGTGCGCCCTCTGCCCTGCCTCACCTTTGGAATGTACTTTTCCACACTGTGTCCTCTCTTTAGTTGGAATGTTTTTAGCCAGAAATAATGAAAAATTCTGACCTGACGTATTGATGCCCAGTGATGCCAGGATGGGATTTGTTGGGGGAAAAAAACGAAGCTTACAAACGAGGGCAGTGACACTCCATCCAGGGCTTGGTTATCTGGTTTCTGGCCACGGTGTGGCCAGAACAACACTCAGGGAGGCCCCGGCTGGACATCCACATGCTGCCCACCTCCACACCCAACTTGGAGTTGCCCCGGGGGGGCCCCTGCACCGTCGCTCACCGTGCCATCTCCTTGGTTTCCTGCCGTGCCGTGGCCGTCTTGATCATGTTCTTCAGAAGGGGCATCCCGCCTTCTTTGATCAGCAGGGGGCAGTACTTGTCGGCTGTGGGGTGGGCAGGGGCAGACAGCGGGGCATCAGGGTGAGTGTTCTCTCAGCCTAGGGCCCAGAACCGCCCCCTGCTGCCGGACTGCCCTTCCGGATGGGTGGGATGAGGGTGCAGGCCTGGTTGAGGGCACTGCTGTAACCTGGGATGGGCCACGTTCACCTAGCCCACGTCCCCCTGGGGGAAGCAAGGGGTGCATCCGTTGGGAAAGCTCTTCCCCACTTAGGTGCGCAGCCGCATTCCAACCCCAGAGCTCATCCTATGGAAAATATCAACCAAACTGGTGGCTTCTGTTCTCTGAGGGGTTTTGTAAAAATATAGCTTCCTAAGCCCTGCTCTTGGGTACTCTGATTCCACAGATCCAGGAACCTGTATTTAATTTGGTTTGTAACAAAACACCACCAAGGGATTCTGGTGACCAGCCAGGGTGGCACCCCCATGCCTTTCTGCTGGGCAGTTTCACGGTTCACTCTGACAGAGAGCGTTCCAGGGCCTGGCATCCAGGGCCCCCGCCCCACGGAGCACACGGGCATTCCAGCAGCCGGTCCGCGGATCTATGCAGTAGGAGCTGTTTTTATTATCTCCACTCTACAGATGAGAGGACTGAGGTTCGGAGAGTTGGAGTCATTCATCCGAAGTCACTCCAGAGGCTCGTCCCAGGGAGTCCCAGCTCAGGGCATTCCCTCTGTACTAGGCCGCCTCTCTGAGGTGCAGTGCTATTTTTCTAATAGGATTAACCTCAAAGAATAATAAAAAAGGCTACTGTATTGAATGGTCTACATGTGCACATGGTCCATACGTGGAATGTTCTCAGCACTTTACATGTCTCACTTCAAAGCAGTCTTATACAGTAAGTGCCCTTATTATCCCATCTTACAGATGGGGAATTCGAGGCACAGAGCGGTTGAGAAACTGGCCCAAAGTCACATAGCAAGCAGTAGACACCAGATGCAAACCCAGGCCGTCCACTCCCTGCACCCACGGGCTTGTCCGCTCTGCCGGTTAACTGGACGGAGCGGCACCAGGGCCTGGGCCCCGCGTCCTCCGTGGGTTCTGTGGTCACACCAATCTCATGGGGGGGTGTTACCATTATCTCCATTTCACAGGGGAGGAAACTGGGGCTCAGAGAGGCTTGAGAACCCACACGAGGTCACACAGCCAGTCAGGGAGGGGACAGGGTGGGGGGGCCCACACCCGGTCGGCGTGGTGCCCTGTCTCTCCTCTCCCCCACAGCCACCGTGCACAGGACCGCTGAGACTCTCCTGTGGGCGGGGAGGGTGGGCTCCCTTGTGGAAATGCGTTGGAGTTGTTTTAAAGTTCTCTCCTATTCTCGAGGACATCCGTTCCCTCAGGGGTCGGGTCTCTGGGGGGGGGTCCTGCCTGTGTCACAGAAGGCATGGGGAGTTTGGACTGCTCACTCACATGGACGCAGGAAGCACTGAGAAAGCTGTCTGGGAACTCCGCACGGACGGCCGTCTCGCCTGCCAGGCATGTCCTGGCGACAGGGCAGGGGCAGCCACTGTGCCGTGCGCCCCGCAAGTGCTGGAGGGCGGAGGGCTGTGCCTGAGACAGGCCCTGGCATCAGCCCCTCAGTGTTCCCCGCCCGGGGCATTAGCTTTCTGAGGGCAACTCAGCCCTCAGCTGGGCGTGTCCCTGTGTCAGAACAGAGGGCCGTGGGTACTCACGGTAGACAGACACAAGGTTGTACAGGGCCCAGGTGGCCCAGTGCTGGCTGACGGGGGAGATTCCCTGGGGAAGGAGGCGAAGAATTGGCTCAAACGACCTGTCAGACGAGAAATGAAGGTCACTTCTGGTGACAGGGCTCGGGGGAGTGCACCTTGGAGCTCCTCCTCCCTGAAGGGTCCCACGGACAAACTGAGCAGGCCAGGAGGATGCAGGGGACACTTGGCGTCTGGCCCGTGAGCGCAGCTCAGGCTGGCAAAGGCAGCTCCCTGGCACGGGAGGTTAAGAGCACAGACACACAGAGGGAGGTGGGAGGACACAGATCAGGGGGCATGGAAACTGGGGGCCTCGGCAAGGAGGAGAGACCAGCCTGCGGGGGTGGGCGCACCCCGGGGAGCGGAAGACAGTGACTGCACTTCCTGTAACAGCCTTCTACGGCCACCTGCTGCTGCGCCCGGAAGCCCCAAGACGCGTGTGCAAACCCCCGGGGGAGCAACCCCACTTCATCTCCCCTCGAGAGCGACAAAAACGGAGCATGGCGAAGCCACGAGCACGAGCCCCTTCCCCCCAACAGGGTTTTCAGTTCAGTGCCGATCAGAAGGGCCATCAGCACGTAGAAAGTGACCCAGTGATGGCATGATGAGGGACACCCAACCTGTGGCTGGAAACTGAGTCACGAGAGCATGTGTCTTGATGCCAGCTGGACTGAAAGTAATTAAATCTGTGCCCAGAACTGCAAGAAGGGGGACATGGGCACCTCAGTGAGGAGGTAGGGGGACACAGGCAGGTTAGCGGGGTTCTCTTCCAGGGAGGAGGCTGTCACTAGATTCTGTTCTGTTCCTTTGTGCAGGTGGGTATGTTCCCTGACAAATAAACATGTATTGGGTGTCTGTAAACAGAGGGCTTTGGGGTCACTATGGCGTTGCCATGCGTGAACGCCCACCAAGCAGTGTAGCTGAGCCCTGTGCCTTTCGGCTCCGCACTGCCTGTGGACTCCTCCCACTAAGCAAGACCCAACAGAGGAGCAGAAGGGAGGCAAGAAGCCAGACCTGACTGCGTCGGGAGAGAGCGCCCTGCCCCAGCACTCGCCCCCGCCCCACCTCGCACCTGTAATTGATATTTCTCCGTGAGTTGATGTCCCAGCTCTGGATGGCCGCCCACATGCGCTCTTCCACCTCCTCCCTCTGGGGTTCACAGATGCCCCAGGCCTCGGGCCCATCAAACATGATGTGGGAGAGGACGCCGCAGGCGTTGTAGGAAACCTCGATCCCGTCCGCCTTGCTCTCCAGCAGGTTGCTGCCAGGAAGGGAGAAGAATGGAGTCTGATTCCCCCCAAGTCCCGCTTTGGACACCAGTTGCTGGACCCCAATTTACAAACTGGATGCCAGAGGAACTACTGATTTTTTTATCACTTATTATTCATACCCAATGACTTTTAAAAGGGATGTGAGGTCGATAACATAGTCACGAGAGGACCATTCCATAAACGTATGGAGGGTTGAAAGAATAAGAGTCCACACTATTGGGGGAAGGTGACATTTATGACAGAAACAGAGACCAAGAGCAATTGCTGCTACTAAGCACAGACTAGAGCTCTGAGCTTCCTGGCAGCCAAGGCAAAGAGGCAAAGGAGAGAAGGACCAACCTGAAGACACTGATGAACTGGGAAGTCATGAGCTGGGGCCGCAGCTCCTTCACCTCGGCCACGTTCCCCAAGAGTCCCAGCATATTCCGATGCAGTTCCTGCTTCTCTGGGAATTCCTGGCCAAATGACAGCCACCGGGGCCTTATCGATAAGTCCATGATTACTGTCGGGTATTCTTATCCTAGACGCTTTGTGAGTGTCTGCCTGGCTACTCCAACTAGACAAAGGGGGTGCAATCTGCTGCCCCCGACCTTCTCGCACCCCTAGGACAGTGCCAGGTATGCAATGTCAGGGGTTAAAATGGAGGGGCTCCTTGTCACACAGTCAAGGCCCAGTGGGGACAGGACCTAGAAACCGTGTCTGTGACAGACTCGGCTCTGTTCACCACAGCTCAGAACACCAGTTTCCCGGGCTCCCCTCGGAAACCAGAGCAAGGAGACAAAGGGTGAGTCTCAGGACGAACAGACCGTTCCACTGGACAGAACCCTGTCCAGCTGCCGCCCCTACGGGCCAGCCAGACAGGACCATCTGAGAAAGCACTGCGGGGGAGAAGGGAGGGCTCTCAGGGAGAGCCCAGCCAGGCCCTGGGGGTCCGGGAGGATCTCCAGAGCTTCTGTTTGCCGCAAGTCCTGGGCTGATGGGACTGTGGAGACCCGGCCGCTGCTGCCCTTTTGTGGGAACCGCAAGGAGTGGGGGTGCGGAGGAATTTGGCCAGTGGGGAGCCTGGGGGCAGAAGAGTGGCCGTGTGCGTGGCTGAGGGGGCCGAGGCCGGGGGACGCTACCTTCAGGCAGTCCAGGAAGAGCTTCATGCCATTGAAGCTGAGGAACATCTCGCAGTTGTCCGGCGTCTCATCTGTGATGTTCCATAGCGCGCTCCAGGAGAACTCCATGACCTGGTCGCACTGCAGGCGGGCGGGGCTCAGTGCGGGTCCCCGGGCCCAGGGAGGGTCCCCAGATCAAACACCGGCGCCCCCCGGGGGCACCCTGGGCCCCTCTGGGGCTGCGGGAGGGCGGGTGGCTCCACAGAGACGCAACTTACTATCTTGTCCAGCAGCTTCTTCTGGATCAGCTTCAGCATCGTCTGTGGGCAGAGAAGGGGACTTGCAGGAGGTCCGGGCCTCACGAGCCCCCGTGTCCCCCCCCCAGAGTGACAGCAATCCTATTCCTAACATATCCTGACGAGACCAACTCGCCCATCTACTTGGGAGGCTGTTTGAAGAAGGGCGCACCAGACTTGGTGCTCGGCATGGAGGAGCCAGGGTGCCAGTCCCCGCTAGACCCCAACAGTCTCTGTGGCTTTGGGCGTGGCCCGCCCCCTCTGAGGAATTCAGCCTCCCCAGTGAGAAGTGAAAGGAAAGTAGATGTTCCTTCCTCATTCTTTGTTTCCTTCCTTCAGCAAATCCAGGGTCCTGCAGAAGTAACACCTGCTTGACTGTGGTTGGTGGGGTACGTGACTGTCTCGCACGAGACGGACAGCAATTTGAATGTTTCACCTAAGATGTCAAATGGTGTGCTGGACTGTGGTATTGTTATGTTACAGAGTTACATGCTTATGATTTTGTAATAAAAGATTTTGTCATAAAAAGGGGGCGTTATTGTGCCAGACCCCGTATTTATTATCTCCCTGCCACGTACCAGGCCCTGCGCTGGGAAGAGCTGGGACACAGTGATGGGAGGAGGAAGCGTGACGTCCTTCCCCGCAGAGCTCACAGACAGCCCCTCATACGCTTATCCAGTCCCAGCTGGGAAGACGCGTCACAGCCCCTGGTCCAAGGAGGCAGGACTACTTGTACACTGGGACCCAGTGGGTGAATGGAGGGGCTGGGAGAGGAGGACGGAATGTTCTAGGTGGAGAAAGTCTACGGGGTCCTAGGCAACATTCACTGTTAGGAAATTCTTCCTTTGGTCTAGCCTGACTTCTTCACATGGCAGCAGGACTATGGACGAGGGAGGGAGGGAGGGAGGGAGGGGCAGCCCGTCAGCACGCACCACGACAAAGCCCATCTTGCCCACGGCCTCCTTGTGGTCGTTGTCCACCTGGCAGACTAGGGCGTTGCACAGGTGCACGGCGATGCGCTGGATCGACTCGTCCTGCCGCGTGGGGTTGAGGATGCTGAGCAGGAGCTCGTTGACCCGGCGGTACTGGAACTCCAGCTCCTCGGGGATGCTGAAGTTGCAGAGGGTCAGGCAGCAGTTCCGCTGGACCTGGGCCGGGGCGGAGACAAACAGAGCGCAGTGAGAGGCAGCCTCGGGAGCTGGCCGGGACGGCTCTCTAAAGGTGAGATAATCTGGAGCTGTGGCAGTCCAGGAAGGCTTTCTGGAAGAGGAGACTACAAGGCTTTTTTAAAAAGTGTTTTTTAAAATATGCGAAATTCTCATACAGAAGAGTGAATAAAATCACAAATGCACAGTTTTAGAAATAATTATAAAGCAAACGAGTGTTTCAACAACAGTGTAGCCACTACCTGGGTGAAGAACTAGAACACTGCCAGCACCCAGAAGTCCCCACATGTCCCCTCCTGATAGTGAGCCCCTCTCCCCACTGGAGATACTCACTATCCCTGTTTATTTGAAAGATTTTCTAGTATCTTGCTTCTTTTTGTTCAACCACAGGTGTGCAAGGTCAGCCATGCTGTTATAAGCAGCCGAAACGCAGTCCCTTTTCACTGCAGTATAGTGTTCCAATTTAGTCACCCATTCCACTGCTGGGGGGCTTCAATGTTGATGGCTTCAAACGATGGCCAGTACATGCATTCTGGCGTCCATGCCCATAAGCCCCTCGAGGGCGCCCACGCATCGGGGGGAGCTTCTGGGTCACAAGGCGTGCGTGTCTTCAACTTCACCCAGTCACCACTTCCGGCCCCCAGCTGGGCAGGAGAGCTCTGGTGGCGCCACCACCACTGTCTCTGTGTATTGTCTGCAGGCTGATGGTTTTAGTGTCCTCAGTGCACTTTCCTTGTAATTTAATTTCTTCCCATCCCTGCTTGTTAGACACTGGAGGTTCACCCTCCTTTATTAACTGTGTAAACGAGAGGATACAACTCTCGGTAAACCCCTGGCCTTCTCTCCCCAAGATACATATAGGTTTTCAATTTGAGAACAAATGTAAATTATAAAAGGAATACTTACTGTAAAAAGTTCAACTAACACTGCCTGAGCAGAAAGTTCAAGTCCCCCAGAAATTAATCACTGTTAAAATGTTGGTGCACAGGTCTTCCTTGTTCCACCCTCTGGAAGCCTGGGGGCTGAGGCCGTTTTGCTGGTTATAAGCAGTCTTTCCGGAACGAGAGGGAGCATACAGTTCCTCTTAAAGTCAAAGGTGTTTATGCTCAAGATGTAACTAACTTCTCTCGTGGCCAGAGATGTGCTTGTGTGCAATGCAAAGAACTGCACAGCGATGCCTGGTGGCAAAGCCGAACAAAGCCAGAGTCCTCTGGGGAGAGGGAACTGGGGCTCGTGGGCACAGTGGGCAGTTCACACTGAGCTCCAGAGCAGCCTCCTGCCAAGGCCACTGGGCCCTCAGTATGCTGTACCCTCGAGGATGTGAATGCACTGAAGAGTGAAAACTAAACGTGGATTCTCTCATGTAAAAAAAAAAAAAAAAAAGCCCTGGTTGCTATAGCTCAGTGGATTGAGCACTGGCCTGTGAACCAAAGGGTCGCCGGTTTGATACCCAGTCAGGGCACATGCCTGGGTTGCAGGCCATGCTTGCGGTGGTTGCGTAAGAAGCAACCACACGTTGATGTCTCTCTCCCTCTCTTCTCTCTCCCTTCCCCTGTCTAAAAATAAATAAATAAAACCTTAAAAATGTTTGGTGTACATTCTTCTAGATTTTCCTTTCTTTTTTTTTTTTTTTAAAGATTTTATTTATTTATTTTTAGAGAGGGAAGGGAGAGGGAGAGAGAGAGAGAAACATCAATGTGCGGTTGCTGGGGGACATGGCCTGCAACCTAGGCATGTGCCCTGACTGGGAATCGAACCTGCGATGCCTGGTTCGCAGCCCGCGCTCAATCCACTGAGCTACGCCAGCCAGGGCTTCCTTTCTTTTTTTAAAGTATATTTCATTGATCGTGCTATTACAATTGTCCTAGATTTTTCTACTATGTAAATATAAATATATATTTGGGGGAGAGGAGATGCAAAAAAAGGCATTGTACAAATGGGCCCCAGACTCCCATTCGCTCGCCAGCATGCAGTGGACCCCCCCTCCAACATAAGGGTGTGCAGATGCACCATGGTGTCCCAGTGGGTGGGTAGATCGTGCTCCCTTTCCAGACGCCCTGTTACTAAACCCTTTTGGCTGCCTCTGATTTTCCTGTAATCAGAAGGGGTGGATGCGTGCACATCTTGCCCTCTAAGAACGTTCCTCACTGAGGAACACCGGGGCCGGAAGGAAAGGGCCTGTCTCATCTCGGCAGGCCCTGGCAGCTGCCCTGCAGAAGGCGGCCTGACCCCCACTGCGGCGGTGGGCAGTGCACGGGTGCTGGCCCCCAGCCTTGGCTATGGCCGGGCATTGTTGTCTCCTGCGATGAGGTGTGACATCTGGTTATTTCAATTTTTGCTCCTTTGATGGAATTTGCTAATTCGTTCGAGTCTTCAAGTAGCTTTTTTTTTCCCCATTAAAAGGACAATGCCCCTTTTGCCTGGTTCTAACACTGGTCTCAGTGTGGAAAAGCAGCAGTTCAGACATCTGGGGCCGGCAGGCAGTGGGCCCTTGCCTCCTGCCCAGGCTGCTTCCCCACTGGGGACTTGCTGGAGGGCGGTTCGAGAACACCTACCAGCTGCGCTAAAAACACACATGCCGGGCACTTCTACTTGTGACAGGCAGTGTGACAGTAGGTACAGTCAGCAAAGCCTTACTGAAGTAGAAAAAAATGGAAAAAGCAACCTCATCGTCCAACTCTGGGGGCCGATTCCATCACTGCAGCCCGTGCACTCAGGGGAGACATTTTCTGGCCCCCTTGGAGGGGGGCGGCCCCCCCTCCCCCCGCCTCTGAGCTCCAGCCCAGAGTCAGTCTGCACTGGAGCAGCCTGTCCTTGGATGGGGACGCTGACACCGTGCTGACACCCACAAGGGTGACATTGAGCCATTCCATCCGGCTGGCTGGCGGGGAGAGGTAGGACTGGGAGCAGCTTTTACTTTCTAGTTCGTATGTTTTCCTATTTCTTGACCTTGTTTTCTAAGCATTCAGTGTCTTCCAGGAAACAAACATTATTTTAAAAATTTTGTTGCGAAAAGTTTGTTCAGATGGAAGAGGTTCACACCCACAAGACACCGCTGAAATAAAAACCCACAGCATATGAACATTATGCAGAGTGAGCCCATGTACTAAGCACATGTACACAGACTGAAATCCAGAACATGGGCATCCAAGTGTTAGTGGTGGCTATCTCTGGTGGTGGGGTTATGGGTGGGTTTTAAAATCTTCATTACTTTTATAAGGAAAGCATCTATTGAAGAAAATAGCCCCCAGCAGAATGTGTCTGGGCAGAAGGGCCGAGGAGTAAGCAGAGGCCTGGGGTGGTGGGTGGCAGTGTGCAGTGGGGCCGGGTTAGTGGGCCCTGAACGCTGGGCCCCAGGGTCTGGGCGTGGCGCCACAGGGAAGGGTGCGGGAAGGCAGGCAGTGCAGAGCCAGGCGAGAAGGGGTGGGAGCAAGCACAGTGCCCTGTGGGATCTACGAGCATGCAAGCGAGGCTGGGTCACAGGGGGGCAGGAAAAGCAGGGCTAGGCCAGAGCATGCAGGGCCGTGGCGGGAAGGGGCTCACCGTCACCTCCTGGTAGGATTCCATGCCATTCAGCACCACCTGGATGACCTGCCGGCGCAGCTTGACGCTCTGCTCTGAGCGGTACTCGGAATTCGTCAGGTAGAAGAGGGCAGCGCTGCCTGTCACTTGAATGTTCTTGTCATACTTGTGGCACTTGAGGGCAGTGATGACCAGCTGTATGAAGACAGGGCATGGGGTCCAGGTTGGCCAGTCCTGTTCAAGTTGTGCAGGGATGGGCCTGGGATGGGCCCTCTGGTTCTGCTCTCCAAGGGCAGACTTGGGAGCAGAAAGCAGGGTGGGACCGTGGTTACGGGACAAGGCCAGTGCTGGGGCACGTGAGGCATGGGTGGGGTAGGGCTGGGGGTCGGACCGCCAGGGTCCTGGGCGTGAGGGCATGTCGAGGAGGGCCAGGGACTCTGAGCACACGGCCCAGCCAAGTCCGGCACCCTCCATGTGGGTAGATGCGTGGGGACCCGAGAGTCCCCTCCTGCTCCGGGACCGGGGCTGACCTTCAGAGCTCGCAGCAGCTGGTGGCAGCGCTCGATGCGCGCGATGTCGAAGAGCAGGTTGATGGCCCGCGAGGTGATCTCGGGCCTGTGCTCTGTGTAGGCCTCGATGGCGTTCAGCACCTGCTCCTCGTTCTTGTCGCCGCTCACCTGCGGACGCAGTGCACTCAGGACCGCCCGGAGGGGCCAAGGGCCGGGGTCCTCCACTCCGTCCCCAACCCCGGGTGGACCCCTCGGGGCCCCCAGCCCACCCCCATCCCTGCTGGCAAGGCCCCCCGGCCCCTCCCCACCCCCGTCCCCGCTCTCACCTTGTAGGCGGGGATATGGGTGAGGCGGCACAGGGAGGTCTCGAAGAGGCCGAGGAACTGCAGTGGCCTCTTCAGGGCCCGGAAGGGCATGATGCTGCTCTTGGAAGGCTCGATGCTGAGGGGGGAGGGTGCTGGCGTCAGTGGCCTGGGGCCAGGGCTGCCCCGGGTTCAGCGCAGAGGCGAGCCTCTCCCTGGGGGGTGCCAGGGATTTCCTGGGGACTCCCTTCTAGGCCCTTCAGCTCATCTTATTTTCCTTCTTAAGGTCAGGGGACACAGACTTTGCTTCCGTATGGAAGGGTGGCAAGGTCACAGGGTAGAACGGGTGGGACGGGAGAGAGGGTTGCAGCTGTCTTTGGAAAACAGCATCTGCCATTTCAATGAGGACGTGTCACCTTTGGGTCCCACCGACAACTGTGCAGGGACACGCCCATCGGCCGAAGCCCGCCGAGGCATGGCTGGGGGTACACAGGGCTCTGGCCAAGTACAGCCGGGTGGGTTTGCATCAGATCTCTCAACCAGCCAGCCCAGAAACCACCCTGCCTGCTGCAGCACCGGAGGAGTGGTAGGCATTACCAGGCTCGCTGCGACACCGCCACGCTGTCTCTGGCTAGCCTGCGCATCCTAATCTCCCAGGCACCCCTGGGCCGTGCCATCTAGCCTTTGTACATGCTACTGCCTCTGGTAGAACACCCTTCCTTTGGCAAACCCAGAGCGAACTGTCAAGGCAGCATGGATGGCCCTGGCTAATGTGGCTCAGTGGACTGAGCACTGGCCTGCAAACAGAATGGTCCCTGATTCAATTCCCAGTCAGGGCACGTGCCTGGGATGTGGGCCAGGTCCCTGGATGGGGGTGTGAGACAGGCAACTGGTAGATGTATCTCTTGTACATTGATGTATCTCTCCCTCTGTTCCCATCCCCTTCCCATCTCTCTAAATATAAATGAATAAAATCTTTTTTTATTTTAATTTCTTTTTTTAAGTAATTTTATTATAAGGCAGAATGAACTTTTTTAAAAGATTTTATTTATTTATTTTTAGAGAGAGAAGGGAGGGAGAAAGAGAGAGAGAGAGAAACATCAATGTGCGGTTGCTGGGGGCCATGGCCTGCAACCCAGGCATGTGCCCTGACTGGGAATCGAACCTGTAATGCTTTGGTTCGCAGCCTGTGCTCCATAAATGAATAAAATCTTAAAAAAAAAAAGACAGCTTGGATGCCATTCCTCTCCCTCCCTCCTTTCCAGTCCCCCCCAGGCCTCAGGGCAGCCCTGTGCGCCCTGCCCCGTCCCCACAACGACCCATCAGACAGGCTGGCAGGGCAGGGCCTGACTCGTGCCTTTATCTCCGGCACCCAGAGGGTGAGTGCTTGTTGAACGACGCCCCGCGGCACCCCCGAGGGCGGCACCGGTGGGTCCCCACCTGGTCTGCCCTGCCTCCTCGTCCATCTTGGAGACGCTGCAGTTCTCCAGGACCATGTGGCCAGAGATGTCCAGGGACATGAGGTTCCCCAGCTTCTGCACGAAGAGGCTCAACACCTTGCGGGTCAGCTTGAACTTGTAGTAGCTGGAGAGGCGGTCTCGGGAGATGTCCAAGTGTCTGGAGAGTGGGGGGCACAGGTCAGGAGCCGGACGCAGGCCGGGGCTGCCTCGGAGACCCCTGCTCCCTCAGTCTGTGGCAGAGGAGGGCCCAGAACTGCTACAGGGCATTCTGGGAAAAACCCTGCTGGGACCTCGGGGCCCTGAACGGCCCTGATCCAGCTGATGCACTGTGTTTAAGGAATGGCACTGACCCTTCCATGCCCACCTTCTACCAAGCCAGGAGCTCGGGGACCTTCTGGGACTGACAACATGAATGTCCCCGCTCCCATCCCAGCCAGCTTGGCGCCAGCTGCTCACCGCAGCTTGTGCAGCTGGACGATGACCCGAATGTGGTCGTCGGACAGGTCCATGTTGTAGAGCACGAGGGACACGAGGCTGTCCTTCCACTGCGTCAGGAAGGCCGCGTCGCTGGTCTGTATGCCTGAGAGGTCCAAGGCGGCCAGCGAGCTGAGCGGCCGCAGCAGGGACTCCACCGGGACCCCATCAATCATGCGGCCCAAGTTGAGGAAGCGCAGGCGGCTAAAGCCCTCGAACGTGAAGTCCTTGACCAGCACCTGGCAGGTGGGGTTGACAAGGCACTCGTCCTCACAGCCCCCCGGGTTCTCCTCCTCGTAGAAAATGTTGGCGCAGCCGAAGAGGCTCAAGGACACCAGGGTGTGGCTGAAGCTCCTCAGGGTTTGCAGGCTCTTGGCGGACAGCTTCTCGCAGTTGGTCAGGTAGAGCTCCACCAGGTCCTGGGGGGCACGGCTCCGTCAGCACCGCAGCCCACCCCGGCCCTTCGCCTGGCCCCATGCTACAGGTGGGCTGGGGGAGGGGCTGCACCAGGCGGAGAGCACTGGAGGGGCCTCGGGCTCCTTGCCCTGGGGCTGATGGCCCCAACTCACCGTCTGACTGCCCCGTGGAGGCCTCCCATGGCCACCGCGTGCCCAGCGAGGCTGGTCTCACCTGCTTGCGGATGGCTTCCAGGTCCTGGTCTTGCACCAGGTCCTCACGGAGGTGGATGCGGGTGAGGCGGGTGCTGCGCGGATCGGAGAAGAGGCTGAAGAAGCTCTCATGTGGCTCAAAGTTGCAGGCGGCGTTGACCAGCTCCACGTACCTGGGAGGGAGGGAGGGAGGGAGGCCTGGCTCAGGAGAGCGGCACGGCGACCCTCATCCCCCTACCTGAAGCCTTCTCTGATCACCTGGCAGCATCCTCTGTCTCCTCCTCCTTCTCCTCCCAGTGCCTGGCCAGATCTCGACTACCCCACCCCACAGCTGAGATGCAGGGCGGCCCCAGGAACCAGCCATCCAAAGGCAGACCCCCTGGTGATGGAGGGCCTCCCGTCAGTAGCAGATCCTAAGCACTTCCTCCCAAACTGCAGACACTTCCACAACAAACACAGGTGTCCCTACTCCCCGTCTTCTCGAAGCCAGCTCCTCACACAGCCCCTCCCAGGACCCTTTCTGAAGGGAAGGTTAAGTCGAATCATCCGGTGTTCCCAGCTGGGTACAGGCAAGCACGCAATCAAACTGCGTTGAGAGGCCAGCTCAGGCAGGGACCCTGGTCTTGGTGGGAAAGGCTTTGGAGTCAAGTGCTCTGGCATCTAAATGCTGTCTGGCTATTCGCTCTGTGGGCCCCTTCACACAAGTAACTGAACTCCCCCGAGCCTCAGTCTCTTCGTCTGTGAAATGATCCTAACACTGGCCTACAGCGTGTCCAACCTGGTGCTGCCAGCCCCACATGAAATGCTCAGGACACACGGGTCCCCACTTCTACCTGTAGCTGGCCCATCCAACAACTTCCCCTCGGGACATCTCAGCTGAGATCCCAGAGGTCAGTGATCACACATCATGCTTCCAGGGGCCTCCACCAGCGGGGAGTCCCTTGGAGGGGCACATACGGATTTCTGAAAGATTCTATCCCTCGTCATGGATCCCTTATTTCGGCATTGGTGTGTAAGCTTGCATGTTCACACATACACATGTGTTCACAGGCACAGTAACTCCTTCATCTGTGCGCAGGTTTCTGTACCCTCCCACAGGTGAAATGCACACCTGTAGCTTCACAGTCAAACATGCCCTGCACTGCAGGAGCCCACGTGCGCACCCCTGTGTACACATACCAAACGCGCAGACACAGAACTTTGTGGTTAGGGCGACACCAGTATTCCACACCCATGCACCCCTGCGCAGGCACACACCCCTCACACACACATGTCCAGTCACCCAGCACGTGGCACATGCACAGTGGCCCCACTCTAAGGCACACACGTGCGCATTCTAAGACTTTGGCCCCTGCCCCAGCAGGGCCTGCTCACTCATTGACGAGCCGGTCACAGATCTCGCTGGGCAGGAAGATGTCTGGATGCAGCCTCAGGGTCTCCTTATCCAGTAGGTAGCCCAAGGTGCCATCCAGGTTGCGCAGGCAGAAGTCGGTGCAGAGGGCCATCAGGGACTCGGGAGTATCGGACGCCATGCTGGGGTAGGAAGGTGGGCCCCTCCAGGGCAGGGGCCTCCAGGGGCAGCAGCGACTCCTCGGCACTCACGGGGTCATTGGCAGGGCCACAGCCTAGGGAATGGGAGAGGAGCACAGTGAGCCACACAAGGGCCAGGACCACCAGCTGCCCTATGTCCACTCTCCGAGCAAGGAAACTGGGGTCCCGGAAGTCACGCTCGGAGCAGCAGCTGGGCGGGCCGGCCCCCAGCGTTCCGGACCCCTCCCAGCCCCTCTCTGCTGGACCACTGTCTGTGCCTGATTCGGCTGCAGAGAGTGGGGGCCTTGTCGGAGCATCTCTGTGCATTATAATGTCTGCAGACAGCTGTGTGTGTTGGGACCCAGTGCTTGGGTGGGGAAATGGGGGCTTTCGTTAACAGTACACAGGATGCTCCTTGCTATGTGATCTTTAAATTTTTTTTTTAATTTATTGATTTTAGAGAGAGGAAAGAAGGGGGAGGGAGGGGGAGAGAGAGAGAGAGCATTGACTTGTTGCCCTACTTATCTATACATTCATTGGTTGATTGTTGTATGTGCCCTGACTGGGGGGTTGAACCCCCAGACCTGGCGCATCGGGCGACCCTCCAACCGAGCCACCTGGCTAGGGCCCTGGTTGCACAAACTAACTGGTGTGTAGGTGTCACCGTTTGAACACTCAGTATGTGCCAGGGCTTTACAGACATGTTCTCACTCACTCGTGTTCCACGTGACTCGGAATCCAGGCTCCTCCTAACTGAAACGAGAATGTACGTCCACATGAGAAGCCGCACGTCTCGGCTCACGGCGGCATCATTCACAACAGCCCCGTGTGGAGACAACGCCGGGTCCGACAGCCGACCGACGGACAGAAACGGTCTGTCTGTACAATGGCGCGTTACCCGGCCAGAAGAGGGATGCGGTACAGAGAGACACTACAACGCTGGACCTTGAAAACATTACCCGAAGTGAAAGAAACCAGTCACAAAGGCACCATGCACACGTGTGGTTCTGAGTGCACTCGTGCAAACGCCCAGCTGGCCTAGGGAAGCCTATGGGGACAGGGGGAGGGGAGTGGTTGGCCAGGGCTGGGAGGCTGGGGGGAATGAGGAGGCACGGCTAATGGGCTTGTGGTTTTCTTTTGGGGGTGATGCAATGTCCTCAAGTTGACTGCGGTGAGGACTGCACAGCTCTGCGCACACACAAACACCCACTGCATTATCTCCTTCAAATAGGTAAGTTGTACGATGCAGGAACTATGGCTCAACGCAACAGTTATTAAGAAAGTGAGGTCTCCCCTGTCTTCATGACAGTGAGGCAGGTGAAGAATTCTCACATAGGGTTTATAAGTGAAAAACGTTAAGTTGGTCTGCACCAAAGTGAAGAAACCTCTGTCTGCGCATACCCCTAAATTTTTAGGAGATGGACCTTCAACGTATATGTGAAGGTAAAACAATCATGTTTCTAGAAGAAAACACAGAATAGCTTTATCGTTTTACATAGGCAATAATTTCTTAAGTAGATCATAAAAAACACAAATTATAAAGGAAAATGGAAAAACGGAACTGCCTCAAACTTTAAGACTGTGCCCATCAAAAGACATCATCAAGAAAGGGAGTCCCAGCCCCCGCCCCGGCCCCCACCAGTGTGGCTTGGTTGGTTGGAGCGACGTCCTGTAGCCAAAGGGCTGTGGGGCACACACCCAGGGTGTGGGTTCGATCTCTGGTCCAGCAAACAGTCCCCAGCTGGGGTGCATGTGGGAGGCAAGCAATCAATGTTTCTCTCTCTCTCTTCCCCTCTCTTGTTCTTTCTCTCTAAAAGCAATGAAAAAATGTCCTCAGGTGAGGATAATAATAATAATAATAATAATAATAATAAAAAAGCAAGAGAGCCCTGGCTGGTGTGGCTCAGTGGACTGAGTGCCAGCCTGTGAGCCAAAGGGTCCCTGGTTCGATTCCCAGTCAGAGCACATGCCTGGGTTGCAGGCCAGGTCCTCAGTAGGGGGCATGCGAGAGGCAACCACACATTGATGTTTCTCTCCCTCTCTTACTCCCTCCCTGCCCCTCTCCAAAGATAAGTCTAAAAGGAAAAGAAAAAGAAAGAGAGCCCTAGCCAGGTAGCTCAGCTGGTTAGAGTGTTGTCCCAATACACCAAGCTTGCAGGTTCGATCCCAGGTCAGGGCACACACAGGAAGCAACAAATGAATGCGTACAAAAGTGGTACAACAAGTTCAGGTCTTTCTCCCTCTTTCCCTCCTTCTCTCTCAAATCAACAGATAAAAAAATTTTTAAAAAGCAAGAGAAAGGGCGAGCCACAGAGTAAAAGATATTTTCAACAAAAGGCTCATATTCAGAATATATAAACAATTCCTACAAATCAGTTTTCCAAAAAAGGATATAGCATCAAATAAGAAATGGACAACAGACGTGAATGGCGTTTCCTGAAGGACAGGGAATCGGACGGCAGCACACGGGAAGGCGCTCAACTTCATCAGTATCAGCGGAAACACAGCGAGACGCCACTGGCCACCCACCAGCATGGCTCTCCTGCAAACAGCGGCAATACACGGGCAATCCAGGCCGACCGCGCCTGTGTCACAGCGACAACACGGAACAACGGGCGTCTCCAACACTGCTGGTAGGCTGTGGACCGGGGCGAACTGCGGGGTGACTGGAATATCATGTGCCACTATTAAAGGTGAAGACACACATGTGTTTGACGTTTGGCGATTCTACGCCTAGGTATGCACCCAAAGAAACACACGTACAAATGTTCACCAGAACACACACACCAGAATGTTCACGGCAGCACCATTCACAACAGCCCCAAAGAGCAGAGAACCAGAATGTCCACTGACATTCAAATAATGACGGTACGCTCGCCGAGGAGACACCGTGCAGCAGCAAGGACGCACAAGCCAGGGTTAACACGACAGCTTGGACGGAACTCACGGCTCAGCAAAGGAGCCAGACACAGAGGAGTACACGGTCGCACCCCACGTGAGTCTGTTTACATGTCACTCCCTTACGTGAAGAAAAACCGAATCCCTTACCAGCGCACAAGAAAACTGAATCCGCAGCGGTGCTCAGGCCTATGGCTGCTCTAGGGGCTCGGCTGTGTGCTGGGAAATTTCTTGTCCCCTGTCTGAAGGTGGACGCACATTTTGTGGCTACTCAGGGAGCTTTATCATGATGTGTGTACTTTCAAAAAATGTATGTTCCATATAACTCATTAAAAAGTTACAAAAATGGCCTGGACACCAACAAGGTCCATGTTTTGGTGGGACTCGGGTCCAGTTAAGTGATGACCTGATAGTGCACTGGCAGCTCTGATGAGGGGCTAATGAAGGATGAAAACGGAACCTTCATATATCCAAATGTGGACGAGACAAACAATCAGGCCCTAGCCAGGTAGCTCAGTGGGTCACAGTGACGTCTTGATACGCCAAGGTTGCAGGTTCGATCCCCGGTCAGGGGACATATAAGAGTCAACCAATGAATGCATAAATAACTGGAACAACAAAAATCAATGTCTTTCTCTAAAAAAAACAAAAAGAACAAGAAAAAGAAAATAGTCCACCATTTATAGAACTGAGGACAGTCAGGAATTAATTCTAAACCATTTTCCTACCAGAGTCTACAGCAGAAAGGGCGGGGTGGGGGTGGAATAGCCAAACTAGCCTATGATGTTAGAAGTCAGGGTAGTGATTACCTTTGTAGAGAGGCAGTAATTAGAAAGTGACAGGGGTGGGGGGTGGAATGGGGGAGGGGCTGCTGGCTGGGCACTCAGTTGGAGCGTCAGTGCTGTGTGCCCGGGTTGCGGGTTTGTTTTCTGTGGGGCACATACAGGAGACAACCGATGAATGCATAAACAAATAGAACAAATTGATCTCTCTCTCTCTGTCTCTTTCTAAAATCAATAAACATAAAAAAAAGATAGTAGTGTGGCCCTGGCTGGGGGCCTCAGGTGGCTGGGGTGTCGTCCCATACATGGAAGGTTGCCCGGGTTTGATTCCAGGTCAGGGCACATACTTGGGTTGTGGGTTTGATCCCCGGTCAGGGTGCATATGGGAGGTAACTGATGGATGTCCCTCTCTCCTCTCCTTTCTCTAACATCAATGATAGAAAGTATCCTCAGGTAAGGATTGAAAAAAAAATCACAGGCTCTGTGGTCAGATCTGGGTTTCAACCCGACTGCACAATCCACTGGTAAGTTACTTAAACTCTGTGGGCCTCAGTTTCTTCACCTGCAAAGTAGGCTAATAACCCCCACTTTCTGGAGCTGCTGGAGTGAGTGAGACATCAGGAAAATGCTTAGTGTCAGGTCTGGCACGACTGAGTATATGACCAAAGGTGGTTATGACCCCACCTTATGGATGAGGGACCTCACACTCAGAGAGAGAGGCGACTCGGTCCAAACTGGGATTTGAACCTGGCCTCTTGGACTCCATCACCTCATCTCCGGGGGGGTTTGGAGTACAGGGCCCAGCGTTGCCCCTGGCTTCTTGGGGCCTCTGCATCCATATTTGATTCTGACAGGCGGCTCAAGAGATCCAGGGGGTGGCCACAGAGCGTGGTGCCCTTTGGAACCACCAGCTCTAAGTCCTGGTGCTCCACTTACTGGTGAGCAGGCTGTAAGAGCTCTGCTGCCTAAGAACAGGTGACCTGCTGCCTAAGAACAGGTGAGCTTAGGCAAGTGTCTTCACCTCTCTGTGCCTCAGTTTCTATTCTAAACCAGGGAGCGCTTTGTGAAGACAATGTGGAGTGATACTGAACAGGCTTAGCACGGTGCCTGGCACGCAGCAGTAGCAACGGTGCTATTACCATTGCCATCATCATCACCACCTTCTATCTCACCTGCCCTGGTCCCTACGTCGAGCAGGGCTGATCCCGGCCAGCTTCCCCAGGCCTGAGTCTCCTGCCGCAAGGCCCATTGTGCCAGCTGTCCCACTGGCTATGTGACACCCTTTAAGGAGAGAGCAACAAACAGGCTGCCTGGGCCCTGGGCTTGGCCTTCCTTAGCCTTCACTCACTTTCAGATCTTCAAGGGCCCAGCAGCCTCTCTGGCCTGGGAGACAGGAGCCGGAAGGTGTGCTGCCAGCAGAGAGACAGTCCCCGCTGGAGACCCACATCCAGTCTCCTCAAGCAGTCACTCAAGGCCTCCAGAATTAGAACCAGCTTTCCGGCCAACCTGGTGCCCGCGGACCCCTACACTAGCTGGCCTGGCCTCTGTCCCTGCGCTGGCAGTAGGCCAGAATCACAAGGTCACCTTCAGACCTTTGCTCAGTCGGTTCTCTGGCACCTGGGGACATCCAAATTCAACCGACTATTCCACTTTCTACCAAATACTGTTCCCACACCCAAAACACATATTCATGTCCCTCCTCTAGGACGTGTCCTCGACCACTCAGGCCCACATCACCTGTGAGCTTTCCTTGCTTAACTGATGCCTAAGCACCCTCAGGTCCTAGTGTCCACATCACTTCCTGCAGGAACCCTTCCTGGCCCACCAACGTACACCCACTTGGGCCCCAAAGACCGCACCAGTTCATACTTCTCACTGATGCCGGTTTGACTCTCTAGCTCCCCTGCCCGGTGGCCGGCTCCATGAGGGCAGGAAGCAGACCGTCTTGCCTGGCATTGCATTCCTGGGCGCAGCCTGAGCCGCTTATCTGTCCACTCAGTGCCTGTCTGGCGAGCACCAGGCATCCCACGGTGAGCGAAACCAGACAAGGGCTCTGCCCCATGGAGCGCACTGGCTCCGGGGGGCACAGATGGCCACCCGAGGAGCTCTGAACTGGGCAGGCTTCCCTGGAAGTGACATTTCAGCTGCAGCCCGAAAGATGAGTCATAGCTAACTCCGGTGGTGGGCAGAGAAGGGAAAGGTGCCCCAGAGAGGAGGGAAAGCTGTGCGCTGGCTGCGGGGACAGGCAGTGTGGGATGCTGGCACCATGGCCCAATGCCGAGACTGTGTATTTGCTGGACAGCAGAGGGCCGGACACCGAGAGGGCCTGACAGGCAGCAGGATGTCGGCGTGTGCCTGTGGAAGGGACGCCGAGGCTGTGCCGCATGTGGACGCCGGGGGCGAGGCATGCTCTCGGACGCTCCCTGCCCACCGTGCCTGGGACAGTGCTGGGCACCCAGGGGCCACAGAGGGAGCCTCGTGACTATAACTGAGAGAGAGCTTTGCCTTTTCTGCAGGTCTGACCTGTCACCCAGGTAGCCGCTCTGCCCTAACTCTGCTCCTCGGCAGGAAGAAACACCACCCTGTCAGCCACCAAAGTCACCAAAAGCCCCCAAAAGATAAACCAGGCAGAGGGCACCATCTGCTGACTGCCTGGGGCAGTGTCCACGCTGCTGCTTGGAGCTGGCTGAGCTAGAGGCGGAAGGGGCCATCCTCATGCTGGCATGGCAGCCGAGAGGCCTGGGGGCTGCAGCACGCAGACCCCCGTGCAGCATCCGACTGCATGCCTGGCACCTGCCAGAGGCAGCCCCCCTTCCCACCCTGCCCCTGGAGCTCCTCATTCTTGAGGCGGGCACCAATCACACAGGGTTCTGGCAACTGGGGACGGAAGGAACGCTGGTCGTGAGGGAACACCGTACGGTGAGAACCACTCTGTGTCTTTCTCCATCCCTTCTCTTGCAGTTTCTCTAAAACTGGGTCAGTCACGAGCCTGTGATACCCGGGAGTACGGGGGACAGCAGGGAGAGAGCAGTGGCAGCCACCACCTCCACACTGGTGGCTTGCAGGCATGGCGCTGGGCTCCTTACTGGCTTATTCCCACGGCCTCCTATTTAACCGACAACAGCATTCCTTAGCGTCTTGTACTTGTAGCTCATTTGTCATTTGTGTAATAGTTTGTCTAGCGACCCGTCCCCTGGTCTGTGAGTGCTGGGAGGGCAGGAACCCCGGTCGCGAGCACGCTCCTGGACCCTCGGTGTTTGGCCAGTGCCTACTACCAACAGGGTACAGGTTTGCTTTTGTCGGAGTTACCTCACCAGGGCACCTTGAGGCAGACTGCCACCATTTCCTGATGGAGACACTGGGGCTTGTCAGAAATCACACAACTCGTGCAAGTGAGACTAGCCCTAAACCACGCCCGAGCTTCTCACCAAACCATTCAGTCTTCCATCCATCCGACAGAGGGAAGAGAAACTAAGGTCCAGAGGAGGGAGCCTGGGGCTCCCTCGGCATCCTGACACCCAGCCGACGGGGGTGGGGGGGAGCCAGAAGGTCTGAGCCTTGGAGCAGTGCCTACCCCATGAAATATTAACCCAGGAGCTGGGGGTGGAGGAAACCCAAGCAAATGCCCTCTTTACAGAGGCTGGGAGCTTTTCAGGAGGGAACAGACCCCAGGCCAGATATGGGGGTTGGGAGGCTGCTGTGAGGGGAGTTGGGGTGAGTGTCAGGGGGCTCCTGGGAGCAGGGGTGCAGGTGGGACTGCAGGGCGCCCCAGCTAGTGGCCAGTCCACTGAGTCTCACGCTGCAGGCGGGTCGTGTTAGGAAGGTGTGGAAATGGAGTGAGGGAGGAGCATGCATCATGGTCCAGCTGGCTGGAGCTACCTGGAGCCAGAGGGGCCTCGGGGGATACCTGAGTTCTACTGAAACTGAACAATCACGCCCACACTGAGCTCTGTGAACCCAACAACCACGCGAGGCAGGAGTTCTTGTAATCTAACAACTTACGGATGAGGCAGCCGAGGCTCTGAGTGGTGAAGTAATCTGCCACGGATGACGCAGAGGTACATACGGGTATGTGTGCATGCATTTCTTAGTCCAAGACCCAGTGGTCTGAGCTTCCCATGCATGTTCTTGCTGAAGTTGCAGACAGGAGGTATGCACATACTAATAACTTTGCTTTTCAGATGAAGAACTGTGGTTCAAGGAGATGCAGTGACTTGCTCAAGGTCTCTCAGTAAGTATCTGCCTCTCTACCATTACGCCAAGGGCAGGAACAGGTTCTCCAGGCCTCAGCTCTCCCTTCTGGGGCCTGAGCCTTCACCGTCTCCTCACAGCTCTGAGCGCCCTTGGGCACTGGGCACAGCTGGTCAGATATCGCTGGTAACTGTCCTGCAGACCGACAGCATTTGTCTGCCACAGGACTGGAAGCTTCCTGAGGCAGGGACCCTGTGTGATCCTTGGGGTCTCCATGACACAGCGAGGGAGAGGTTGGTTATGGGTGAAGGAGGCATAGCTCCACAAATACAGCCCAGGCAATATTTACAGCCCGATATTCACTAGGGCCCTTCCTTGTCAATGCACCCGCCTCATGGGGTTGCCGAGGACACACCATCGAACGATGGCGAGAAGGTGGTAACCAACAATCATGGAGAAATTTCCTAAGAATGCTGTTTGGCAAGATCCTTCTGCTCCTTTTTGAATCAGGGAAATCTGTGCATTTCTGAACCTTTGTGATCCCAAAATAGATGACCGAAGGGGAGACTCTGAACTTGCATTTCAGAAGTCAAGAGCGGCTGAGGTACTGAAGTCCTCTGTCTGGGGCGGGGGTGGGGGTGGGGGCGGTGGCGAGGGCGGTGGCGTGCAAAACATGGCTGCAGAATCCTGGTAGCCCTAACAAGAATGGCTCTTTACCTCCGCAGAGAGCTTTCAAGTGCACCAGACTCTTTCAGAATCTCATTTCAGTTCATCCTCCCAATAGCCTTCAGAGTCAGTGGACAGAGAGGAAAGCTGAGGCCAGATGGGATGGGGCTGCCCGAGTTCACCTGGACAGCCAGCAGCGGAGCTGAGGCCTGACCCAGGTGCACAGTTCACCAGTCCCACAGCCTGGCCACAGCAGCCCGCTCCAACACGCTGGCTTTCGGCTTTCAGCATCTACGTGCTCTGAGTTCTCATCCTCGAACCCTCTGGCCCAGTCGCCTGCTCAGCTTAACGCACCAACCTGGCAAAATCTCAGCCTCTGCTGGGCGCTTCTGGGATGGACAGTCTCCATCACAAGACCAGCCACACTGCCCGACCACACATCTAAAGTCAACATACACTGCCCTGCTCAGCCTGTCTTCATGTCATACTTATTTCAACACTGTCATTTTGCCTATTGTATGTAGCAGAATGGGGTTTTGCTGAGCTCTTTAAAAAAAAGTCCCCGTCACCTTCCACTGCCATCGAAAAGCCAGGACCAAGCTACCATCCTCCCTCGGAGGATATGGAGACATTGTTCCCACCGATGGGTGACAGGAAGTTCCCACCTTCTCTCTCCCACTGCTCCCCCAAATTCCACTAGCTCAGGGATGACACCACCAGCTGGTGCTAAAAAGAAAGGCGTTCAGGCAGACACAAACAATTCCTCATCCTTGTCGTCGTCATCACAACGGCCATGCACTTAATAGGTGCCGACTAGTGTGCTAAGCACTTCAGGGTGATCTCTCCATTAACCTGAGAACTATTTTACAGATGAGGAAGCTGAGGTGACCAGAAGGCCCCTTGCCCAAGTCCTCATAACCAGGAAGCAGTGGCATGACCTGATCTGACCACAGCGCTCTATAGCTGCCCTTTTGTGTCCATCCCATCAATGGCCATTACACAGATGGAAGAAGGGTACTTGCAACTCGAGGCCAGGGCACAATGGCCATTTGTCATCTAAAACAAATCTGTATTTTCTCTGAGCACCAGACACTTCAAGTTAGCACAGTTCTGAAAGGGTGCCCCAGTGGACAACCCGTGACTTGGCAATCATGCAGACAGTCCCTGATATTGCCCCCACCATGAGCTGATCCCCACTCTTCTCTGACTCCATCAACCTCTTTCATTCTGCTTCAGCCCTATGGTCCTCACAGTTTTTAAAATCATCAGGCATGTGACCTCAGGACCTTTGCACTTGCTGTTGATTGCTCCGCCTTCAGAGAGCTGCATGGCTTGCTCCCTCACTCCCTGCAGGTCTCTGATCAGATATCCACTCATCAGACACGTTCTCGGACCACCGTCTATAAAAACGTGCCTGCACTCCCGGGCTCTTTCTATGGCCCTTCCTGCCCCCCCCGCCACCCTACATATTACATTTATTATTTGCTGGACGAACAAATGAAACAAAACAGAGGCTGCTCACTCCTGGCTACCACCTCCTGCAGAGGGTAGCCTCCTGGGACCCTTTTCAAAGCTGCCTTCAATGCTCATTCCAACCAGCTTGAACCCTGAAAAGAAATATTCTGTGGGAAAGATCATACGGGATGATTTTCCCACGGAGGCACCAGGCAGCCCTCTCCCCATGAAAAAGCAAGCGTGCTGACAGGCGCAGGCAGAGCCTGGAAATCCTGAGCACCTCGAGCCAGAGAGCAGCCAAGTCCAATTCCACCCACAGAGCTCCAGCGGCCAGCGCAGTCAGTTTCAGTTTCAACTCACCTGCCTGGCTCCTGCTCCTCAGGTTTGCAACCCCACCCCATCCCTCTCCCCCTTGTTGGGCTGTTGGATTTCCTGCACCATCTCATCCTTTTTAGCAGCTGACCCGGGCTCCAAGCTGTCCCTGAGCGCGTAAGCACTGCTTTGGGGGAACTTAATTAAGCTCATCCAACAGGTAGGGGGGCAGGGGCTGGCCCTGGCGGTCCCACACCGACCTCCCATTTTGTAGGGGCATCCAACAAGGAGTCATTTTCTCTCTGGAGGAAAGGAGTTCAGTTTTAAAGGCACGTTTCTCAGACCTGGTAGCAGGGGTAGAGGAGGAAGCCCTCCCACCACTGGCCGACATGGACCTGTGCAAGTGGTCGCGGCTGCGATGCTGAGGCAATGCCGAGGTGCTGGAGGCAGGAGGGGAAGGGGTAGAACGCAGGTACATCCCTTGGCTCCGGAACGGACAGGATGCTTCCTCAGCGGAGGAGCAGAGGATGCGGCCCGGGCCAATAGGGGATGTCGTCAGGCTAGGGCTGGGGTCTGGGGGAGACCAGGGTCGACGAGGCAGAGCTTGGGGTCTCGGGGTCGGGAGCCCCGGGCGGGAGGGGGTAGCGCCGCAGGGACCCTTGGCCTTTACCTTGCCCTTAGGGCTGCAGACCGCCCAGTGCTGGCTCCGGGGCCCGGCCCCTCCCCCGATTCGGCTCCTACGGCTCGGAGCCCGCAGCCGCCGCCTCCGCTGTCAACAAACCACGGGCGCGTCACTTCCGGGGCCGCCCCTTAGCAACAGCGGATCGGTGTCCCCGAAGGGTCCCGCGGCGAACGCGGGCGGTGGTGGCAGAAGGTTCCGGAGCCCTGCAGGGGCTCCTCTTCGGACCGGGAGCCTGTTGCCGCAGAAGGAGGGAGTAGGTGGGGTGTGCACCCGGGCGTTGAGCGCGTTTCTCCGCGGCTGTCCCTGGCCTCTGGGCGGCTCGCTCTTGTGACCCCTGGGTTAGGGCGCGCTCTGTCCTGCAGCTCACCAGATCTCAGGCAGGGCTTCAGGGCGGGACTGACTCCACCTTCCCCGTCAGCACTGACCTCTCGTGGAGCGCCAGCCCCACACCCAGCGCCCTGTTGAACATCTCTGGTTCCACAGGTAATTCACGCCCACGCGACCAAAGGCAGTCATCACCTTCCTCCCCAACGCCCTGCTACTTTTCCAGCTAGTTAATGAGCCATCAGGCAACTCGGTTGTCACGTGGGAAGTTGTTAGTGGGCCTCGGCCCTTGCGTTTTTCTCAGGTCCTGGTGCAGTTGCCAAATCCTAAGGATCTCTCAGACCCAGTCCCTTCTCTGCTAACCAGTAGGGCCGGACTCTGTCCACCATCATTTCTTCTCTGGGGTTCCATAGTAGCCTCCTCGTGTAGCTTCCTGCTCCTTCCCGTCATTCTCTCCACAGTCCCAGGGTGATTTTTCCAAAACTTAAATCTGATCTGGGCATTCCCCTGCTTAGCACAGCCCTCACTGTAGAGGACAAGGATATTTGTCCCCTGCCTCCCCCTCCAGCCTCCTGTCCCCTCCCCTTACTTCCCCACTTCCACTCCCCAATCCAGAGAATTTAAAGCATTGTTTTGTTGTTTTTCTTTAGTGAACCTTTTCTCTCCCATAGGCTCAGTCTTCCCAAATAAACACTTTTCTTTTTTTTTTCAAGATTTTATTTATTTATTTTTAGAGAGGGAAGGCGGAGGGGAGAGAGAGAGAGACAGAGAGAGAGAAACATCAATGTGCAGTTGCTGGGAGCCCTGGCCTGCAACCCAGGCATGTGCCTTGACTGGGAATTGAACCTGTGATCCTTTGGTTCACAGCCCATGCTCAATCCACTGAGCTACGCCAGCCAGGATCCAAATTAACATTTTTCATGCTTCCATGCATAACCAGAATACTCCTCCACCTTCTGGTCTCAGTTTAGATGTTACTTCCTCTAAGAATTCTATCTTGACACAACCCTCACCCCAATTCTAATAACTAGCTTTGTGCATTTTCCCCCTTCTGCATAGTATACGTGGGAAGTTGGTTTCTGATTGTGTGCAACTATGTATCAAATACAGTTTTGAATTGTTTCAAAAGTCTATTGAATTTATTTTTTAAAGATTTTATTTATTTTTAGAGAGAGGAGAAGGGAGGGAGAAAAAGAGGGAGACAAGCATCAGTGTGTGGTTGCCTCTTGCACTCCCCCTACTGGGGACCTGGCCTGTGACCCAAGCGTGTGCCCTGACTGGGAATCAAGCCATCAACCTTTTGCTTTGCAGTCCAATGCTCAGTCCACTGAGCCACACCAGCCAGGGTTGACTTAAACTACCAGAGTTACCCATGCTTGTAAAAAAAAAATACAGAAATATATGGTAGAAAAAATGAAAATCCTCATCAAAACCCAATCTAATCCCAATTTTATGCCCTTCCTCAGAGATGACCACTTGTAACAACTTGGTGAGTATTTTTTTAGTCCTTTAAAAATATGCATGTATATGTAAGAACTAAAACTATTAAACTCGTAGGACAATACATAGGAGTAAGTCTTTGAGACTTTGGGTTAGGCAGCGTTTTATTATTATTATTTATTGATTTGAGAGAAAGAGGGGGTAGGAGAAAGGAAGAGGGAGAGAGAGAGAAGCATCAATTTATGCCATTCCACATACTTATGCATTCATCGGTTGAGTCTTGTATGTGTCCTGACTGGGGATTGAACCTGCAATCTTGTTATATGGGGATAATGCTCTAACCTGCTGAACTACTTGGCCAGTATGGCAGTGGTTTCTTTAATATGACACCAAACACAAGAGAAAAATATAAACAAATTGGATTTCATCAAAATTAAAACTTTTGAGCTTCAAAGGGCACCATGAAGAAAGTGAGACTTCCAGCCAAGATGGAGGTGTAGATAGACACACTGTGCCTCCTCACACTACCAAAATAAGGACAATAACAATTTAGAAACAAAATAACAGCCAAAACTGACAGAAAATTGAACTGTATGGAAGTCCGACAACCAAGGAGTTAAAATAGACACGTTCATCCAGACCGGTAGGAGGGGTGGAGTCGGGCAGCCAGGCAGAGATGGCTTGTGGCAAAAAAAGCAGTGGCATTGGGCGCACAAGGCAGCAGCTGACAGACCCCAGGAGCTCAAGATGGCAACAGGCGGACCCTGGTACGCAGGCGTGGCTGGCAGACCCCGAGCACGGGGTGGCAACGGTGGACCCAGAGAGGTGGCGATTGTGAAGCGGGGCGTGGCGTGCAAGGCCGCAGGCTGACCTGGCAGTCCCAGATTCACGCGCAGATAAACCAGATGAAACTGGGGAACGAGACACACCACACAACCCAGGGCTCCAGCGCAGGGAAATAAAGCCTCAAAACACCGATTGAAAACATCTGTGGGGGTTGAGGTGCCAGGAGAATCTCCCAGCCTCATAGGAGAGTTCGTTGGAGAGACCCACAGGGTCCCAGGACGTGCACAAGCCCACCCACACAGGAATCAGCACCAGAAGGGCCCGGTTGGCTCCAGGAAAGTGGTGGAAGGGACTGAAATCCGACAGAGAGCGGAGCAAGTGCCATTGTTCCCTCTCAGGCCCCACCCCCACATACGTTTCACAACCCTGTGACTGGGTTGCTCCGCCCTGGTGAACACCTAAGGCTCCGCCCCTCATACGTATCAGGCAGGATAAGACAAAAAGAAAAAGAAAAATGGCCCAAACAGAAGAACATATCAAAGCTCCACAGCAAATTCAACGAAGCGACAAAGGGATAGCCAACCTATCAGATGCACAGTTCAAAGCACTGGTGATCAGGATGCTCACAGAACTGGTTGAATTTGGTCACAAATTGGATGAAAAAATGAAGGGTACTCTAAGTGAAATAAAGGAAAATGTACAGGGAACCAATAGTGATGGGAAGGAAAATGGGACTCAAATCAATGGAGTGGACCAGAAGGAAGAAACAACCAAATAGAAAAGAATGAAGAAACAAGAATTCAAAAAAATGAGGAGAGGCTTAGGAACCTCCAGGACACCTTTAAACGATCCAACATCTGAATTATAGGAGTACCAGAAGGAGAAGAGGGAGAGCAACAAGTGGAAACATTATCTGAACAAATAATAAAGGAGAACTTCCCCAATCTGGCAAAGGAAATAGACTTCTAGGAAGTCCAGGAAGCTTAGAGAGAGTCCCAAAGAAGTTAGACCCAAGAAGGAACACACCAAGGAACATCATAATTACATTAGCCAAGATAAAAATGAAGGAGAGAATCCTAGAAGCAGCAAGAGATAAGGGAACAGTAACCTACAATGGAGTTCCCATCAGACTGTCAGTTGATTTCTTAAAAGAGACCTTGCAGGCAAGAAGGGGCTGGAAAGAAGTATTTGAAGTCATGAAAGGCAAGGACCTACATCCAAGATTGCTCTATCCAGCAAAGCTTTTATTTAGAATGGAAGGGCAGATAAAGTGCTTCTCAGATAAGGTCAAGTTGAGGGAATTCATCATCACCAAGTCCTTATTATATGAAATGTTACAGGGACTTATCTGAGAAAAAGAAGATAAAAAACATTCACAGTAAAATGATAGCAAACTCTCAATTATTAACAACCATACCTAAAACAAAAACAAACTAAGCAATCAACTAGAACAGGAACAAAACCACAGAAATGGAGATCACATGGAGGGTTAGCAACAGGGGAGTGGGAGGAGGAGACGGGGGGAAGGTACAGAGAATAAGTAGCATAGATGGTGGGTAGAAAATAGGGGGAAGGCAAGAATAGTATGGGAAACTTATGACACAAGGATATGAACTAAAGGGGGGAAATGGGGGGGAGGGTGTGCAGGGTGGAGGGGAATGAAGGCAGAAAAATGGGACAACTGTAATAGCACAATCAATAAAATATATTTTAAAAAAAGAAAGTGAAAAGACAACCCACAGAATAGGAGGAGATATTTGCAAATCATATATCTGATAAAGAATGGTAATCCAGGATATATATAGAACTGAATCATAAAAAGGCAAATAACCTAATGTAAAGTAGGCAGAAGAGCTGACTAGACATTTCTCCACAGATGATATACAAATGGCCAGACGCATGTGAAAAGATACTCAGCATCATTAGTCATCAGGGAAATACAAATGAAAACCACAATGAGATACACCTTCCTATGCTTTGGATGGATATGACCAAAACATAGGCAACAGCAAGTATTGTCAAGGAAGTGGAGAGATGGAAAGACTCCTACATTGCTTGTGGGAATATAAAATGGTACAGCTGCTTTGGAAAGGTTACCAGAAGACCTAGAAATTCTACTCCTAGGTGTGTACACAAGAGAAAGTGTTTGTAACAGCATTATTCATAACACTCAAGAAGGAAAATAACCCAGTACTGCTCATCAGCTCGTGAATGGATATGATATAGAACAGTATATTCATAAAGTGGAATATTACTCAGCAATAAAAAGAAATGAAGTATTGATACTACACCATGGAAGGACCTTGAAAACCTATGGTGAATGAAAGAAACCAGTCACAAAGACCATACACTGTATGATTCTATTCCTGCATTCAGAAAAGGCAAGCCTATAGACACAGAAAGTAGGTTAGTGGTTGCCCATGGCGGAAGGGGCGGAGAAAACGATGTGCACAGGGTTCCAGGGGTGATGAAAATGGTCACAATTTGATGGTGGTGGTGGCGCTGTTGATGGGTCATAGATGCACAGCTGGGAATGTTCTAAAAACCACTGATGGGCTCACTTTAAATATATGCTCCAAATGTGTAGTATTGAATCATATCCCAATAACACTGTTAAAGTGCATTTATAAACACATGTGTATACAGAAACTCATAATGCAAGATGGATTTAAAAATATAAATAGAATCACAATATACAAATTATTCTGTGACATTTCTACCACTTTTTGTGTTAGATCATATAGTCTGTTTAATTCTCTTGAAAATTGTACAGTTTCCTCACTGGTAGAATTTGGTTGACAAAAACAAAACAAAAACAAAAAACGAAACAACATTCAGCCCTGGCTGGTGTGGCTCAGTGGATTAAGCACCCTCCTGTGAAACAAAGGGCCGCAGTTCGATTCCCAGTCAGGGCACAAGCTTCGGTTGTGAGCCAGGTCCCCAGCTGGGGACCTGCAAGAGGCAACCAATAGATGTTTCTCTCCCTCTTTCTCCATTCCTTCCCTTCCCTCTAAAAAATAAATAAAATCTTAAAAAAATGTGTTTGTGTGTGTGTGAAAAAAATAATAAATAAAAATGAGGCTTAAAAAAATGGTCTATGGAATCTGTTAAAAACCTTCTCAATCTAATGAGTCGCAGAGCAGATAAAGAACTTCCCAGACAGGAAACAACTAAAGGAATTAATCATCACCAAACCATTATATGAAATGTTAAAGGGATTTATTTAAGGAATAAAAGAACAAAATGATGAGTAATAAAATGGTAATAAACATATCTATCACCAATTAAATCTAAAAAACAAACTAAGCAAACAAGAACAGAGACAGAATCGAGGATACAGAGAGCAATTTGATGGCTGCCAGATGGGTCGGGGGGATGGGAGGACGGGTGAGGAGGTGAGGGGATAGGGAAGTACAAACAGGTAGTTACAGAATAGCCCTGGGGAGGTAAAGTACAGTACAGGAAATGGAGTCACCAAAGAACTTGATACGAGTGACCCAGGGACGTGAACAATGGTGTGGGGGTGACCTGAGGGAGTGGGGGGTGCTGGGTGGAGGGGGACAAAGGGGGAAAATTGTGACAATTGTAATAGCATGATCATTAAAATGTAAATTTTAAAAAGTTCTGTGGAATCTATAAAGAAGTTCCTCAATCTACTGAATGAGTTTAGCAAGATTTCAGGATATGAGATCAATAAAAGCAATTTAAAATTAGTAAAGATTTATTATTATAAATTTTATTATAAAAATAATGGTTAGTAAAACAAGTTTTATTATTAAAATAAATTGTTATAAATAATAAAAGGAAATAAGCATTTTTTTTCTGTATTCTAGTAATAAACACTTGGCAAATCAAATGTAAAAAAAGTACCATTTATGATAGGATAAAAAAAATATGAGATAACTTCCCTGGCTGCTGTGGCTCAGGGTATTGAGTGCCAACCTGTGAACCAAAGGGTTTTTCAATTCCCAGTCAGGGCACAGGCCTGGGTTGCAGACCAGGTCCCCAGTAGGGGGCGCATGAGAGGCAGCCACACATTGATATTTCCCTCTCCCTCTTCCCCTCTCTAAAAATAAATACAATTTTTAAAAAAATATGAGATACTTAGGGATACATGTACACTGGAAAGTACAAAAGTTTTTCTAAGAGAAATTAAAGACCTAAACAAATGGAGAGCTATGTTAAATGCATGGATAAGATGGTTCGATAATGTTAAGCTAGTAGTTACTTTCAAAGTGATCTATAGATTCAGTACAGTCCCAACCCAAATTCCAGCAACTGGTTTTTTTCATCCTCACAGGACATGCTTATGGAGGGGAAGGGAGGGAGCAGTGGAAACATCGATGCAGGAGAGAAACAATTGGCTGCCTTCCATACACACCTGACTGGTACCTCTGAACTGGAGGACCTCTTCTATACACCCCAACTGGGGACCGAACCTATAGCCCAGGCATATGCCCGGACTGGGACTCGGACCTGAGACCCTTCCATGCGTGGGAGGTTGCTCCAACTGAATAAGCCACACTGGCCAGGGAGGGCTCCAGCAACTTTTTTTTCCTAGATATTGACGAGCTGATTCTAAAGTTCCTAGACAATGCAAAGGTCAAAACAACTTTGAAACAGAGGAAGAGAGGGGATAAACATACACTACCTAACTTTAAGACTTATTTTAGAGCTCCATAATTACAGAGCTACAGTGTGGCGCTTCAGGGCTTTTGACAGAGCTACTAAAACACTGTCGTGAGACCAAAAAGAGAGACAAGGAGATTAATGAAAGGTGCAGAATCCAGAAATAGATCCTGCACATACATGATTGATTTTTGCCAAAGGTGCAAAGGCAATTCAGTTGGAGAAAGGATGATGTTTTTCAACAACGGTGCGGGGAACTTTGGATGTTCATACAGAAATAAATGAACTTTGATTCATATCTCACGCCATTTACAGAAATTAACTCAAAATGAATTGTAAACTTTAAAAAATGGATCATAGACCTAAATGTATAACCTAAAATTTAAAAAAAAAGTATGGGAGAAAATCTTCGTGATATTGGTTATGCAAAAGTTTGTTGGATATGACATAAAGGAATTGCAGACTTAACGAAAATTGAGAACTTCTAGCTCGAACACTGTTTGGATTGGAGACTATACAGGCAAGCCGCAGGCTGGGAGAAAATATCTACAAATCACATATAATAAAAAGACTTGTACCACCGCATACCCATTGTTCTGGCTGTGACCGTAAAAACAGAAAATGACAACAACAAAATCCAGAAGATAACAAGGGTTGGCAAGGGTGTGGAAAAATCGGAACCCTTGTGTACCGTTGGTGACAATGTAAATGGCTGTAGCCATTATGGAAAACAGTATGGCAGTTCCTCAAAACATTATAAACAGAATTACTATAAGGTCAAGCGATTCACCTTCAGAAAATAGGGTCTCAAAGAGATATTTGTACCCACGTCCAGAGCAGCATTACTAGCAATAGCCAAGAATTGGAAGCATCTGCATGTGTGGATGGATGACTGGCTACATGAAACATGAACTATCACTCAGCCTTGCAAAGGAAGGGAATTCTGACTCATGCTACACATGAATGCACTTGGGGACATTTATGAAGTGAAATAAACCAGTCACAAAAAGATAAATACTGTTAATAACCGTGACCCCACTTGTGTGAGGCACCCAGAGTAGTCAAATGCGTGGAGACAGAAGGCAGAATGATGGTCCCCAGGGGCTGGGGGAGGGAGGGTGGTGTTCAGTGGGCAGACACTGGCGGGTTTGCTGGATAAGAGTTCTGGAGATTACAGTGCAATCTAAAGGTACTCAACACTACTGAGCTCTCCCCTTAAAAGTGATTACGATGGTAACTTCCATGTTATGTATATTTTATCACAATTAAAAATAAAAATACGGCCCTGGCTGCTGTGGCTCAGTGGATTGAGTGTCGGCCTGTGAAGCAAAAGGTTGCTAGTTTGATTCCCAGTCAGGGCACATGCCTGGGTTGTGGGCCAGGTCCCCAGTAAGGGACAAATGAGAGACAACCACACACTGATGTTTTAATAAATAAATACCTAAATAAAAATAAATAAATAAAAATACGTACTTCATATTTTACCTCTTAAAAATGGATCAGTAAGCATTTCTAATGATATGTATTTTTAAAAAGTTAAGTGTTAATTTTTTTCTGGGTTAAGAGAAACATTTACCCATTGCAGAAAATTTGGAGAATACAGAAAAAAAAAGTAAAAGAAAGAAAGAATTCAGTAACCCTACAACTCAGTGTGACCAAGATGAGTGATGTTATGTGTTTCCATACCTGCGCATATGTTCGTTCATCTCTAGCATCCATTCTGTTCCACTTTTTAAAAAAGATTTTATTTGTTTATTTTTAGATAGAGGAGAAGGGAGGGAGGAGAGAAACATCAATGTGTGGTTGCCCACTGGGGACCTGGCCCGCAACCCAGGCATGTGCCCTGACTGGGAATCAAACCCGCAACCCTTCGGTTCACAGGCCAGCACTAAATCCACTGAGCCACACCAGCCAGGGCTCTTTCACTTTTTAAAAACCTTATTTAAGACTTCCAGTTAAGATGGAGGTGTAGGCACACATGGTTCTCCTCCTCACAGAACCACATCAAAATTGCAAGTAAAATACAGAACAACCATCGTCAGAACCATCAGAAATCAGGATGAATGAAAGTCTGACAACTATGGAATTAAAGAAACCACATCCATCCAGACTGGTAGGAGGGGTGCAGATGCGGAACAGGCTGGTCCCTCATCCACATGTGGTGGATAAAAATTTGGGAGAGGTATCCCAGGAGTGAGGAGTCCCAGCCCCACACCAAGTTCCCCAGCCCAGGAAGATAAGTCCCTACAACTTCTGGCTGCAAAAACAAGCAGGCATTGAGTCAATGGAAGAAACTACTGGACCCCCTAGCAGTTCCTCTTAAAGAACCAACACATGGACTCGCCTACTCAGACTCACTCCCTCTGGGTTCCTGTGCCAGGAGGTGGCTTGAGGGGCACCAGTGGTATGTAGGGGGAAGCTGAGGTGTCTGCCATCATGGTGAGCTGAGGCCATTGTCCCTTTTCTGAGCTATCCTTCCACAGAGCCAGCAGACTAGCATTGTATCTAAGATTCCACCAACCTGGCCAACACCAGATGACCAGCGTTAGAGATCCCCAGAGGCTCACCCCATCCAACTTAGGCCACCCAGCTGCTTTTCCTCGTAAATGGCTGATGTTGGCTCATGCTTCACAACTTCCTACATCCTCTCAAACAAGCAGCAGCTGGCCTCAGTGAGCTCCAAGCCCAGAGCTATGGTCTAGATTTGCAGCTTGGCTTCTTCTGGGAATCTCCAAGCCCAGCACAAGTAGCACCCATCTCAGATTGCTTTATAGCTCAGGCAGGGTGGGCCTGGGCAAAATACAGACAGGGGCTGACTTTGGCCTGCACCACCGGGGAAACCCCAGGGCCAGCGCACCCAGTGGACAGCTACAGACCATGTTGGAACACCACCATCCTGCCCCTGCACTGCTGATCCTCCAAGGGAGGTGGAGGTTGGTTTAGGGTGCACCTAAAGGATGCACCTCGGGTATTCAGCATGCAAGATAGGGGAGGCTGTGCCACTGGACCCTACAGGACACCTACCACATTAGGACACACTACCAAGACACGAAGTCAAAGCAGCTCTACCCAATACATAGAAATAAACACAGGGAGGCTGCCAAAATGAGGAGACAAAGAAACATGGCCCAAATGAAAGGACAGATCAAAACTCCAGAAAGTGAGCTAAATGAAATGGAGATAAGCAATCTATCAGATGCAGAATCCAAAACACTGGTTACGAGGATACTCAAAGAACTTAGTGAGGACCTTAATAGCATAGAAAAGATCCAGTCAGAAATGAAGTGTACACTAATTGAAATAAAGAACAATTTACAGGGAACAACAGTAGAGTGGATGAAGCTGAGAACCCAATCAATGATTTGGAGCATAAGGAAGAAAAAAACAACTCATTAGAACAACAGCAAGAAGAAAGGATCCAAAAAGGGATAAGGTAAGCAGCCTGTGGGACCACTTAAAGCGATCCAACATTCACTTCATAGGGGTGCCAGAAGGCAAAGAGAAAGAGCAAGAAATTGGAAATCTATATGAAAAAATAATGAAAGCTCCCTGGCTAGTGTGCTTCAGTGGACTGGGTGCCGGCCTGAGAACCAAAGGGTTGTCAGTTTGATTCCCAGTCTAGGGCCTGTGCCTGAGTTGTGGGCTGAGTCCCCAGTGGGGATCATGTGAGAGGCAGCCACACATTGACGTTTATCTCCCTCTCTTTCTCCTCTCTAGAAATGAATAAATAAAATCTTAAAAAAATAATGAAATAAAACTTCACTAATTTGGTAAAGGAAATAGACATGCAAGTTCAGGAAGCACAGAGAGCCCCAAACAAGTTGGATGCAAAGAGACCCACCCCAGCACACATCATAATTAAAATGCCAAAGGTTGAAGATAAAGAGATGGGAGGGGGTGTGTGGGAGAATGGGTGAGAGGTGAGGGGATTAAGAAGTACAAATAGGTAATTACAGAATAGCCATGGGGGTGTAAAATACAGCATAGGAAAAGAAGTAACTAAAGAACTTACATGCATGACTTATGGACATGAACGAGGGGGGGATTGCCTGAGGGAGTGGGGGATGGGGGTGGAGGGGAGCAAAGGGGGAGAAATCAGGACAATTGTAATAGCATAATCAATAAAATAGAATTTAAAAATAAAAATATAAAAGGTGTGTAACCAGAAAATCTAAATTCTCAAAAGTCAATTTCACTGAGAAAACAAGCAGTTAAGACTGGGAAATAGCTTTGAACAGATAATTTCCCCAAAGAAAATGTATAGATGGCAAACACACGAAAAGGTGCTCAGCATCATTAGTCTGTAAGGAAATGCATGTTAGAGCAATAACAAGATACCACTATTCACTTACTGGGATGTCTAAAATTAAAAAGACTGACCATGCTAAGTGTTGGTGAGGATATGGTACAGCAGAAACTCTCACATGCTTCTGGTGTGGGCATAAAATGATATGACCATTTTAGAAAATGGTTTAGATGTTTTTAAAAATTTTTTAAAATTCAGCCATCCTACTTGGGGAGAAGCAAAAGCATGTCTCCGTGTAAAGACCGCACGAGTGTTCGCGGCAACTGTGCTGTGAGAGCCCCACGCTGGAGACGACACAGGCGGCCACAGCAGGCGCAGCGGGCAGGCTGCTACGTTCAGATAACGGGACCTACTCGGCAACGGAGAGGGTTAATGTGCTATGAGCACGGATCTCAAAATAATTATGCTGAGTGAGGGGAGCCAGATAAAAGCCAAGTACATCGTGTATGTTTCCCTTTATGTACAATTCGTGAAGATGCACACTGATCTGTAAGGGGGGGCCCCAAACACCCGGAATTACCTTCTGGTGGGTGGGCCCCTTGTAGTACACGCTTCCCCTGCTAGGTGCGTGTTCTAGGAACCCATCTGTATTCACATACCAGGTGGCGTTGTTGTGAGAAGCTGTGTAGCTTCAGTGAATTTTTTTTGAAGACTTTTTCAGTGCATTTGCCCATTTCGTGATGGACGATTTACCAGTGCACCTGCCCACACCAGGCTGACTCTTCAGCAGTTTTTGACCAAAAAAGGGTATGACCTCCGTGTCCCACCCTCCCTATTCACCTGATCTCACCCCAAGCAACCTTTTTTTTTTTCCCCTGAATTAAAAAAAGTCGTCAAAGGGAAACATTTTACTGATGTGGAAAAGGTGAAACAATGGCAGAAACACCAAAAGGCACCAAAATTGATGAGTTCAAAAACTGGTTTAAGCCGTAGGAAAACGCCTCGATAGGTGTATTGCATCGAATGGAGAGGACTTGGAAGGTGACTGAAGTTTAAGCATGTAAGAATAAATACACACTTTTTTATAAATGAATTCTGTTTTTTTAGGGTCCCTCTCATTTAGTGACAGAAAGCAGATCAGCTGTTATCTGGGGTGGGGAAGCTATGTGAGCAAAATGAATAAGAAGGGAGGAGATACAAAAGGGCAGAAGGAATGTTTTGGGGGCCCTGGGTGTGTTTGTTATTTTAACTGTCCTAATGGTTTCACAGGTGTGTGTGTGTGTGTGTGTGTCTAAACTCATTGCAGGGTACACTTTAAACGTGACGTTTATGGAATATCAGTTATATCCCAAAGCTGTTAAAACCATATTAAGATAAAATCACTGAGCTCTGGCTGGTGAAGCTCAGTGGACTGAGCGCTGGCCTGCAAACTGAAAAGTTGCCAGTTCGATTCCCAGTCAGGGCACATTCTTGGGCTGTGGGCCAGGTCCCCAGTTGGGCATGTGTGAGAGTCAATTGATTGATGAATCTCTCACAGTGATGTTTCTCTTCCTCTCTTTCTTCCTTCCTTTCCCCCCCTAAAGTAAATAAATAAAATCTTAAAAATAAAATAAAATAAAAAAACCAGCCCTGGCTGGTGTAGCTCAGTGGATTGAGCGCGGGCTGCGAACCAGGCATCGCAGGTTCGATTCCCAGTCAGGGCACATGCCTAGGTTGCAGGCCATGTCCTCCAGCAACCGCACATTGATGTTTCTCTCTTTCTCCCTCTCCCTTCCCTCTCTAAAAAATAAATAAATAAAATCTTAAAAAAAAAAAAACCACTGAGGGAAACTGGATGAAGTGTACAAGGGACTTGTGTACTACCTTTGAAACTTCCTGTGAACCTATAATATTTAAAAATAAAAAGTTAAAAAATAAAAAACAGCAAAGATATACAAATTTAAAAAAATGTTTTAGTGCTTGTCAAATAAAAGCTGTACCAGTTAAACTCTCTTTAAAATTATTTGAGAGAGGTCTGTCTCTCCACAAACTAGTGATGTTGGTGTAATAAATAAAAATTACTATTACCCCTTGACCAGTGTGGCTCAGTTGCTTGGGTGTCATTCCGCAGCGAAAGGTCACTGGCTGGCTTCCTGGTCTGGTCAGGGCACGTACCTGGGTTGAGGTTCTGGCCTTGGTCAGGGCACAGGCTCCTGTGTTGATGCTTCTCTCCCTCTCTCTCACCCTACCTTCCCCTCTCTCTAAAAACAAATTTAAAAAAATATTTTCGGCAATCCAAGAGGTTGGTCAATTCATACTCCTTGGAGTATTAGTCCAATTTAATGTCACTCCAGGTTTCAGTGGGACATTTTTATTTCTTCTTTGTCTTGCCTCCTTCAGATGCTGGCTGAGACATTACCTCCGAGCAGCTTCCCAGACCTCGCTGTTTAAGATCGCGGTACCATCCAGCACCTGCTCCTGCTTTATTTTCCTCTGCAGGGTTCATCACCGTCTGGCACGCAGTGTAGTTTACCAATTGATCTTACTTAACACGTCTCCCCACACTAAAATGTCGATGCTTCGAGGGCAGGGATTTTTGTTGTTTTGTTCATTACTAAATTCCCAATAACTAGAACATACTGGGGACCACATCTAGTGGCCCATCACAGGCATTCAGTAACTTTCTTGAATGAATGTTAATTTTTTATGAGGGTATTTGTGTTTTCTTTTGATTTAAGAACGCTGTATGTTAGGGATATTTACCTTTTATCATAAGGATGCACATATTTCCCCCTATTGATATTTGTCTTTTACTTTATCATCTAAAAATTTAATTTTTATGTATTTATATGTCTTATCTTTTATATATTCTGGGCCTGTGTCTGTCTTCTTCAAGATTATAAACATTTTTCTGTATATTTTTCCTCTAGCCTCGTAGATTTTTCCCTTGTAGAGATTTAATTCATCTAGAATTAATTTCTATGTGATGTAATGTAGGAAAAGAACTTTATTCTTTTCCATATGATAGCTGATAGCCTGTATTTTTCATAACATACCATTCGAATGTTTCCATGTATTTCTAACCAATATTTTCAAGGCCTGGCTGTTATTCTTTTTTTCTGGGAAACATTCCTTTTCTATTGTGAATTAAATCAACATTTATTTGTTTCTTATAGTTAATATAAAGGACCTTAATCTTTGTATTGTGCAGAAACATTTAGCACAGTACCTAGCACATAGCAGGAGCAGAAATTGTGGGATTAGTGAGTAGGGGGACAGAGCTCTGTCTGCTTGTCCCATGGGGCAGTGACGTCCTTGCTAGGCATGCACGTGAGTGCTGGAGGGGGTTTCAAGAAATTAAAAAATAAGGACAAGCATGCACAAAAGCACATCTGTGTAGATAAAATCTTTGTATGGCTGCCAACTGTCTTTTCTTGGAAATGATCCTGAAATCTTGGCTTTCCTTTTCCATATTATAAAAATTCGTTTTTAAAAAAATATTTGATTTTTAGAGAGAGAGAGGGAAAGAGGAAAACATCAGTTTGTTGTTCTACTCATTTATGCATTCCTTGGTTGCTTCTCGTATGTGCCCTCACCAGGATCCAACCTGCAACCTTGGCTGGTGGGGACGACTCTCTAACCGAACTACCCTGCCAGGGCTGTGTTGTAGTAAATTTCCTGTGTATAAAATCCAAAAGTAACGGAAACACTGAATTGTAGTCCAGCTTTCCATCCAATGTTTATTGAACCACCTTCCCTGCGATCACTGCTACAGGGGTCGAAGATTTCGCAGTGAAAAAACCTTTATAGTTTAGCAGAGAAAGTACATTCCTGAAACCGTGACGCAATAGTTTATTGCGGGTGAGGAACCTGCAAGGAAAAGGACAGGGTGACAGGTAGAGAGAAAGTGAGGCCCTGGGAAGCGCAAGGAAGAGCCAGCCCTTCCATACCATCTGCACCGTTGTCAGCGCGTTCTTAAGCTCTGTCACAGGCCCAGCGGGCTGGGTAGAGGCGGGGTGGGGGCGTGGTCTTGGCCCCCCCTATCCCGCCCACCCTGCCGGCCACTGGGAAAGGGGGCGGCACGTGAGCGGGGAGGGACGGGTCGGAACGCGCACGCGGGCAGCTGGGTTTCCGGCCGGAGGCCTGTGTGAGCTCCCCGCGTCCCTGGGGGGCGGCGGCGGAGGCGACCGAGGCTGCAGGGGGTTCCGGAAGTCAACACCATGTCGAGTCTGCACAAGAGCCGGTAAGGGGTCCCTGGGCCAAGCCTGCTAGGCCACTCCAGGCCAGTCCGCCACTTCTGCCCTACGGAGGGGGCACGCAGCTGCGGCCAGGCACCAGCGGTCCCTGGGCAGCAGGGCTCGGGCTCTTACTTCTCATTGCCTGTGGGCCCGAGAGACCTCGGAGTGGAGGCACTTCTGCCTCCCTCCCCCCTAGTGTCACTCCTTTTCTATTTCGCCCAGACTTAGGACCCCTGGTTTCCCCCTTCCTCGGCGACTTGCTGATTCAGGGCCTCAATGACCAGTTCCCCACGCCCCCACTTCCCGTCCTTGTCTCCCTTGTCAACCCTCTGACTGAGGACCCTCCTCTTTCCAAACGCTCCCCGTCCCCCTTGCTCGTTTTTTTTTTTACTAGAAATGTTAGAAAACCGGGATCTCCCATCTGACCCCTCTCCCAGGCCAAATCCTGCCGCGTTGGCTAAATTTTGCTCAGTCTTCAGTGTTCTTCCAGGACTTGTTTTTAAAACCCTTTTGTCCTTCCCTGCAGGCAGGCCCAGAGGTCTTCTAATGGTTATATTTTTGAGCCTGGAGAGCTGCGTGCAGGTTACACAGGTCCGTTGACTACGGATCAAATTACTCCTGGTTCCTGGGGTTCATGGAGTTCAGATAGTGAGCTGCGGGCTGGGCCCGGCTAGCAGGAAGTGCCCAATAAATGCCAGCTCACTAAATAATAGAACGTGTCTGACTTCATGGTGCTTGTTTGAGAACCTCTAGACAAGAATATTTCTGTTTCTGGGCTTGAAGGAGACAGAACTTATACTTCTGTAACTCCCCAAAGCTGACTTTGATTAGGACCTTGGCTGACTTTGCCACCTTTATGTCCTGAAGGAGAGTGAGGAACAGCTTGGAGACTGGCAGTGTAAGGGGGCTGTGGGTAGAGCAGTGGTTACTAAGCCCGTCGTCTTTCCATTTGGGTGCATTTCATTTGCCTCCTCCTCCCATCTTCTAGGATTGCAGATTTCCAGGACGTCCTGAAGGAGCCCACGATTGCCTTGGAAAAGCTTCGGGAACTCAGTTTTAGTGGTAAGAGTCAACTCTTCCTTTTCAGGGTTTTCCTACATTGGTGTTGTGGCTAGGATGGAGGGGAACGTGCCCCAGGCCATACCTGCTCAGTTCTGGGGACCAGCCTGCCTCTCCAGGCCTCTCCAGGTCCTGTGAGCTGAACAAACCGTGACTCTCCTGAGCTTGCAGGGTGTTCCCAGAGAAGCAGCAGCCAGCCTTAGTGACCACAGTTAGCTTGGCTGTGGGCCTTAGGGTGCTTAATCGGCATCCGAATGGTGCTGGCTGCTTCCTTGGAGTAACTGGAGAGGCCTGAAGATAGCAGGGCGAGAGTGGGAAGGAGGCTTCCTGAGCTCAGGCTGAGTCTTCCCTCACAGCAAGCTTCCTGTGTTGTAGAGTTTGGTGAGCTGCGGAGCAGTTTCTGGTTCTCGCCCTGGCTTGGGATCAAAGCCTACTCGGGTGACAATGAACTTTGGTTCATGGTGAGATTCTAGCCTTGAGACCCTGGCTTGAGGGAGCCGCACCTCAGCGGTGTTTGACTTTGCCCTTGCTGGCGTGGTCAGCCTTCCGGCAAGAGATTTTGGCTCGTCTTTAAACCCCCCCGGGGTATTCTGTATAGCTTCTTATCACCGCTCTGCCTTTGTACCTTTGTCAGTGAGGAATTCTTGAGTAGCTCCCCGTCCCCATGCAGATTCTGAAGTGGGGGCATTACCTGCTGGTCATGGTACAGCCGCTGCTTCTCAAGGTGCCCAGCGGTATTGCAGAAGTTCATCTTTCTGTTCTGAAGTGACAGTCAGACCCCTGGGGCCTGAAGGGAGTGCAAGGAGTCCCAGCAGCAGGGAGTCGAAGGCCTCTATGTATCTGCTAGGCCTCAGGGGGAGGCTGTCTGTGGGTGAGGGGGTGAAGAGCTTGGGCTCTGGATTCAGGCAGGCCTGTATGAGTCCTTGGTTACTCTTTCTTTACAGATAAGTTTCTTTCCCTTTCCTTTCCTAAGATTTTATTTATTTTTAGAGAGGGGGGAAGGGAGGGAGAGAGAAAGGGAGAGAAACATTAATGTGTGAGAGATACATAGATCAGTTGCCTTTCCCATGCCCCGAGCTGGGGCTGGCCTGCATCCCAGGCATGTGCCCTGACTGGGAATTGAACCAGCGACCTTTAGGTTTGCAGATAGCACTCCATCCACTGAGCTGCACCAGCCAGGGCAGATGAGTTTCTTTATTGTAAGATGGGGACAATGATGCTGCTCTTCCCTACTTACTAGGGTTATAATGAGAATTCAGTACAGTTAGGTCCATAAACCACAACGCACTTAGCATCTGTAGCTTAGTTCATTTTCCACACGTACTTACAGAATACCTTCTGTGTGTCACACCCTGTGCTAGCTGCTGGGAATGTAGGACAAATGTGGTTCTTGTCTGTGTGGGACTTCCCTGGTAGTAGGGGTGACGGATGTTGAGTAAGTACACAAATTATGTTACATAACCCAAGTAGTGGTGGGTGCTGTGAGGAAGGCACGGAGTCCCCATTTATAATGGGGACCTGACTGGGAAGAGATGGTGGTTGGTACAGGCTGCTCTGAGGAAGAAACATCCAGGATAAGAAGGTGTTATCCTCAAAAGAGCATTCCAGACAGAGGGAGCAGGGGTCAGGGGTCTTGGAGAGAGATACACACAGGATTAGCATCTAGCCTGGTAGCCTTTGTGGTGGAAAAAGGTTCTTGAAGGAGTACTTGCTCACTGTACTCCCTGACGACTGGGGGATTAGAGGGCTGGGGGGGATTCCGGGGCTCTGGCCTAAGGGCATGACCTTTGCCTGCTGTGTCCACAGGCATCCCCTGTGAGGGCGGACTGCGGTGCCTCTGCTGGAAGGTGGGTGTGCCTGCGGTGGGGCTTCTGCTCTGCTGAAAGTCCCTGGATTCCTGCATGGGTTGTCCCCACCCACTGTCTCTTCTTTCTGTTCTGTGCCTTTGCTTACTTTGTCTGGGAAAACTTGCCCGGGAAGTCCTGGGTTTTCAGCTCCTCTCGGGTCCCCTCCAGGATCCCTTTGGGATTGAACACTTCATAATGTAGGTGAAGCCCTGCACTTCCTTGTCCAGACAGAGCAGTGGCAGTGCCACACGTTGGGACAGGGAAGGCTGTGCTTCGTCCAGAGTTGTTCGCTGGCGTGGGAGTGGAGGCCCAGCCCCCCAGCCCCAGCCCCAGCCCCTTTGAGCATAAGGTCTTACTATCATTCGGAAGAGTCTGTGTGAGGAAGAGAGGAGGAAAGGCCTGCTTCGGGATAAAGGGGAAGGAGGCAGGGGGAGGAGAGGGGATGCTTCCCCGGTACACGCCTCTGTTCCCAGGCTTCAGCCCATCCTGTCTCCTCTGGGTGTTCCTGGGTGTTTTCCTCGGGGCCTGTCAGCCTCCACCGACTGTCCAGGGCTGGGCTGGGCGAGTCGCCAGAGCTGCGCTTCTCTCCCTCTGTGCAGATTCTCTTGAACTACCTCCCCGTGGAGAGAGCCTCATGGACCTCCATCCTGGCCAAGCAAAGGTGAGACGCAGGGCGAGGGGGCTGATGGGAGGGTCTTTGTGTCGGAACAGGTGGTGCCGAACCTGCCCTGCCTCCTGTTGGTGCTTCTCGGTTCTGGGCTCTCCGGGCAAGCCCTTTGCGAATCGTCCCCCTTCGCTTGTCCCCCGCAGGGAGCTATATTCTCAGTTCCTGAGGGAGATGATTATCCAGCCTGGCATTGCCAAGGCCAACATGGGAGTGTCCAGGGAGGATGTGACCTTTGAGGACCATGTGAGTAGGGGTCATCAGTGGGAACTGAGGCTACAGAGTGGGGAGGGGTGTGGGCTTTGGGGTGGGCAAGGCCCCCCACTCAGAGGATGGGCTGGCCCTTCCAGGACCCCTTTTCTTCATTCAGTTGCTCAGCCCCTGAAGGCCACTGTCCCTCCCTTTCCACCCGGGCTCAGCCAGGAGCATGAGTGGTAGCTGGGGCTCGGGGCCAGGCCCTCTGCATGCCTGGTCTGCTTTGACAGTCGAACATAGTCAGACCAGAGCGGCAGTGAGGATGCACTGCGTTCCTGCGGCCTGGAGGGAGACTCGTCCCGCCTGCCAGACTGAACTTTGCCCTGTGAGCTTTGCAGTGCGGGGGAAGGGGAGGTGCGTCAGACCCAGGCCCGCCCCCCAAGGACTGCCCCTGGCGACTCAAAGCATTGATGAGTTAGATTCGAGGGGACTCACTCCGTCAGCAAGCCCTTAGGGAGCACCTGCTGCGCGGTGCTCCAGAGCCAGAGCAGCAGGCAGACAGTTCAGCTCTGCCTGCCTGGCAGGGGTGCACTCAGAGCAGAGAGCAGGGTGTAGCTTTTAGCTGTGGGGTTTGAGTGGGATTTGGGTGGCCGCAGGAGGCCGAGGCTGCTCCTCGAAGGCTGTCAAGGCTGTCTCGGGGCCGCAGCCAGGCCACTAATGGGGTCGTCGGTGTGAAGCCGGTGTGAGGCCACTGCTCGGGCCTGCAGACTGGTACCTGCCTCTGCAGTCGTCGGGGGCCTAGGACAGCAGCTGGTTTTCTCCCCACAGCCGCTCAACCCCAACCCCGACAGCCGGTGGAACACGTACTTCAAGGACAACGAGGTGTTACTGCAGATTGACAAAGACGTCCGGTACGCCGGGGCTGGTGCGGGCCCCGGGGCCTTCTGTGGCGGCTCCCAGTCCTACCCTTCACCTGTCCAGCCCAGGCGCCTGGGGTTGGGTAGGGATGTGAGAAGCCTGCTGGTGGGGGTCTGGGTAGTCAGGCGCAGGCTGCAGTGGTGGGGACCCTGAGCATGGGGCTGGTGAGCTCAGTGAGAGTGTGTGTTTGCGGGGGGTGCGTGCATGCCCGTGCCTGGCTCTCTCCTCCCTGCCTCAGCGTCCCTAGGCATTTACGGGTTCATCTAGTCCTTCCTTCATCCGATGGACATTGGTCCCCTGCTCTGTGGCAGCCCCAGGGCCTGGCTCAGGGTTGAGCACTGAACACAGACACGGCCCCTCTCCCAGAGGAACCTAGAACCTTGCAGGGAAGATGGGAAGACAGGAAGACAGGCATTCAGGAAGCTAGATCCTCTGTGGAATGAGCATTTCTGGTAGATGCACTGAAGGAAGAGTTCAGGTGTTTCCAGGTGTTTGGGGAGCTCCCCTTGCCTGAGGAAGCAGTGTTCCTGGGGAGACCTGGGGAGCTGGCCTGGGGGAAGAGGGAGGGAAGGGCCGAGGTGGGTGGGGTCCACCTGTGGGGGGCCCTGAGAGCCCATGGAGCTTGGCGTGTTCAAAACACGGTGTGAAGGCGGCATGGTTGACACCACCCTGGAGGGAGGCACAGGTTGGACCTTGGACTTGAGTCCAAGGATGTGGGGCAGTCATACAAAGGTTTTAAGCACAGGAATGACAGGGTCAGATAAGTGTGTGTGTTTTTTGTTTTTGTTTTTTTAATTGTGAGCTACAGTGTGGGCATGAGTGTGCTTCCCCACTTGGTATGGAACTGAGGAAATGGCAGCTGTGCTGTCCTGTTGGGTTGCTGAGTGGCCGTGGGTGGACCCTCCCGTAGGCTATGGAGGAGCTGGGAGGAAGGCTTTGGCTGCAGTGGGACCGAGTCCTTTGGGCTTGGCCTCTGGAGTCCGCCCTCCTGCTTGCGGTCCCACCTTCCCGGTCGTTAGCTGTGTTTCCAGCCACTGTCCACCCTGGGTGGTGCTTCTCGGCCAGTGCTCCCTATGCCCAGGTCCATCTCCAGGTGGCCCCAGGTGGGGCCCGGCCTGGGGTGGCCCAGCCAGGATGCAGGAGGGGGCTCTCGCCTCCGTTTTCGGGCTGGTGCTGGGGCAGCCTCTATTCACAAGGGGTTTTAATGGCCCTGTTTAAATCCAGAGCTGTGTCTCAAATCTGGTTCTGGAGAAACAGGTTCTGTCTGGCACTGGTGATGATTGTAGCGTGGTGTTCTGTGTTTCCAGAGGGTGAGTTTGCAGTGTGTTGCATGTAAGCAGTCTGAAAAAGGCACGTGTGCGGCAATGCATATATTTAAACAGTTGGTCATGCTCTCGAGACGATCCTCAACTGTTTTTTTTTTTAGAGAGAGAAAGAGAGGAAGGGGGACAGACAGACATTAATTTGTTTGTTGTTCTACTTATTCATGCATTCATTGGTTGCTTCTTGTATGTGCCCTGACTGGGGATTGAACCTGCAGCCTTGGTGTATCGGGACAACACTCTAACCAACTGAGCTACCTGGCCAGGGCTCAATTTTTTTAGTCTTGGACACTTACTTCCCATGTCAGCTGTGTAATATTCTACTGTACAATGTGTCACTTAACCAGATCTCTTTGACTATTTTCAACCACAGTACAGTTAATGCTCTTGTACACATTAGATGTTTCTGACGTGGAAAGATGTGTGTGGTTTAAGGGAGCTGAATCGTAAGATCAGAAGGATATATACGTACAAGACACACATATGTGTATATGTACATATATATGCGCCTGTGTGTCTGCAAATACTCATAAAATGGGCATATATATTGTGACTATGTTGTCTCTTAAAGACCATATTGGTTTTTTTTTTAAGATTTTATTTATTTATTTTTAGAGAGGGAAGGGAGGGAGAAAGAGAGAGAGATAGAAACATCAATGTGCAGTTGCTGGGGGACATGGCCTGCAACCCAGGCATGTGCCCTGACTGGGAATCGAACCTGCCATGCCTGGTTCGCAGCCTGCGCTCAATCCACTGAGCTACACCAGCCAGGGCAAGACCATATTGTTTTTAAATACAATGTTGTTATTTATTATTTTAAAGATTTTATATTTAGAGAGAGGGGAAGGGAGGGAGAAAGAGAGGGGGAGAAACATCGATATGCGAGAGGACCTAGCCTGCAACCCAGGCATGTGCCCCGACAAGGAGTTGAACCGGTGACCTTTTGGTTCACAGGCCAGTGCTCAGTACCCTGAGCCACACCAGCCAGGGCCACGTTGTTATTATTTCACAATGGCCTTTGGGATGCTGGAGTGTCTAAAGCCTCCACTCTGAGTCACGGCACCCTGTCCTGTCCCCTCTCTCAGGAGGTTGTGCCCGGACATCTCCTTCTTCCAGAGGGCCACTGAGTACCCGTGCCTCCTCATCCTGGACCCCCAGAACGAGTTTGAGACCCTTCGCAAGCGGGTGGAGCAGACGACGCTGAAATCCCAGACAGTGGCCCGGAACCGGAGCGGGGTCACAAATGTGAGAGGCACCCTGGGGCCCCAGGAACTCCTCATGACAGCCTTTTCCTTCTGCTTCCCTTGGCCACTGTCCACTGCGCCCATGACCATCTGTGCTGACAGTTACTCAAGGCAACTTGGATTCTGCCCGGGCGCTGTGGGAAAGTCAGGGATCCAGGTGGAGGCTGGGTGTGGGCTGCTGGGGGAGGGCCCTGCTGTGCAGGGAAGGGGCTGCTGCTGCTGCTGCTGTTGCTGAGGTGCTGGTGGTGGCTCTTTCAAAAGTAGGGACAGGTGTGACGGGAGTGGTGATGGGTTGGGAGCTGACCTGGCCTGGCTATCAGGGAAGACTTCCCTGAGGAAGTGACATTTAAGCTGAGGTTTGAAGAGCTAGGAGGACAGACCATTCCGGGCTAGGAGGAGGGCACGTGTGGAGGTCCTCAGGCAGGAGAGAGTGTAGTGTGTTCACAGGCTAGAGGATCCAGTGTGGCTAGAGGCAGAGGGAAAGGGGCAGGGTTGCTGGAAGATGCTGGAGAGGTGGGTGGTGGTGAGGCCACATGGGGCCTCTATCCCAATGGCTGGGGGCCCTTGCAGCCTTCTAAGCAGGGCGGTGATGTGAGTCAGGTGTGCTCTTGTAAAAGACTGCTGTTGGCGCTGTGGGGGTATTGATTGGAAGGGGCAGGAATAGGGGTAGGGTGGGTGGAGTGGGGGTAGATCTGAGAGTCTTAGGAGGAAGAATGGATAGGGCTTGGGCTGGCCAGGTCATGCTGAGTGTTTGAATCCCAGTCTTCCACAGGTTCCTGTAACTGTAGCCAAACAAGTGTATGATCTTATCACTTAACTCATGCCTACTGCTTTGGTACCTGGAGCTCTTACTTCCTGAAAACTTTCTGCTGCCCTCCAGCAATGCAACAGTCCTTGTCCGTAACCTGCGAAGAGCTAGAGACAGATAAGAGGGATGACCCATCGAGGCTCTGTGTCCGCAGGAGAGCAGCCACTTCTGGCTTCGAGGGAGGCGGGCAGTCCCAGCTGGTCCCAGGACCCCCCTGCCTCCGAGAGAGCTGGGCGTGCCAGTAGGTGCAGAGTGCAGAAGGCTGAACAACCGCAGGGCCTGCCGTGTGGGCGACCCTCTTACTCGGCCGCCGGTGTCCTTCCTGGCTGCTGGACCTGGCTTGTGTCCTTCATTGCACCCAAGTCACTGGGGACCGAGAGCTGAGTTCTTGCCCATTTGAGGTTTGGACCTTGTCTTGGGGGCAGAGCACCTGACCAGAAGCTCCATGGCTAGACTTCTGGACCGTGGTGGGGCGATTTGCATTAAAGCCGACCATCTGTCTGACTCTAGGCAGGTGACACCAGGCTTACCTTCCTAGGCCTCCATTGGCTCTTCTGTAAATGGGGCGTAGCCATTTCTGCCCTGCCTGCCTTTAGATTGGCCAGGAAGGTGAAATGAGGTCATGAGGTCGCGCCTGCACAGACCGCTGGAAAGCTGGCAGGCAGCGGGCGCTCTCTGAGGCCTGGGCCTGAGGTTCCAGAGTCAGCTAGTCTGGGGTCAAGTCCCTGTGCTGCCACTTAATGCGAGACCTGGTGGGTGACCTAACTTTTCTGAGCTTCAGTTTCTTCATCCTGAAAGCGATGTTGCGAGAATATTCTAGGTTGTTAGAGCATTACATGGAGGCATGCTTGCAGAGCACTGTCTTGCACACAGAGCTCTGGGTAAATGTTAGTGGTACTCGTGTCTGTGCGCAGGTGTGTGCCAGTGTGTGCACGCACACGTGTGTATGATAGGAAAGGGAGTTGAATGTCCCCGGGGCCCTGCGTGCCCAGGGCAGTTTCCCACACCGCCCTGCCTGGGCTTGCCTGGGGCTCGCTCAGACAGGCCCCCCGGCGCCCCCGTCTTTACAGAGTTCCCGAGGGTCCTGCCGGGCAGACGGTGGTGGGAACCGTGTTCTGTTGCGCAAGTTCTGAGCAGGGATTGTCATCTCTATCTCCCAGCTTTGTTTTTTTTAAAGATTTTATTTATTTATTTTTAGAGAGGGAAGGGAGGGAGAAAGAGAGAGAGAGAGAGAGAGAGAGAGAGAGAGAGAGAGAGAGAGACACATCAATGTGCGGTTGCTGGGGGACATGGCCTGCAACCTAGGCATGTGCCCTGACTGGGAATCGAACCTGCGATGCCTGGTTCGCAGCCCAAGCTCAATCCACTGAGCTACGCCAGCCAGGGCAAATCTCCCAGCTTTTTCGTATGAGAACTTTGAAACATTCAGAAAAGTTGAAAGAGAGTACAGTGCACAACCATTTCCACTTAAATTTAAGTGGTTAACCTTTTGCCGTATTTGTTTGTGTATCACAGAGAGTGGGTTGCAGGTATCCTGACCCTTCACTCCCGAGTACTTCCGCAGGCGTCTCCCGAGAATAACTCTCAGGCAGCTCTCTTCCTTACCACCAGCACCTCCAGGAAATTAACAATAATTGCATAATAATAGCTGACATCCATTCCTGATTGCATGTTCTCAGTTGTGCTAAGAATATATTTTTAAAAAAAGGTTTTATTTACTTTAGAATGAGGGGAAGGGAGGGGGAAAGAAAGGGAGAGAAACATCAATGTGTGAGAGATACGTCAATCTGTTGCTGGTTGCCTCTGGTGCACCTCTAACTGGGGACCTGGCCCACAACCCAGGATGTGCCCTGACTGGGAGTCGAACAAGTGACCTTTTAGTCCGCAGGCTGGCACTCAATCCACGGACCCACACCAGCCAGGGCGGCTGCGCTAAGAATATTTTTGAGTTTTTACTTCCAAACGAGGACCCGCCCAGGCTCATGTGTTGCGTTGGGGTGTCGTGTTTCTCTAGTCTCTTTGAGTGGAGCAGCCTCCCCTCGCCTGCAGTCCCCGTAGCATTGCAGTTTTTGAAGACACTTAGCCAGTTGTCTGTTTCTGACATATTTAAATTTTGTTGACCCAATTGAAGTACAGCATAACTTACATGCAGTGAAATGCATAGAGCTTAGGTATACACTAGATGGACTTTCTCTTATGTACATACCTGTGTAAATGTCAGCCAGAACAAGACACAGAAGGCTTCTGTCATCCAGAAAGCTCCCCGCCCAAGCAGTGCCCGTCTCAGCAGAGGGAAGCACTGTTCTTTCTCTTACCACGTAAATTAGGTGTTAGTCCAGCTGTTTTGTAGCGGGTCCCACATCCTGGATTTGTTGGCTTGTTTCCTCCTGGAGGTGTCGGCCATCTGCCTCTATACCCCGAATTTCCCCTAAGCTGGAAGTTAGCTTTAGGTTTCATGGTAGATGTTGCTGGTGAGAACACACTGTTCATAATGCCACCCATCGTCTTCGCGGGCCCCTCTGTCCTCCCCCAGATGAGCTCCCCACACAAGACCTCGGCGCCAGCATCCCTGAATGAGTACCAGGTGCTGCCCAACGGCTGTGAGGCCCACTGGGAGGTGGTGGAGCGGATCCTGTTCATCTACGCCAAGCTCAACCCGGGCATCGCTTACGTGCAGGGCATGAACGAGATCGTGGGGCCCCTCTACTACACCTTCGCCACCGACCCCAACAGCGAGTGGAAAGGTAACAGGGCTCTTGACCGCCCTCATCTCCCGTTGCTGGCTCCCTAGAGAAGTGGACCAGGGGACGCCGGACTGTGCGGCTCACGTCCCATCTCTGGCCCTCTGTTTCCCACTGCCAGATGCGGGCCTTGCCTTGATCCTCCCTGAGATCCAGTCAGGCTCAGACTGTCTAGAGTGTTGGACGTTGACTGAGCTCTTGATGTTTTAACCGAATTTCTGATGGAGGAGTTGAGATGTATATACAGGAAGCTGAATGGGAGAAAAAATTTAAATTACGATTTGAAAAATGCCATCCAAGAGCATGCAGTGAGTGGATAGGGAGTGTGCAGCGCTGCCAGGAGGCATGAGAAGAAGGAAGTGATGTCCTTAGTCTGGGGGTGGGGCGGGGAGAGGTCAAGGCCAGAGAAGGTATGGAGCCTGACCATGGCGGGCGGTGATGGGGTGAGACTCCGAGCTAAAGGGAGGCTCTCAAACAGGTGAGATTTGGGGGGGACTCTCAGCTGCCCTCACCCTGCCCATCTTGTCCAGAGCATGCCGAGGCAGACACCTTCTTTTGCTTCACCAACCTCATGGCCGAGATCCGCGACAACTTCATCAAGAGCCTGGACGACTCGCAGTGTGGCATTACCTACAAGATGGAAAAGGTGTACTCCACCTTGAAGGATAAGGACGTGGAACTCTACCTGAAGCTGGTGAGGGCCCCCAGGCCCACGGGGCCGGGACAGACAGATGGGAAGGGTCAGAGGACGGCAGACTTGCTGAGCATCCCAGGTCCAGGGCGAGCTCTGGTTTGAGCCTGGGGTGGAAAGTGGCCACTGCTGCTTGGGGAGTGCTGACCTGCTGCTGGGAGACCGGGCGGCAGGCGCTGGGAGTCCAGGCAGGCTGGCAGTGGAAGGCGTGGACATAGAGCCTGGCGTGTGCGAGGCACAGGGCCCGGTGTTTATCAAGTGCTTCCTGAGTTCAGCCTGTTTGTCCTCTGAGAAGAGAAGGATAAACTTCACTTTTAAAAATTAAGAATAACTTTTAAAAAATTCATTTTAGGGAGAGAAGGGAGAGAGGGAGGAACATCGATTTGTTGTTCTACTTTTGCATTCATTGGTTGATGCTTCTGTGTGCCCTGACTGGATAGAACCCGCAACCTTGGCGTATGGGGCCATGCTCTAACCAACTGAGCACGGCCAGGGCTAAGTTAAGAATAATTTTAAAAAGTCACCGTAGTGGTATTCCATGTTTATTTCAGAAAACAGTGTGCCTGGTGCTCACCCCTCACCCACCATGTCCTTGGTTGGGTCCTGGGCCGCACTGTTTGTCCAAACCCACACCTAGAGACTGCGTGGTGTCCCGGGGCATCCAGCCCGCACGGACTGCCACCTACCCGGCGCCTCTCTCTCCCCAGCAAGAGCAGAACATCAAGCCCCAGTTCTTCGCCTTCCGCTGGCTGACACTGCTGCTGTCCCAGGAGTTCCTGCTGCCTGACGTCATCCGTATCTGGGACTCCCTCTTCGCTGATGACTGCCGCTTCGACTTCCTCCTCCTCGTCTGCTGCGCCATGCTCATGTGAGTGTGGCCTGCGGCAGGCGGCCTGTGGGGCCCTTGGCGAGTGTCAGACCGAACTGGCGGGGGCCGGGAGGGGTGCGGGTGAGGAAGGGGCCTGGCTGGGCCTGCACTCAGGGCGGTCCAGCGTCCCAGTGCCTCACTGCTTGTTTTCCTCAGGCTGATCCGGGAGCAGCTGCTGGAAGGGGACTTCACCGTAAACATGAGGCTCCTCCAGGTACTGGGCTTTGAAGCGGCACGCTCAGTCCTGGCCAGAAGGCAGACACTTATACAGCGGCCACCCTGTGCCAGCTGCTGTGACAGGCTGGGGCAGGAGCAGTGGAGTATAGCAGGGTTTAAGAGTCTAGTCCCCTGAGGCAGACCTGGGTTGGGATGGATTTGGATCCCCTCTTTGCCACTGACCTTGAGTGTGGTGTGGCCGTGAGCAACGGGCTTGGTGTCTCTGAACCGAGTGTTGTACCCAAGTTAACTGCACTGGGACGCAGCGGCGCCCAGTGGATGGCAGTGCTCGTTGGGAGTCACACTCAGACCTGGAGCGGTGGAGTGCAGGGCTGATGGTGGAGAACTCGGGCTCCAGGGTCAGGCAGCACCGGGGTCACACCCTCGTTCTGCTATGCTGGCCATGGGACCTGAGCCAAGTGACGAACTCTCTAGGCTTCAGTTTTTTCACCCGTACCTGGCCTGGGGTCGGTTTTCAGTAGCTTCACTGAGTAGATCTGTAAAATAGGCATCATCACAATAGCCTCGTTGAGCTTCTCAGGCGCCCCAGGGACCAATGTATGGTCCTTGGCCCTGTGCCAGATGGGGAGAGGCGAGCCAGCATGGGCCTGGTCCTAAGGAAGGGCCCTGAGACCCTGTGGGTGGTGTTGGTTGGGTTGGTCATGTTCGTGCTACATGTGGGGGTTAGGGCAGAATGGGGGTGCTGATAACCTGTGGTCCAGCCTGGCGACAGGTCCCAGTGGGAAGGGCACAGGTGGCAAAGGGTGAGCTGACTTCAGAGGCATCTTGTTGGCCTTTCCTGTGCCCAGGATTACCCCATCACAGATGTCTGCCAGATCCTACAGAAAGCCAAGGAGCTCCAAGACTCCAAGTAGCCCGACAGCAAGAGGCCCAGGTTTGGGAAAGAAGGTTCCTGTGCCCTGGCTTCTGGGACGTGACGAAGCCTGTGGGACCCCCCCACCCCGAGGGAAGCCGCAGCACTGGCCCACTCCAGGCCTCCTCACCTGGCTGTGTCCTCCTAGGCCACTCCCACCGGGGACACACTGTGCCATGCCCCTTCCTGACCACCAAGCCCTGGCTCTCTCTCCACTCTTAAACCCTGGGACCCTTTCCCAGGCTGCTGAGCAAGGCTGGAGCTGGGGCAGATTGGGGACACTGGGGGCTGCCATAGGTCCCTCCCAGCCTCTGCTCTGCTGCTCCCTCTCCTGCTCTGGCCTTGGGAGGAGGTGCTCGGCCAATGAGCCAGAAACCACTTCTTCTGGGGGTTGGTGCTTAGGGTTCGCCATGGGGAAAGTGACACTGTGAGGGAGCTAAGGAGCTGCCAGGCCCAGGCCACACCCTCTGTCCCTCTCTCACTGAGTGAGTGTGTGTGTGTGTCTGTAGTTGTGGGTTGGTGTGTGTGCGTCTCTTCATCCTCTAGGTGTCTGTATGTCCATGTGGATGTGAGGGAGGCGAGGGCATCTTTGAATCCCTCCAGGTCTCTGCTTCTCCTCCTCTGTCTCTCTGCGCACCTCCCCCACTTCTCCCTCCCCCGCCCTCATGGAGGCTCTGGGAGTCTCTGTATCTGTTCCTGTCCCTGCCCTCCCTCTGCCCTTCTCTCTCGGGGTGCCTTATCCCCAGCCTCTCCCCCTCACTCCTCCCTTCCATGTCTGTGACACCCAGAGACAGGATGAGGAGCCGGGCTCAGCAAAGCCCCTGGAAGTCAACCGTGGCCTTGGTGCCCTGTTCCCATGCCCAGCCCCAGGCTCCCAGGCCCCTGAGACTGGGAGGGAGTCCACAGGGCCTTGCTGAAGGGCCCTGGCCCTGGCCCTGCTCCCCACCACGGAAATCTTGGAATCCAAAAGCTGCTGAGAAATGGTGGCCTGTGAAGCTTTGAGCCTCTTACCCTCCTTTCTGCCTGGGATGGAGGAGGGAGGAGGGAGGAGGGGGGAGGGATGACCTTCCCGAGATTTTCCCAAAGGAACAGGACATCCAGGGGATCCTGTACCAGGGGTTGGAGTCCAAATGCTTCAGAAGAGCAGTCTTTCCCGTGGCTTCCAGAGCCCATCCCAGGGAGGGTGAGCCCCTGAAGGACAAGTAGGACCAAAGGGAGCCTCACCAGGCCAGGCAGGGCTGAGTTCAGAGGCCCTGGATCCCATCAGGACTGAGGCAGCTGTGCAGCTCCCAGATAGGTGGAAGGAGGTGCTGGCCCTTCTCTGGTCACCTACTTGGGCTGTTCCGGGGATTCGGGGCAGGTGCACATAGAGCAGCAGCTGTTGGCTACTCCCTCTGCTGGGCAGTGGGAGGAGCGGCTTATTTTGATCAAGTCCCGGCCCTCCTTTTGTAAGGAGGCAGGGAGTTTGGGTCTGGATGGCTGGGTAATGTAGCAAGGGTCTTCATCCTCTTCTCAGACCGGCTGGCAGGTGCCCGCTTGTCCCTGAAGCCCTCCTGAGTTGGCAGCCCGGACTTCCGCTGCCCGCAGGGTCCAGGCTATGGGCCAGGCTGAACAGCTCCCCCAGACGGCTCCTCTACCAGGCTGTCCCTTGGATGCTGCTGGGACTTCTCTGCACTTGCCTTGTTGCCACCTCCTCCCATAACATAGTTTTTGGGAGACTTTGCTATTTATTCAGACTCCAGGTTATTTATTGCGGATTGTCAAGTGCTTGGTCTGGGGATGAGGGTGGGGGCTGGGAAGATCAAAAGGATTTGGAAGCATGGGGCTTCCTGATTTTCCGAGGTCAGACTCAGCATCCTCTCCCCCTGCCTCTGGAACCTTCCTGGTTCTCCAGCACATCGTGGCTGGGAGTGCTCTGAGCTCTGTACTGGAACTGAGTATAAGGGGGGTCCAAGACCCTGCCTGGGGCGGGGACACTCTGCTTCCCACTAGCCTGGTCCGCCTTCCCAGAGCTTGTCAGCCGGTTGTTCAGTTCCAGCTTTGACCTCTTCACAGTCGGAGGCTTGGGCCACAGCCTGGGACCCAGCAGACACTGCCCAGGACACCTGATGCATTCCCTCTTGCCTGTCCCCTTGCCTTCCCTTCTGGGGCCAGACTACTTGAATCACTGCATCTAATTTGTCTCAGTGGCAGGCCTGAGACCGGTGCCCTCTCCTTGACTTTGGGTCAAGAGCACAGGGACTATGTCCGGGTTTGGCTGAGGAAAGGACCTGTCCTTGGTGATTCCCTCTCCCCAAACTCTCAGGAGGTTCCCAGAAGGCCAGAGCACCCAAGTTCCTGCTTGGGAAGCCTCAGCCCCCAGGAATTCGAACACTTCCAGATCGGGCTGTATGAGCTCAGCAGGTCTCGCTCCAGAGGGTCAGAATGTTAGTCTGCCCTTGTTTTTGTTTGTTTGTTTGAATCGGTTTTGTTTCTTGAGTCAATGCTGTTGATGACAAGTTCTCTTTAATAAATAATGTGTTCTCTACAATGGGCACTGGTGCTGTAATGGGCTGAAACTTTTGAGACCTCAGACCAGGAAAAAAAGCTTGAGCAGGCATGGAGTCAGGAGGCTCGCAGTGTTGTCTGAGAAAAGGCCAGCGTGTTCTCGGGGGGAGAATGCGTTTGACCCTTCTCTTTCAGCCATGCAGTCCGCAGCTGGCGGGAGGAGGGAGCGCGGCCCTGGGGAAAAGGTGTTACATTGTGGTTTCATGGCAGGTGGTTTTTTAGATTGAAAAACTGTGAAAATTCAAAGACATGTAAATAAAGCAACCACTCATACTCCACAAACCAGAGAAAGTCACTGGTAATATGGCAGTCTTTGCAGATGTGATTTTCACTACATAACTTTATTTTTTTCAAATGAATGCCTTTATTAACGTAATTTTTTTTAAGGCATTGTAGTTTTTTTTTTTTTACCTAAAATATCTGAGGTCAGGTCTGCTATTCAAATGAAGTTACAGCTGGACAATTTATGAACCTTAAAGATGGTACTTCTCCATTTTAGGGTCCACTGTGGACGGTCCATCCCTTGCCCAGAATCCCTGGAAATGCGTAATTGTCTTCTTGAGACACAGTTTTGAGTATTGTCACACCCCTCACAGTAGGTGGGGAGCAAGTTGCTGTATGACTTTAAAAATGTTCATAGGATATATACTATTCTATCTAATATGCTGACAATATTGAAAACCAATCTATTAAAGATTTTATTTATAGAGGAGAAGGGAGGGAGAAAAAGAGGGAGCGAAACATCAATGTGCTAGAGCTACATGGATGGGTTGCCTCACATGCCCCCAACCCGGCATCTGGCCCACCACCGGGGCATGTGCCCTGGGAATTGAACCAGCAACCCTTCGGTTGGCAGGTTGTCACTCAATCCACTGAGCCACACCAGCCAGGCTATTTCTGAATATTTATTATAATACTGTGAGGAAGCTTGAAATACTTGCATTCCCAATTTATTTCCCCCACTCAGTCCTCTAAGTGGGTTTAAAGACAAACCTTTCTAAGGCTTTTTATACGTACTGCCAAACGGAACGGTACCAGTTTCTGTTCCAACCAGTAGTTAGGACCTGCCGCCTGCCGCCTCGTTCTCACTCTGGGTGTTACGAAAATCTTGGCCAATCTTCTGGAACTTTTGGCTTATTGTGTAATGGTTAGGGAGGATACTCTCCAGTGTCTTGTCCTTGTTCCGCCAACGAGGAGTTCCTTCGCTAGGCTTTTGAGGATTGAATAAGGTAGTGATGGAAGCACTGGACCACAAACGCCTAGTGCTCTTAAAGTGGGAACTCTGTACGCAGGCGCAGTAGAGAGCCAGATGGTGGAGACCCGGAAGGGGGTGGGGCGGGGTGGAACTAGGTCTGGCAGCAGCCAATCACAAACAAGAACGCTAGTGCTACGCCCCTCGGGTCCGCTTCTTAAAGGACGGGGAAAAAAGGGGGGGCACCCATTTCCGGTGGGTCCTGGGCCCCCTTAGTTAGAATCCTAGTCCCTACCTAGCCATTGTGAGTGGAAGGGATTTACATTGTACTTGCCCACCCTTTTAGCCAGCTCCTACTCCCGCGGTGGGCCCAGCAGGCCGGTGCAGCCCCTTCAAGAGCCTCGCCGGTCAGACTACGTCGGAGGTCGCAGCATTCTCTGGGCGCCGCGGGTCGCCTTCCATTTGCGTGATGTCGCGCTCCCGAGCAATGCAGGCTCTGCGGGCTGGCCTGACCCTGGCGCTGGGCGTGGGGCTGGGCGCAGCTGCCGAGGGGTGGCGGCGACGGCGAGCAGATGCGCAGCCGGCCCCGGGGCTGCTGGGCCGGCTGCCCGTTCTGCCTGTGGCGGCGGCAGCCCAGGTACCTGCCGTGCCTTCCGTACCTGGGGCCTTGGCGAGCGGTGGCCTGGGCGAACTAGCTAAGTACGGTCTGCCCGGGTTGGCGCAGCTTAAGAGCCGCGAGTCGTACGTGCTGTGCTACGACCCGCGCACTCGCGGCGCACTCTGGGTGGTGGAACAGCTGCGGCCAGAACGGCTTCGCGGCGATGGCGACCGCCGCTCTTGCGACTTCCGCGAGGACGAGTCGGTGCACGTGTACCACCGCGCCACCAATGCTGACTACCGCGGCAGCGGCTTCGACCGCGGCCACTTGGCCGCCGCTGCCAACCACCGCTGGAGCCAGAAGGCCATGGACGACACTTTCTACCTGAGCAACGTTGCGCCCCAGGTAGCGCCCCCGGCTGGGCGACGGAAGGCGAGGCCAGCCCCTCGCTTCTCGGAGCCTCGGTTTGCTCCTCTGCAGAATGGGGAGGCTGCCCAATGCGCGAGCTGGCCAGGTGCTTACTGATCACACTCCGCGCTGCCGTAGGCTGGAGGAATGGAGTTCTGGGTCCCCGCTGTGCAATCTGACCCTGAGGACCCCTGGGCTACGTTTCCTCGTCTGTGAAATGGGGATATTAATGTTAGTCACGTACTTTTTATAGTAGACCCAATGCATGTAATAGTGCTGAGTGCACTTCCTGGCTCATGACAAGCATTTGATAAATATTAGGTATAATGAAGGAACTGAGGTTCAGAGAGGCAAAGTGACTGGCCCAATGTCACCTGTTCAGGGAGACTCTGGCAGCCTGTCTAGAGGACCCTGAGCTTTCAGCCATTGTCCTACCCCACCTGCCTCCCAGGATAGTATGGAAAGACACCTGCTGGCAGTCAACTGTTAGTAGCAAGTTGCCCTACCTCTGGTCCTGATCCCACAAGGGCCTGGCACCCACGGGATGAAGACTGATGGGGGGCCCAGAATGTGCCCCATGGGGTCCGAGCCTCTGGCCTGACTTCTGTTCTCCCAGTGGTAGTCCGTCCCCTGCCCGTTTGAGTCGACATTGTACCAAGGACTGGGGCACTCTAGTGTGGAGTTGGCAGCAAATTCATCATGGTCCCAGCTGGGCTTGGCATGTGGTTGAAGGGCAAAGGACAGATTGGGAGAGCTGGCTTTCCTCAGTGTGGCTCTTTAGAGCTAAGAAAGGGCTTTCAGATCGGGGATGCTAGTTCTTCCACTCTGTGTAGCAGGGTGGGGTGGTTGGTGGCTGGCACCCTCTTAAGCTCCACCCTTACAGCCAGTGGCCTAAAGGAATGACTTTCATTCCTTGAACCAGTTTCTACTGCGTGCTTGTCTCCCCAACCCTGCTGGAGTCTCCAGTCTTGGAGCCCTGGGTAGCCCCTCTAACAGAGGGGCAAAGTTCCCTGCCAGCATCTCTGAGACCCGTTTCCGACCAGGTGCCGCACCTTAACCAGAACGCCTGGAACAACCTGGAGAAGTACAGCCGGAGCTTGACCCGCACCTACCAAAACGTCTATGTCTGCACAGGGCCACTGTTCCTGCCCAGGTGAGGTTAGAACTGGGCACACTGGTGTCCCCCACTCCTGCCGTCCAGGCTTGTCCCAGGCTCTGGGTCAACACTGCCAGGTGTGTTATCTGGCTTTTTAACAACCCTGTCCACTCCCTGCCTCAGACTCCTGAGTTCACTTCTGCAGCCAGAGACCTTCAGGGCACCCATCTAGACCACTCTCCTTTGCCCACAGGCACCAGGCCCTGCACCTGCCCTTGTTCCTCTCCTACATCACCTCTTGCCACCCCCCGCCCTGCCCAAACAGAAACCCCTTTATCAGGCTTTCCTCGCCTATCTCCTCTGGAGCAATCCTTCTGCACCCTGCTCCTAACCCCGAGACTTCACTCTTGGGCATGGGGGACAGAGCATCCTCCGGGCAGCTCGGTGACTTCTGGCCCACCGAGGACTGGATGAGTGATACTAGGTTGTGGTGAAGCAGCTGGCTCTGAAGTCCACAGGCTGGGGGGTATCTGGCCCTACCACCTAGTCTCTGGGTGCCGTGGGCAAATGACCTCCACATCCCCCATGAAATGGGGATAGTGCCTGTTACCTAGCTCATGCTTGTTCAGTGACGAAGTAGGATGGTGAATGTCACCATAATAAGGGATCGGCATGGGCTGGCCGAGACACTGATAAACTCTAATGAGCAAGTGCCTCCCAAGGCCTGCTTTAGTGGAGTACACCCTGCTGAGGGTCAGTCTGGAAGTTACCCCACAGGGCAGTGTCCTGGGTACCTGCTGTTCATCTGGCCCCTGCTGGCACTGGAAATCCAGCTGTCACAGACTGGCCCCCCTGGTGCTGACCCTCCATGGGGAGACACAAGCAGTCGTCAGGTATCTGCAGATGAATGTGGATGTTGAGAAGGCAGAGTTCTCTCAGCAGCATTTATTGTCACCAGCACTCACTCTGCTTGACCTGGGGTTGGGCATGAGGACAATAGGGTCAGAGGGAGTGTGCCTTGCAGGAAGCTCCCGGTCTACTGGGGCAGCCAAGGAAGGCACAGAAGCTTCATGAGGGGCTGTCCCAACAGACTGACCCAGGTTGGGGGTCAGGTCAAGGAATGCTTCCTGGAGGTGGCAGCCTTGGGAGCCCTGAAAGGCCAGGTATACCTGGATTTGCCTGCAGGACAGAGGCTGATGGGAAGTCCTACGTGAAGTACCAGGTGATTGGCAAGAACCACGTGGCAGTGCCCACCCACTTCTTCAAGGTGTTGATCCTGGAAGCAGCGGGCGGGCAAATTGAACTCCGCTCCTACGTGATGCCCAACGCGCCCGTGGACGAGGCCGTCCCGCTGGAGCGCTTCCTGGTGCCCATCGAGAGTGTCGAGCGGGCCTCGGGGCTGCTCTTCGTGCCGAACATCCTGGCACGGGCCGGCAGCCTGAAGGCCATCACCGCGGGCAGCAGGTGAGGGCAGCAGCCCAGCCAGACTGAGGGTGTGAGGCTGGGTCACATTAAAGGTGGTTAGTTTTGGAGAATGTCTTGCCTGTGTCTGTCCTAGGTGACCCTCAGGAACCCTTGGCTTCCCCACTGCTTCTTCCCAGTCTTGTGCCTGACGGAACCTTCAGCTGTGCTGGGCGCCTGCCTGGGTGAGGCCCGGCTGCAGGGCAGCCAGGGAGATGAGGATGGCTTCCTGGAAGAAAAGGATAGCGATGGGCTGGGGTCTGGGAGGCTGGGGTACCTCAGCAGGGCCCTGAGGTCAAGGATAGGCCCAGCGTCACCATGCCAATGTGCCACTGGCTGGCAGAATGCCCTGCCATCGAAGGGCCTCACCTCCCTGCTCCTCAATTTCCCCCTCTGTAAAATGGGGATGATCATAGTAATATCTGCCTCCTACCATCAGGGTCAGGGTCAGAAGTTCTCAGCACTTGGCATAGGTATTGGAAGGGTGAGAGCTGGGGTTTCTGCTGGGAGGGTGTAGCTAGCAGCTTTGCAGCACCTGGCCCCAGCAGGGTACTTGGGGACAAGTAGACTGAGGCAGGCCACCTGTTTAGTCACCATACTCTGAGACTGGTCCCCAGCACAGATCCCACAGGCACAGTGATGTGTGCTCAGCTCAGAAGTAGGGCTTCAGGTTCTGTGCTCTGGACTATGGCTCTCAGCTAGCCGTAGCCTGTACCCCGTGGGGAGGCTGTCCTGTCTACCATGATCACACCCAGGGAAGTGGAACATGGATCATACAGTGAAGGAAATGGAGACCCCGAGCAGGGGTGGGGGAGGCTTCTGGGTCAACAGCTTGGGAACAAGCTGGACGGGCACCAGCACCCAGGAATCTTGACTCCCAGCTCACTTGTACCCTGTCCCTGCCACAAGTCTGCGGTGAGAGAGGCCAAGGGGTGAGGAGACCATCACCAGGGAAGGCTGGCTCAGGGCAGCCCCGGGCAGGGTGGGCCACAGGGAGAGTCGAAACCCCCTTGGATAGACCCCAAGGTCCTGGCTGGTGGCTGAGCCTTGAGAACGGCCTGGGGCCAGAGGTGGGGGAGGCAGGCTGGCTCACCTCTGTGCGGATGGTGCGGCTGCCCTGGCTAGGGCAGGTGTTCAAATACAGATCGAAGAGGACACTGGGCTCGGCCACCTCCAGGTTGGGATCAGCATCCACTCCAGCTTCCAGCCCCTGGAGGCCCCCGAACACCACGAGAGCGTGCCTGGCACCCGTAGGGGGGGAAACCGCTGGCTGCTCATCCAGGCCACACTGAGAGCAGCCCTCCTCACACATTGGAGGCTAGTCTCCAGTTCTGCCCCCCACCAGACTGGCCCTCTGTCCTGTTCCTCCTCCCGTCCCCTGCCCCAGGTTGTACCCACCTGAAGCTGGGAAGCTGGGCAGAGGCCACATCCGAGCCTCGCTCTGATGTCCCGATAGTCAGGTCGTACCCATCCTGGAAGGGGGCCTCAGCAAACACTGCACCTGGGGGTGACGCCAGCTCAGTAGGGGTCCTGCTTTCCACAAGCCCCAGCTGCTTGGCTGTGCATGTGTATACTGCGTGGGATGGGGTGTGGAGCAGAAGGGGGCTCAGGAAGGGACCCCAAGCCCTCCTCTGTTCCCAGAGGCAGGCACTGATCAGGGAGAGGCCACACCTGTGCTACACTGGGGACACCAGGCAGAGGATGGGTGGGTAGGAAGGAGCTTTGAGGACATACACAGTACCTCTGACTTACCTGGCCCTTTTGCCCCCATTCCTAACCCCAGAGCAGATGTTACTAATCGATCATGATACAGTACTTTCTCTCGGAAGTCTTTAAGGGCATCCAGGCTGAGCACTCAGGGAGGCCACGGCCTGGAGCAGGAAAGGCAGCTGCCCAAGGACACAGAGCAAGCTGGCAGGACAAGGGCTCTGGTCTGACTTTCGGGCCCAGCAAGGCTCTCTGTGGCCTGCCACACGGGAGGAAGGGGGTTCAGAGGAGGAAGCTCTGTCCTTACTAAGGCAGGAGGCCAGTCGAACTGTGTAGCCCCAGTAGAGACCAGCTTTGGTGCGAGGGTCCTGAGATGACACGACTTTTCCACGGTAGGTCTTGCTTTCTGGAGGGGGAGCAGGGAGACTGTGAAGTCAGGGTGAGGGGACAAGGAGGTGCAAGGAGGTGGCTCTGAGCCCTCAGATACCTGGGAGCTGCTTCTGGGTCAGTCGCACAGTCACCCGAAGTCCAGGTTCCAAGTTCTTGTCAATCTGCACCTCCTAGAGAGAAGCCAGAAGTGGGTGCCGTTCCCGACACGACCAGCAGAGGTCACTACTCTCCCAGTCGTGGGGGAATCTGTGGCTAGCAAGGGATTTAAGGGATCCAGGCAGGTCAACCTTTGCCCCCAAACCTGGGCTAGACCTGCTCACAAGACAACATTCCTGCAAAGTGACTGTCACAAGACACTGGTCAAAAATGAATGCTCTGGGCCTAGCAGAGTCAGAAGTAAATGTCATGAATAGACAAAATCCAGTTTTCTACATTTTGGTGGCTGTGCCACTTGCTAGCCATAGGAATTGGAGTGATCTCTCAGCCTCTCTGAGCCTCAGTTTCCTCATCTGTCAAAGGAAAACGTGCCACGAACAGCTATTGTTACGCACAGGGCCTGGTGTGAAGTGAATGCCGACTGCATGGGAGCGGCGAGGGACCCCCAGTGATGCCTGTGCTGATTCTAAACTCAGGATCGGGCGCACCCATTCTCTTTCGAGGGGTTCTCATGCTTTTCTCCGTTCATCTGCTTCTGGGTCATCCTGGTCTGCATTTAACCAGTTATTCCTGGTCTGTTCTTTCGAGGGGAGGGGACCCCACATATTTACATGTCTCTGCCTCTGACTCTAAGACTTGAGAGCAAACGGGCAGCAAACGAACGCTCTGCCTCACGCTGGGCCGACCCCAGAGTGAGTCTGAACTTGTGTTTGCAGGTTTTGTTTTGCTTGTTCGTACAAGGACCATTTTCCGTTGATTTGCTTTTTTTAAAAAAATAACAAAAGTAAATTCGCTCCTGACTTTTATCCACTGAGCCCCGTGTAAGCACTTCTCTGGCCCAGATGAGCATTAGTGGGGCACTGGTCGGCAGAGATGCCTGGGTCCCAGGCCCCCCGCTCCTATGCCCCGCCTGCCCTCCATCGCCGGGCTGCTCCTGGGAAGCGTGGTTTGACCCCCACTCCGATTCCCACCTTCTTCATGCCACAGTTCACGAAGGAGCCACGGCCTGGCCGGGTGGGCCGATCCACCACCACGCCCTCTCGGAACTCAGACTCCTCGTCCTGGCGCACGTGGTGTGGGCTGTCCAAGGGGTTCAGCAGCCCTGTGGGGGGGAAAGGCCAGGAGTCTAGGCGGTGCAAAAGCACATGGGGGTGTAGCAGGGAACCCTGGCCCAAGGTCCAGCTCTGCCACAGACCTGCTGTGCCTGGGGCTGTTTTCCCCACCGTAGAGCAATTTCTCAGGGTCTGGAGATGATCAATGGGAAATGGGGGTCAGACACCCCCACCAAGCCTTACCTGCAAACTGTAGATCCTGGTGCTTGGGAAAGAATGCCTTTCTTAGGTACCTAGTAAAGGACACGGCTCTCAGGAAGTTCCCAGGCAGGCCACCTCCTGCCTGACCAGCTCCTCGACCTCCCTGCCCTCATGCTCAGGAAGTTTGCCCTTCACCCCCTTACTGTGGACACTCCAGGTATTGCAGAATCCGGGCCAGCTGCACGCATGCCTGCCCCTTCTTGCCGACTCCCCTGAATTCCCCTTCCACAGTCCTAGAGAGAGAAAGATATGGCTCAGGGGCCTACCGTGTTCCCTTCCAGAGCTCATCCACCCAATCTGACCTCCGAGTGGGCCCTGCTTTGCAACTCCACCCATCAGGGTTACGGTGGGGGCATCTCAGGCAGGGTTCTCAGCCCACGCAAGCCCAGGCCGATGCTGGTGGCCTCCCCTTCTCCCTGAGCCCCAGCACCCCGCGGGCTGGCCCCTCACTTGGCATCTTGGCCCTCTTCATCAAACACCACAATCTCATCCACACAGAAGATGGCACAGGCTCTGGCAATCTGGCCGGCCAGGTAGGTGCGAAGCTCGGGCGACTGCGCGTTGTCAAGAATGGAGCCAGGCAAGGCCACGCTCAGAGTGTAGGGCCGTCCTGGGCAAGGGCGGGGGGGTGTTCATGGTCAGTCTGAGCAGCAGGGCCCATGCTCTCCCTTCCTTCCTCTGTCCCCAAGGGCCAGGGTTAGAGAATCTTCCTACGGGGACACATTTTCAGTTTACCAAAATAGATCCAACTCCCCTCTCCGGACCTCAATCTCCCCGAGAGGAAAACGGACTCTGTTCTGTAAGGCTCCCATGAGCAAGGCAAACCACTGGGCAAGACTGGGGAGTGGTTAGAGGCACTGGCCTCAGTTTACATCCTGCCTCCACCCTTTACTGTCTCAGTTCTCCGGCTGTCCAGATGGGGATGATAATGACAGCTATTATCTATTGTTAGTGTCTTTTACACGTGCATATTTACCCAATAACCCTGGGAAACTACGAAGACCAAGAGGTGGGGAACCTGTAGCCCAGAGGTCAAATACGTGGCCCAAGGTCACACCAAAGGCAGAACAGCTGAGATGCGGACTCAGGCTGTCTGGTCCCAGAGGGACAACCACCCCCCTTCTCTGAGTCGTCCAAAGGGAGCCACGTCAGACAACGCCCATAAAGGGCTTCCCTGGTGCCTGAAACAGTGACATGCTCAGTTGCTGTCCCCACTGTCATCATCATTACTGGTAACCACTGGGCATACAGGGTATGACAGGGCCGCCTGACCCTCCAGCGCTTCAGGTCTGACTGGAGGAAAAGCTAGTTTATTAGGGCAGACCCACATGCACGAATCCAGGACACAACGTGAGGTGGGGAAAAACCAAGTCCAGAAGCACATGGATAAAGTGGTCTTGCTTTTTAAAAACTGCGTCTCTACATCTCTCTACATGTATTTAAGTGCATATATACAACACAGCATCTGGAGAAACTTTCACTGCAGTGTTTGCTGGCTTTTTCCTCCCCCCTTTATAGTTTTCTGTATTGTTTGGGCAGTTTTGTTTTAAGCATGGATAATTTAATGAGAAAAAAAGGCATTCAAAGTAATTAAATGAAAAATGCAATTAAAATGCAAAGTACTCAATAAAAAATTAACTATCATTACGACGACAAGGTTCTGGAAACGTAAAGTTATATGTGATGCTTACCATCCTCAGGCTTGAACCTACCTCAATAGGAGGTTAGGGCTCAGTTTTCTGGGCCTCAGTTTTTCCATCTAGACAAGATGTCTAGACCCACTGGCCTCTAAGGTTCCTTCCAGATACCACGTGCTCTGCCCCGCCCAGGACCCGGTCTGCTCACCCTGGTCCTCCCTCTGCGCAGCAGCCTCCTCCTCCTGCTGGCGCTTTGCTTCTTCCTCCTGCACCTGCTGCCGCTCCAGTTTTTTCGTCAGCTTAAGATCCTTCCACTTCTTCTTCTCCTCTTTCTCTGGATAAGAAGACATCCCAAGTGGTGGAGATGAGAGGGACTTGGAGGAAGAGGGTCTGGGAGCAGTCCAGGAGACAATGCCCTCTCAGTGGGGTCAGGGTTCCCACTCAGGTCAGGCCAGCCTGGCAGCCTCCTGTGGTTTCTGAGCCCTTCTTTCCATCTTGGTGCTGTGGGACCCACAGGGGGCAAATCTGGTGGCTTTCCCCAAAGTTTAATTGTGCACTGATGCAGTGGCCTGGGGTGGCCTGGGGAAGGGTGAGCACAGACAGGCCCCGGGACCCCCAGCTGCTTACTTACTCTGTTGTTTCCATTTTCGCCACTCGACCCTTTGGCCGTGTTCACCCTAGAGAAGTAGGAAGAGGTATAGGAGTGAGGCTGAATGGTCACATTTGAGAGGCGGCCCCACTTGCTGCTGGGAATCCACACACAATGCTGCCCCAAGAGAGCATCAGGAGGGCAGGAACTTGCTGTACCCTAGTGCCTGGGGCCAGGCCTGGCACAGAGTAAGCGCTCAAACTGCCGAATGAGTTTCCACTGGAGAGAAGAGGAAACTGAAGCTCAGGTAGTAGTTAGAAGAGGTATGCCACCAAAATGCTCGGGACTGCGAGGACGGTCCCACCTCCTGAATCCAGGCCCCCCACAAGGGATTTGGGCAATGGGTCACCTGACCGTGTCCGGCTCTGACTCAGGCCCCGGCTCGCACCTCTGGTTCTCATCCGGGCAGAGACGCGCGCAGCCACACGCATGCTACACCTTAGGACTTCCGGCCTCGGTTCAGCGACAAGCAGGGAGCGGGAGGCACATCCCAGCCCAGACACGGGCCCCCACGAGGCTCGTCCTCAGGCCACCACCCCCTGTTCTGCTCCAGGAGTCCTACCTCCAGCCACCTACCGGGCCGCAGGGACGCTTCCTCCCGCGCTCCGCCATGTTCACCACACGCTATCGGCTACGCCCTGCCAATCAGACTCACTCCTTCCGGCCACACCTCCCCCGAGTCGTCCAATTGGAGAGGCACTGGCGCGAGGGGGCGTGCCCTAAATTCCAAAGGCTAGCCCGGGAGAGGCGGAGGGGTCTTATTCCGCCAGCTGGGAAGCCGGGGGGTAAAGGTTGATGGTGCTCACCGCCCGCCGTTGTCCAGGTAGGCAGCGGTTCGTGTGCCGTCCTGGACCCTTGGACCATTCGAGCCGCCCTCTGGCGCTCCGGTTGAGCGCGACACTGAAACCTCAGTTTAGTTTTATACGTGGGGACTCTTTGTCTCAAAACTTGAGTGTGATTCAAAGCTGGAAATGACCCGGGAGATCATTTAATCCAATTGTTTTATAGGTTCGTTTATTTACTCTCTTTAAAAAATATTTTATTTACGTGAACAATCATTAAAATAAAATTTAAAAAATATTTTATTTACTTTTAGAGAGGGGAAGGGAGGGAGAGAGGGAAGCATCAGCATGTGGTTGCCTCTCGCACGCCCCCTACTGGAGACCTGGCCCACAACCCTGGCATGTACCTGCCCTGACGGGGAATCAAACCGGTGACCCTTTGGTTCGCAGGCCCGCACTGAATCCACTGATCCACATCAGCCAGGGCCATTTACTCCCTTTTGATTAATAGACTTTGTGTTTTAGAAATTCAGTTTTACTGAAAGTTGAGCACATAGTACAGAGAGTTCCCAGTTACCTTTATCCCCTGGTTAACATCTTGCCTTAGTGGGTGCATTTGGTATAGTTAATGAGCAAATGTTGATGCATTACTATTAAGTTCACTGTTCCCATTAGGGTTCACTTTGCATTGTGCATTCTATGGGTTTCGACAAATGTGTAAGGTCGTACACCTGCCATTACAGTGCCGCACAGAATGGTTTCACTGCCCGTAAACCCTCTGTGCCCCACCCGCCCCCTCCCGAGCTCCTGGCAAACACTCATCTTTTCAACCGTCTCCATAGTTCTGCCTTTTCCATAACGTCACATAGTTGGAATCAGACGGTATGCAGCCTTCTCAGACTTCCTTCTTTCATTAAGCCATATGTATTTAAGTTTCCACCACATGTCAAGATTGGATAGCAAATTTCTTTTTATTGCTAAATGCTACACTGTTGTATGGATATGCCACAGTTTGTTTAACCATTCACTGTTTGAAGGATATTTGGTTGCTTTCGGTTCTGGGTAATTACGAATGGAGCTGCTATAAACATTCGTGTGCAGGTGACGTGAATTTTCAGCTTGTTCGGGTTAAATAGCTGGAAGCCTGACTGCTGGATTCTACAGTAAGATCATATTTCACTTTGTAAGAAACTTCCAAATTGTCTTCCAAAATGGCTGTAGCATTCTGCATTCCTGACAGCAATGAATGAGATACGCTTTCTTTCTTCAATTAATAAATTTGAGTCAATCTCATTCAATCAGACAGTATTTATTTTGAGGTAGGGCCTATTTTGAGACAGGAACTCCCTGTGCCCACCACCAGGGACACTGTGGTAAGGAAAGAAGACACTGATCTGGAGCAGATACTGATCTTTCTCGTAGGGGAGAGATTCATTGCTAAGTCAACTCCTGTGTTACCATTACAGGGGTTGTGTTATTTCACCATTCACCCCTAAGAGAAGATCTAGGGAAGATCTACCATCTCAGGCTGGCTGAGGTTACTCAGTCTAAGATTCTGAACCCCTGTAGAGTCAGACTTGAGTTCTGGCTTGATTTTAGATTATCCTTACAGTTCCATGTTCACGGTGGACTGGATTGGATCCTGACTTTTTCCAGGGAAAGTGTCTGGTTGCAACCCACTGAACTGGCATTTAATTTTTCTACCATCCTTTGCCTTGGAGTTACTGAGAATGAAAACTGCTTTTTCCTGAGCCTTGCGCTTGCAGACTGCAGCTGGACGACCTGATGCAGACTTTGGAAAAGCTGTCGCAATAGCTCAGGCCTGGGGGGTCTTGGTGACTGGTGCTGTCTGTGTAAGCCACACAGAGGGTTTGCCGGAGTGCTGACGGCATCATTAGGGACCTGGGAGCTGCAGACTGGGAGAATCTGCTGCAGGGTCCCTGCCTGCTTTCACTGCGGCAAGTTAAGCTTTGAGCCTTGCATCTGGAGGTCTTCCCAGCTGGCAGCCCTGCAGACGCAGAGCCTGGTGTGTGGTTTGCTCTGATCATTGACCTTTGTTTTTATAAATCTTATCAAATACTGATATGGAATTTAAGCTGTGTAGTCAGTCATTTGGCCTGTTCTACTGCTCAAGTTCTAAGATTCTGACAGACCACCTTAGAGTCCTTGGCATATAAATTCTGAGACAACAGGACTGTTTCAGATTACTCGTCAGATGAACAGGGAAATGTTTGCACTGTGGCCAGCTCATCATGGTTTGCATCTTGGGGGACATAATAACAAAAGTTACTCTTTATTCTTTGTCTCATATCAGGGTGTCCTAACCTGCTGCTACTTCTACAGTTGCTGCAGTCTCTGCTTATAAATCGAACACCCAGAATGCCCTCTCTGAGGTTCAGGAACCGTTGGGGAAGAGGTGGGTGTGTGACTGAGAGGGGCACAGTTGAGCAGACCGATCTCCATCTTATAAGCTTATCTTCCCTCTTTAAATTTTTAAAAAATTTTATGGATTTTTAGAGGGAGAAAAAATTGGTTGTTCCACTTATTTTTGCAGTTATGGGTTAACTCTTGTAGGTGCCTTGACCAGGGACCGAACCTGCCACCTTGGTATATTGGGACAACGCTCTAACCAACAGAGCTGCCTGGCCAAGGCTAACCCTCCCTCTGGACTGAACCTGGGCCCAGTTGCCCTGTTTCCCTAGAGACTGAGGAAGGAACCAAAAGGGGGAGGGACTGTAACAGAGTTGATGCTGGGTCTCTGATTCCATCTAGTTCTGGCCTCTGTTGTTCCCATGGCCTCAGGCTGATCGCTCCTTTGCTAGACCTGCTGAGCATCAGGGGAATTCTGCTGGATGCTTGAGTTTTCACAAAAAAATAGCCCCTCCCATTTTTCCTTCCCCTGACATTAAAAGAAGCCTGAACTCTACTTTCTTTTTTCGAAAGATTTTATTTATTTATTTTTAAAGAGGGGAAGGGAAGGAGAAAGAGAGGGACAGAAACATCAGTGTTGCCTCTCATATGCCCCCAAATGGAGACCTGGCCCACAACCCAAGCATGTGCCCTGACTGGGAATCGAACTGGCGGCCCTTTGGTTTGCAGGCCAGTGCTCAATCTACTGAGCCACATCAGCCAGGGCTGAACTTTACTTTCTTAAGATGGATTTGGGGAACTTCTGGGACCCCCAGCTTCTTGAATTGTACCTTCTCAATCAATAAGCCTTTCCTTACTGTGGACCCTGCGGTTTTGAGTTTTTGCATTTTGGAGTGTTGGGCACAAGGACTCCAGATGGTAACACAAAGAGTGAGGTCATGGGGACCCGGGGGGGCACAGGGCCTTCATACCCTCTCTGGGTGCGCCGCCTCCCTGCACACTGGTATGCTCACCAATGCAGAAGCTCCTTAAGACTCACAGGTTATGTAGGATTTTATTACAGATGCACAGTCAGTTAAATCATTGACCATGCAACCTAACTCAATGTCCAGTCCCTCTCCCCTCCTGGGGTGCCTGGGGTTGGGACCGAAAGTTCTGACCCCTCATCCCGTGTTCAGTTGGACTTGTTATGAATAACGAAAGACACTCCTATCACCCAGTAATTTCCAAGGGGTTTAGGAGCTCTGGACTCCTAAACCAGTTACAAAGCACTGATGTATGTTATTAGGAACCGGTGGAACCAGTAACAAACCCCTAATGTATGTTATTTTATAGGATGACATATGCCAATCAGCCCACCTGATTAGATATATAGCAAAACCCATGGGCTTGCTATGCAAATGCAACTTCAAGACGAGTCTCCGGCACCACCTTCCAAACCACGCAGGAGCTGTCATTGCTTTCCACTGGGGTGCCCACCCCCCAGATCAAATCCCACTCAACCTTTGCCAGCTGGATGGCCATGGGCCGTCGCCTCACCTCCAAAGTAGGTTCCTCGATGGTGAAGTAGAAAAGCAATCCCAGTCCCAGTGGGTTGTTTGATGAGGTGCTAGGCACCCCAGTGCCTGGTACGTGAGGGCACACGATGAAGACTGTCTACTTCCCTCTCCTGTCTAACTGGGTGAGCCCTGGCCTTCCTGTCCTGGACTCTGGCCCCCATGGGATGGGACTATCTGTGTCTTCCCCCCTCGGACACTCCAGTGAGGTCCCCATCTCCTAAACATACCGCCCCCCCCCCCAACCAGTAACACATACCATCTGAGCTTCGCTTCTAGGTACTACCATTGATGAACTGTGACGCCGAACCAGTCCCACGTCCCCACCCTCCGGGCCTCCGTTTCACTCTCCTCCACAAAACACACTTGGACGAACAGGGGCTCGGATCTGAGGTTCACTGAGGGCCTTCCCACTGGGCTAAGTTCCCACCAGCAGTCAGCACCCGTGTGAAGCACAGTGAAGCCAACAGAAGTTTGAATAACTTCAAATTTTATTATGGGCAGACAGTACTGGCTACATCCCAAGGTCAAGTTTAGATAAGGAAAGGGAAGGTTGCTGGAATCTTGGCTGGGGCTGGTGCAGGGCTGGGGTCAGAGCTGGGACTCCAGGCCAGTACACAGTTGGGCTCTGCCCAGTGAGTCCCAGCCAAGTCTGATGAGGCCAGAAGGGACCCAAGAGCCTACGGCCTGACCGAGGGAGGGGTGGGCGAGGGAGAGGCCCAGGTCAGGCCTCCCTCACCTCCACCAACAGGGTGTTGGGCACCGTGGGGGGTGCTCCTGACTCCTCCAGGGCTCAGAAGGAGGACTCTTCCCTGGGGACATTCTTTGTCACACAGGAGGGGTTCACCAGTACCATCTATCCTCAGCCTGGGAATGACTACACCTCGGACAAGGAGCCCTGCAGAGCAGGCAGAGACCAACCAGGCGAGGCGGGGCCGAGGGGGTGACATCAGGCCCCGAGCTGCTCCTTCCACTCCTGCAGCTTCTTGTCCATGGCCTGGAGGGTGGACTCGTTCTGTGCCAACACAGACCAGTCCCCGTTTCTCCTTGCACCGCCTGTGGGCCTTGGGAAGCTGGGGGGGGCCTTCCCACCCCTAGTCCTGTCCTTTACCTTCACAAAACAGAAGCGGACGTAGTGGTCAAACTGCTTCTGATGCTGCGCGCTGTAGAAGAAGGAGACCGGGAGGGCCACCAAGCCCTGGGGAAGAGGGAGCCCAAGTCTCAGCAGGGCCTCACGGCCCAGCAGGCCTTGGCTCCCGGCTGGCACAGAGGTTCCAAGGTGGGGACAGGGGGAGGGAAAGAGTTGCTTCAGTGCGGTACCTCCCAGGGCTATGTCAAGGTCAGAGGGAAGGAATCCCGGAATGTCATCCCAAGTCCCTCCTGTGCACAGATAGGACATGGAGGCCAAGGGGGGGAGGGGAGGTCAAGGCAGAGCCAGAGAAGAATAAGCCTTAGAATCATAGCTCCAAGCTGGAGGACCTCACAGTGGGTAGGCCAACTCCTCACTGCACAGATGGCGAGATCCAGGCCAGGAATTCTGTCCTGCTGGCGCACGCGGCACCTCTGTGCAAATTAAACAGGCTCCCCATTCCTTGAAATGGGTGCAACCCTGCAGCAGAGCCTCGGCAGAGGCTGGGCTGTGCTTTGGCCCATCGGCACCCGGGAGCAGCAGCTCCCGCACGCAGAAACCGCACGCAGGGGCCCCGGCGCAGGCCCAGCCCACCTTCTCCTTCATCATCCACTTGATGAAGCGCTTGTCGAAGGGCTCCTCCGCAGCACCGGGCGAGTCGGGAATCTTGTTCCCTGGGGGGCGGAGGCTGTGCTGAGCTCAGGGCAGCCCCCCGCCGCCAACCCCCCAACCCGCCCGGCCAGTCCCACGCACTGAAGTCCGAGATGTCTGCCATGAAGAAGTAGCTGCCCTGCGGGTTCACAGGCCGCAGGCCCACCTGCTGCACGCTCCGCATCATGTGGTCGCGGCGGCACTGCATGTCCTGGGGTAACTGCACAAAGTAGCTGCTGGGCTGGCCGAAGTGCTGCTGCTCCCGCTCGAAGCTCCGGGCGACTGCGGCCTGCGGGGCAGGGGGGGGACCGGCAGGTCTGGCCGACCTGCCCTTGGAGCCGGTCTGGGCCCGGGCCCTCCCCTGCCCCCTCAGTACAGTTCCAGGGGAGCCCCCTCACCTGCGCCTGCGTGGGACAGTGATAGACGGAGTTCTGGTGCACCGTGCGCAGGTGTCTCAAGAGAGTATCTGGGCCTAGGACCCAGCCCACCTGCACCAGAAACACAGGTAGCAGGTGAGGCCTTTTAGGGCCTGGCCAAAGGCTGCCCTTATTTCTAGGCCACCTTTCTTGCCAAGGGTCATGAGGGTAGGGGCGATCCCCCCAACCTTATCCACTCACCTTCCAGCCGGTGGCACTAAAGGTCTTACCAGCGCTGCCAATGGTCAGGGTGCGTTCCCACATGCCAGGGAGGCTGGCTGCCCAGGGCCAAAGAGAGCAGCTGCTGAGATGGGGGTGAGGCAGCGGCGCTAAACCCCAGTGGGTGCTCCTGTTCTCTGCACTCGCAACTCTGACTCCTGCTAAGCTATTCACGGGACTTATTCCAGGTCGGCCTCATGACAACCCTGGGGGCGGGTGCCCCTGCACCCCTCTCTTCTCAGAGAGGGTGAGCCACTGCCCCGGTCACTTGACCCGTGTGGCTCCAGACCCTGCGGTCTGCACCGACTCCTGGACCAGGCGGGGAGCAGGGTGCTGGGCCGGTGGGGCTCACCAATGCTGAGGTGCTGGCACCCGTCGTAGACCAGCCACTGGTAGACCTCGTCGCTGACGCACACCACATCATGCTGCTGGCACAGGTGGGCCACCAGCTCCACTTCCGCCCTGGAGAACACCTGCGGGGACCATCCCCAGACAGAGGGGCCTGCTCAGATAAGCCCAGTGCTAAGGGCTTTTCTGCCCCTCCTGTTGTGTCCCCACCGCGCTGGCCCCGCGAGGTTGGTTGTGAGGTCATAGAAATACATACACTTGGGACTCTGCCCTAGACTCCTGGTGGCACAGAGCTCCTGAAACCTTTGTGAATTCCTAAGGCTCGAGAGCGCTAGAGACACTGTTTGTTCTAACGAGGTGCCTCTGGGTGGGCCTCTGGGTGGGCTCCTGGATGGGCTGGTCACCCCAAAGACCAAGCTGGAATTAGGAGGTTGGGGTTTTCAGCCTGACTCCTTTAGGAAGGGGAGAGGGACCGGAAATGGACTTAATGACTGTTCATGCATGCACAATGAAGCCTCCGTGAAATCCCAATGCAATGGGCTTTGGAGAGCTGCTGGTTGGTGAGCACATCCGCCCAGGAGGCTGGCACACCCTGACTCCATGGGACAGAGGCTCCCGTGCTTGAGCTGCTCCCAGACCTGGCCCTGTGGGTCTCCACTGCTCCTTCGTCACACTCATCAATAAAGTGGGAAACTCGAGTGTTTCCCAGTTAGTTGTGTGTGAGCCACTCTGGCCGAGTTACTGCACCCAAGGAGGGGGATGCGGGAAGCTGAGATTCCCAGCTCATTGGTCAGAAGCACAGGTGCATGGGTGACACCTGGACTGGAGACTGGCATCTGAAGTGGGCTGGGGACAGTCTCGTGGGACTGAGCGCTTAACCTGCGAGGTCAGATGCTGTCTCCAGGAAGACAGGGTCGGAAGTGAATGAAACTGAGTTGGATTGTCGGACTGCCAGTTAGTGTTACAGAACTGCTGGCGTGGGGAGAAAGCCTACGTACCTGGTGGCAGAAGGTTTGGGAGGGTGGTGGCTGCATGACAGTGTGGGAGACACATAGGGGAAGACTGGGTTGTCCTCCCCACGGGTTTGTCATGGTCCCATTTTACAGATGAGAAAACACTCTGAGAGGTGGAGTCACTGTCTCAGGGTCGTGATCACCGGGAAGTAAGTATGGAGGCGCCGGGCCGCTCTACCACCTCCCCTCATACTGCCCCTGGGGACTGCTGCCCCTGTCCCGGGGGCCTCCAGAGGCTGGTCCTCACGGCTCATCACAGGTGGCCCTCCCACTTCACTGAGGAGGAAACCAAGGCCCCAAGGCAGCAAATCAGTGGCAGAGTGGCGACTCGAACCCAGTTTGGAGGGGTCCCCAGAAGGAAGTCTGTCGGGTACCTTTCCCAGGGGGTTGTTGGGTGTGTTGAGGATTAGCATTTTGGTGCGAGGTGTGAACTTGCTGGCCAGCTCCGTGGGGTCCAGTTGCCAGTTGCTGGAACCCATTTCCCCATTCTGGGTGGGGGTCTGCAAGAGGCAGGGCAGTACTAACTCACCTGATATTCAGGGCTAGGGATGGGACCCTCCTCCCCACCCCTCCCACCCCCCGCCAGGCATCTGTCCCCACCGTCTCCCCATCCTGCAGATACTGGCCTCCTTCACTCCCTCCTCCTTTCCCACTTCCCAGGCTCGGAGGCAGCACGCCGCTTGGGCCCCCTGCCCACCCACACCCACTCAGCGTTCTCACCGGCTTCAGGGGCACAAACACAGGGCAACCCCCTGCCATCAGTGTCATGGTCTCGTAACAGTCAAAAAAGGGCTCGATGATGATGACCTGGTGCAAGGGTCAGATTAGCTGGGGTCAGTATCGCCCTGACCCCTCACCCCCACCCAGCTCAAGCCTTGCCCCACTCACCTCATCTCCTTCGTCCACCAGGGCCTGGAAGGCTGTGAACAGGGCCCCGTACGCACCCACAGTCACCAGCACCTCCTTGAAAGGGTCTATCTCCTGTCCCAGCAGCTTCCCAAAGAAACTTGCCAAGATCTTTGTCAGTGGGGGGTAACCCTGCCGGGACAGCTGGGGTCAGCCACCTGGCTCAGCCCAGACCGACCCTCCTGCTCAGCGGCACCCGGGCAATTCTAGCGCCATCTGGTGGCAGGCTGGGGTGGGGCCGGCTCCCGTGGGGTGGGTTCTCCACTTCCCCCACAGCGCTCCTTACGGGACCTGTACTGCTGCTCCCAGCCGTGCCCGGGGCTGGGGAGCCACACAGCCTGTGTGCCTTCACAGAGCACAGCCCAGCTCAGCCGCAGAGTGGGGCAGCTCGACACCTTGGCTGCCTCCTTTTAAGTTGAAGGAGCACATTCACACCACTGGGTCATCCCAGCAGCCTTGCAAGGAAGGCACCATTTCATCCCCATCACTCGGCAGGCAGAACCGCAGAGACCCCGAGGGGAGGAAATGACTTGCCCCAGGTCACACACAGTAGACCTGCCACAAGGGTCAGTAGAGGTGCAGGAGCGGGGTTTTATGCAGCAGCTTTGGAAAGACCCGCGTGGAGAGGAAGGTTGGATCGGCATGCTCGTTTGCTGAGGAAGCTTAGAAAACACTCAAGGCCTGGTGACTGGGACTGGAGACTTCGAGTTTAACTAAGTAATTCACTGAACCAGATTTGACCGCAGGAAAACGAAAAGCATCTGTACAGAGAAATATGCCATGAGCAAAATTAAAAGGCAAAGAGAAAAAGCACTGCAGCGTAAGCAAGCAGGTAAGGTATTTAATATATAAAGAGTTTTTACAAAGCAACAAGATGAAGACGCACACCCAAATGGAAAAATGAGGTAGGCTGCGAAAGAGAAAGTGCTCACACCCGATGTGCATATGAGAGAATAATAATTGAAGAAAAGCAAAGTACCAGTGAAATTTTGCTATTTTACAAGAAAGTAACGTCACTATTAGCATATATGAAAAAGATTGGCACGACCCATGGTTGGCAAGAGTGAGACAAACGACTCCCTCCTTCACCCAGAGAACCAAAGTTCCTGCCAGCTCGGAGACCAGTCTGTCGGCAGGAACGTGAAAACCTCCTGGAGGCGACCTGACCATACCTGTCACATGCTTAAAGGCATCCCCACTTCGACCCTCTAGTTTTGCTTCTAGGGGTTTATCTGAGAGAAGCACTCACGCACATGTACAAAGATGTGCTCACAGAGCCGCGCACTGCAACACTGCCGATAATGATAACGAGATGTCCCAGCCAGTCCAGCAGAGCAGGGCTGGTTAAATAAGCCGTGGCAAAACTAGGCAATGGAATACTATGCAGCCATTAAAAAGAACGAGGCTATTGTGGCATGGAAAGCTGTCCCTGACATGCTGTTCAGTGAAATAAACAAGTTACAGGATGTTATTTACAGTATGAGCCCATTCGTGTTAAATGCAACTCTCGGGTAGGTATGTATGCATGCGCGTGTATGTTTTATATAAGCATTTTTAAAAGTTAAAAGTTAAAGCCTGAACTCTCTAAGGAAAGTAGCAAACCGCCAGCAGGGTTATCTATGGATGATGGAATTGGAGGGAACGTCATTCCTGACCATTCTGATGCATACCAACATTTAAGAACCCCTGGTCTACTCCAAGGGTTGGCAAATGTTTATGCTATGAGCCTCCATGGAAAGAGTTTGCATTGAGAGTCAAATCACAGCAACTGCATGTCTCAATCAGTAGCTTGTCTTTCATGGCTCAGCATAAGTGTCACCTTCTCCAGGAAGCCTTCCCTGATCTCCCCTTCTTCCTGCGCCATTCTCCTCTATCACAGCCTATCTACTGACTTTGGTATTTGTTTGTTTGTATTTTTGTCTTCCTTTCCCCAGACTATGGGCTGTCCCTGAGCCTGAAACAGAGGACAGACTCAGTGAACACTGAACTATGGCTAGACTGAATTCCCTGTGCTCTGCCCCTCCCTCCCCCAGGGCCTCCTCAGAGGCCTGAGTCCAGGGGCCCGAGTGCAGCTGGGAGACTCACAAATCCCCTGGTATACTGGTTGAGCATGAAGTCACTGGTGACAGCTTGCCGAAAGGCTTCCACAGCGAAGTCTGGAGGCGGGAAGTCAGGGAAGCCTTGTCCCAAATTCACAGCTTCATACTGAGAGGTCAACTGGGCCATCTCCACCCTGGGCAACAAATGGAGAGTTGGCACCAGCCCATCCCTCTGCCCCACCCTGGACTTCTGCCTGTGTCCAGGGCATGCGAGCAGTGCTCTGGGCTCCTAGAAAAACTGGACAGCGAGAATCTGCCCTGGCCTGAAGACCTGGGTCAGGCTCATACCTGGCCGCATGCTTTTCAGTTAGGTAGGCCAGGCACTGCGCCAAATGCAAGTCTCAGCCCAGGGGCTTTCAAATGTTTCAACCACGAGCCACCGTGAGCAACCATCTTTATGTTGCAAAGCCTGCAGAGCAGACATACGTCACAGGGGCCTTCTGCACGATCTAGTTCCCTTCCATTCTGTTCCTGTCCTAGTCAGTTCTTCAGAAGCACTTGTTGAGCAACACCCCCCTCCAGTGGGTTTCACGACCCGTTCGTGCACTTGTCAACTCCAGTCTGAGATGCTTGCTCCCGTAACCTCCCCGAGGTCTACAAGGCGCGTCCCATTCCCAAGTCACGGTGGGGATGGAGAAGCTGGAGCTGGAGGCGCCTGTCCAGTTAGTGCCTGGCACAACCAGCCTGTCGCTCCACGGCTGTCTTCTGGAGCAAAGCTGATGCTCTTGATCACTACCCTGGAGAGAACGGGGCCCCGCCAGCCCTGCCATCTGCCTTCTCTGGCCCTTGACAACCTTTCTTCTGGGCCTGCCTGGTGTCCACCTCTTCAGGGAAGCTGGGGGAGAGGGTGAGAGGCTAGATAGGGAGGCAGGTGTGGGGCTCCAGGTCGGCTGGGGGCAGAGGACTCAGGCTTGGCTGAGTTACCTTTTCATAACGATAACTATCGTTATGTCCAGAGTCAGTCACTTTCTCCCCGGAGTTCCACAATGCGCCTGAAGACACGGAACTGCTAAGGCACAGAGAGGCCAGTGACCTGTCCAGAGTCACACAGCAGCTCATGACGATGCTGAGGTGCAGAGGCTGCTGGTGGGTAGGCCACAGCCATAACCAGGACAGGGCCCCACTCACTCTGCTGAGACTGGCTGCCCTCTAGCCTGGGCCTGTGGGGTCCTGATCCTCAGGCCACCACCCTGGGGTCAGAAGGGGCCTGGAGCCCCTTCCCCCCCGACTGCTGTGGCCTTGACCCCTAACATTGCCCTCCTGTCCCATGCATGCTCTCCGGGCCCTCTGCTGCTCTGCCCTGCCTTTGCCTGAGACTTCGCCTCTCCCGGCCTCTGTCCCCTCTGTCCATTGGGGTGGCTGGGTTCGAGAGCCTGCCAGGTCTGTGAGTCAAGAAGTACTCTTGCCGCCTCTCCCAGCCTCTGTCCTCATTATTCCCCATTCTGAGTTACACTTCACCTTGTCTGCAAAATGGGCCACGAGGCTGCCCAGCCTGCCTCACAGAAGGACGGAGGGTGGCAGCCTGAGGAGCAGGGCCCTGGAGCCCCAACATGGACTTCAGCCGGTCTCTACGGGGCACCTGGGCCTGGCTCCCCCACCCCAAACACCACGGAGCAGCAAAGGGGATGTGGGGGGGACATATTCACAAAACACTGTCCATGAGGGGAGCTTAAAAGAAATAATCGCCCCATGTTTTGTAAAAACAACAGCCAACGATGTATTTATTTCATTTTTCCCATCACCAGTTATCCCCCCTGTAGTGTCTCCCACCTCCACTCCGCAGCCCTGCAATCACTGTGCTGTTGTCTGTGTCCGTGAGTTTTCTTCCTCTGTTTTGCTCCATCGCTCCCCCCAGCTCCCCGCCCCCGAGAGCTGTCGGCCTGCTCTCTCTCCACAAGTCTGTCTCTATTTTGCTTGTTAGTTCAGTTTGTTCATTAGATTCTACATATGGGTGAGATCATGTGGTACTTGTCATCCTCTGACTGGCTTATTTCACTCAGCATAATGCTCTCCAGATCCATCCATGCTGTCGCAGAGGGTAAGGTTTTTGTGTTTTACAGCCGAGGAGTAGTTCGCTGTGTGCCTGTACCACAGCTGTTTTATCCACTTGGCCCAGGCCAAGGTCAGACGTGGACCAGAGGGTCGTAGAACCTTCCTCACACCTCTTCCCACGGCACCCATCCCATCACCGGAATGATGGGCACACACCCATCCGTACTGAGGCCAAGTCGGTGAAGGAACGAATTAACCTCAGCAAAGGCCTGGCGAGGAGTGCCCGCATCTTACCTTCTCGGCTCGCCCTGTCGTACTCACTCTGCGGTGCATGTGAAACAGAGTCCCTGGGTCGCCTGTGCCTGCATCATGGCTATTGCCATCACACTGCATTTTGTCCCATCCCCTCAAAGGCGGTTAGACGGAGATACAATGATCTCCATTTTGCAGCTGGGGAGCTGGGGCTCTGGGCAGGGGTCAGGGGCCCCAGCGCCAGTGCCAAGCGGGGTGAAGCTGAGATTGAACCCAGGCCTACTGCTTTGGGTCTTGCCTCTCGTGGTCTGTGACTGCCCATCTGACCTCCCTGGGTACCACTGAGTTTCTGCAGACCCAGGGACCACTGGCCATGTCCTTCCCCCCACGCCCGAGGAGACGCCCCCACACCTCCCCGCCCGGCCCAGCTCACCACGGGTTGTAAGCGACCCCGTCCAGCCTTCGAGCCTGCAGCTGTTTGGCCATGGTGGGCTGGAGACAGAGCAAATTGAAGGTCAGAGTGGAGGAACTGCCACGGTCTGGGTCCCTAGAAAGAGAGGCCACAACCTCCCTCACTCCAATATAGACCATCCCACCCATGCCCAGGGAGGAGGCCCAGATCCCAGATAGCAGGCTTCCAGCCCCTCCTTCCGCTGGCCTGGTTCCTCAGGTTCTAAGATCTAGCCTCAACACAATCAGGTTTCGGTCTGACTCCGGAAGGTCTGGGGCTTAGGAGGCAGGGCAAGAGGCTGGGGGAGGCAGGGAGCGGGGACAGGATCTAGGGACAGTGACAGCAGCAGCCTCAGTGTGCAGAGGACTGGCTAGGCTCTTCCATTCACTTCTCGGAGCAACTTGGCTGGGTCCATTTTATAGACGAGAAAACAGAGTGGGGAGTGACGTGTTCGAGGCCACACCGCAAATACACTCGGACTCAGGCCCGAGAGGGTCCATGTTCTGACCCAGGTGAACTTGCTCAGCTCCGGGTGTGGCTGGGGGCCGTCCTCCAGCCACCCTGCCCTTCCCCTTCCAGGGTTAGCTTCCTTCCAGGTCAGCTTCCCCCTCCTCCACAGATGTGCAGAGACTGGCCTAGCTGAGGGCCACCACATTCAGGTGCTAGGCCCACCCTGGCTGGGTGACACTGGACAGGTGACTGAGCTGCTGCTGGCCTCAGTCTCCCCAGCGGTATATAATAGGAGCATGGGTTTTGAGGTCCCTCAGCAACTTCGTAAGTCTCGTGGCTGGCAGGTGTCTAACATTCTCCTGATTTCCTTGGCCACCTGCTGTGGCTGATAGTGGGCCCTGGTTCTCACAGTCTGCTCTGTCCCCAGAGCATCCCTATCAGAGGTGACTGTGATAATCTCCATCTGAAGATGAAGACATGAGGTTCAGACAGGTTCAGGGACCTGCCCAGGGTCAGAGGAGGAGCCGGCCAGGACCCCTGCCAGGGTGGCAGCAACAGCAGGGTAGCCAGCACCAAGCCCCTGTCCCCAATGGCCCGGGGACTCTGTGTATATGGGCCAGGTTCTTCCAGAGCCTGGGGATCCTGCCAATGCGAGCAGTTCGAAGAGAGCCCCACACGAGGACTGGCCCCTCGTGGGAGCTCTGCTGACACCCTCTCCCTATACTGAATCCCTGATGCATATCACCAGGCCAGGCACTCAGTGTACATCGAGAGAATTTAATTTTTAGCCCTGGTGGTGTGGCTCAGTGGATTGAGCACCGGCCTGTGAACCAAAGGGTCACCAGTTCACCTCCCAGTTGAGGGCACATGCCTGGGCTGTGGGCCAGGTCCCCGGTAGGGGGCGTGTGAGAGACAACCACACATTGATGTTTCTCTCCCTCTCTTTCTCCCTCACTTCCCCACTCTAAAAATAAATAAGTCATCTTAGAAAAGTGTAATTTTTAAAAGATGTATTGATTTTAGAGAAAGGGAGAGAGAAGGGGATAGAGAGAGAGAGACATCGATTTGTTGTTCCAATTGTACCTACATTGGTTGATTCTTGTATGTGCCCTGACTGGGGATCAAACCTGCAACTTTGGTGTATCGGGATGACACTCTAGCCAGCTGAGCTACCTGGCCAGGACAAAAATAAAATGAGTCCTGATTGGTGTGGCTCAGGGGGCTTGGCGTCGGCCCATAAACAGGAAGGCTGCCAGCTCGATTTCTGGTCAGGGTGCATGTCTGGGTTGCGGGTCATGTCTCCCGTTGGGGGCGTGAGAGAGGCAACCAACTGATGTTTCTCTCACGTATCACTATTTCTCTCCCTCTCCTTTTCCTTCCCGCCCCCTCCCTCTAAAGAGAAATAAATAGAATTCTTTTTTAAAAAAGTTTAAAGTGAGGGTGATCCCTGCTAGGGAAAATCATGTTACCACCATAATGTCAATCAGCAGTGATTGATTGTGGTTGGCTAGTTGGTTAACATATGTTTTTTCCTCTCTTCCTTACAATTTTCTTATTTTCCAAATTTTCTTTTTCTAAAAAATTTTATTTATTGACCTGAGAGAGAGAAAAACACTGATTCACTGTCCTGCCCATCCATGCACTCATTGGTGACTCCCGTGTGGTCCCTAACGAGAAATTGCCAGCAACCTTAGTGTATCCGGACGGCGCTCCAACCAACTGAGCTATCTAGCCAGGGCCAAATTTTCTAAAATAAATGTTTTATTTTATTTTTTAAAAGACTTTATTTATTTACTTTTTAGAGAGGGGAAGGGAGAAGGAAAGACAGGGAGAGAAATATCAATATGTGTGGTTGCCTCTCGTGAGCCCCCCACTGGGGACCTGGCCACAACCCAGGCATGTGCCCGGACTGGGGACGAAACCAGGGACCCGTTGATTCACAAGCCGGCACTCTACCACTGAGCCACACTGACCAGGGCTAAATGTTTTATTTTTATGATTAAATATGTGGAGGGCTGGGGTGGGAAAGAGTAGAGGGGTACAGGGGCAGAGAGAGAGAAAAAAGAGGCAAAAGAATTTAGGAAAGAAAAAAAAATGAGGGTACCACAGACGCATGGCGTGTTCAAAGGAGTAACCTTCAAGGATGTCACACAGCAGTCGGATGCTCGCTTTTGGGCTTATGCGTAAAGTATTTGTTCAGTGAATGTTTGCTGAGTACCGACTGTGTACCGGACGAACATGGGCTGGACACAGTGGGTAATGGGGAGGCAGCAGCACCAAGCAACCATTCAGGTGCAGAGCTACAAGTTCTAAATTAGAGGCAAGGGCAAAGGGCGGGGGGATGCATTCAGGGTGCAGTCATGGGAAGCTTCCTGAAAGAGGAGGCTCATGCACAGGTTTAAAGCCAGGACCAAGCCAGACCCCAGAGGCCCTGGGTCACGGAAGCAGCAGAATGCACTTACAGTCTGGTACAAGCACCGGCTGAGTGAAGCTCCAGCCTTCTTCCTCCGGAGGGACCCCACCAGGTGCAAACAGGTGGCTGCCGAATTCCTGAACATGCCTTCCCAGAGGGTGGGGCACTGACGACTCCTCCTCCGGCGGGGGAGGAGAAGGGAGTAGAACACCCTGGCCAGGAAATGGCTCTGAGCCCAGCGCTTGAGTCCTCCACACACAGCTCTAATAACAGCAATAGTGACAAGGGCCAATCTTTATGGAGTGGCCACTGAGCATCAGGCGTGGCAGTAAGTGCTTTGTTGCAGGGTTATCCCCCAGTCCTCAGAACTACCTGGTGACACCCTCCTGCCCCAGCAAGCAGGAGGACCCCTTTAAAATGTAAGCCACCTTTCATGGGGGGAAAAATGATCCACGTAAAGATCATGAATAGCCCCTAACATCACAGAGTCAACCCTCCCTTACGTCCTGGCTCTGGAAACACACACACCGCCTGCCAAAACGAAATCTAAACCACGTAAGGCCTCTGAGCACTAAGAAGCAAGGGACAAAAGACACCTTGGGGACGCAGTCCATGATGCGGACCGACGGAGCCTCCACAGGACAGATGACCCTGTTCCTTCAAACAAACAGAATGCAAGGGGCAGGGGGATGTCTGGGGCACCGCAGATCAAAAGAGACCAAATAGACATACGGTTAAAAGACAAATGCCTTGAAAAACTGTGGAGGACTCGCTGTACGCAACTGACTAAGAAGCTACAGGAACCAAGCAAGTGTGGCGCCGGTGCAAGGACGGGCGTAGAATCAACAGAACAGAACTGAGAGTCCAGAAGCAGACTCTCGCATTCACGGCCACCTGCTGTGCGGTACGGTGTCGAGGAAGTTCCAGCAGAAAAGGATGGTCTTTTTGACCAGTTGCGTCGGGACGACTGGACACCCACATGTGAAAGCATACATTTGGACCCCTCCCTAACACCATACACAAAAATGAACTTGGCGTGGATGATAAGCCTCAATGTAAAACCTGAAGTTACGAAACCATAAGAAGAAAACAGGAACACACCTTTGTGACCTTGAGTTGGAAGATGGTCTCGTCTCCAGCGCCGAAAGCACAAGCAACCGAAGACACGGGGAACTTGGACTTCACCACAACGAAAGGCTTGTGCTTCAAAGGGCACCGTCGAGAAAGTGAAAAGACAACTCATGGCACGGGAGAAAGTACTTGCAAATCACAAATTCGAACTTCCCCACAGGCACGTCAATGGCCAATGAGCACGTGGCAATGTGCTCGACCTTAACAGTCACTGGGAAAGTCGCACGGAGACGCGGTGCAAACCCTCCGAGATGGCAGCCCAGAGAAGATGGGCGGTCACAAGCGTGCGGAGGATGCCGCCCTGCTGGAACCCTCGGACACTGCTCCCAGGCACGGGAAGTGGGAAACGCCCTAGAAGTTCCTCCAAATGTCGGACATGGAGTTTGCCCCACACCCAGCAATTCCGCTCCCAGCTCTCCACCCATGAGAAACGAACACGTGTCCTCACAACAACTCGTGTGGGTGCCTTCATCAGCAGCATTGTTCCCAACAGCCAGCAGGTGGGGAAAACGGAAATGTCCACCCACTGATGACCAGAACGTGACAGATCCGTATGCTGGCATACCGATCGGCGATGAGAGGGAATGGAGTACACGTTACAACATGGATGGGCTGTGAAGCATTATGCTGAGCAAGAGCAGCCAGTCACTAAAGACCACAAATTATACAATGCCATTTCTGAGAAAGAGCCAGATCTACGGAGACAGGGAGGGGACTGTGACTGCCGTGGACTGGCCATGGAGGGGAGGGGTGGGAATGAGGAAGGGGTCCACGGTGTCTTTCTGGCCTGATGACAATGCTGCACAATCAGTCTGCGGTCGTGACTGCACAAGCGTGAATACACTAGCCCCGGAAGAGTACACTTTCGGTGGCAGAGTTATATGGTGCACGTATTATTATACATCAGCAAAGACGTTTTAAAAAATCGTCATGGCTTCAAAAAGGCATTGTCCTTGCAGTTGCCATGGGAATGTGTCTCTCTGATGCCAGGGGCCTGACTGAGGGGGCAGCTGTGCCCTTAGCTCTGAGGCCAAGTCCCCCGGGGGAGGACCCAGGGCTGTCCCCGGTCACAGCCTGCAGGACAGTGAGGCAGGCTGTCGCTGGGAGACGTGCACTCTCAAGTATTCCCCTCGGCTTTGCTGGCACCTTCTGAAAACAGCAGTGCAGTCTGAAACCCTTCCTTCTGCTCTCCTTCCTTCGTCCTTCCTCCAAGGGGGTCAGGACAACCCTTGAAAAATAAGTGGGTGTACAGGGTTGGGGGCTGCTCTAGAGGGTACTGTGGGCACCTGGTCAGTCCAAGGGTTAGCATCGGCAGCTAAATATGAATAAAGGAAGGGGGGAAAGGAAATCAGACATTATTAAGCATAATCAACTGTGAAGCATAACCTTGCTTTGCTAGGAAGTTGCAGCACTCATAGGTACTCCAGGGAATGGCAGCATTGCCCCCCCGAAGGGGATTAACACCCCTCCCTCCCTGAATAGGGAGGAAGGACTGCCTTCGCTGCCACTATGGAGTGGGGGATGAGCACGTGTGCAAGAGCCGCCAAGAAAGTGACCACAGAGGCCTGTCAGTTTAGCCTGGAAAAAGGACCTGATTGGATAAGAGACACCAAACCTTGGAAGATCCAGCAAATAGACTGGTTAGGGGGAGGACCCGACACAAGCCCAGAAAGCTGGGGAAGTGGACTGGTTAGTTTAGAGAAGCACCTGGTCAGTCCCAAGCCAGAGACAGTATCAGCCTAACGAAGACGCTTCCCCCCCTTTCTCGTGCTCCTTAACACGCGACTGCCCCACTCCGTCACGCGCTCTTCTCTCCAGAGCAGCCGCGCAGACTCTAGGGCTTCAAGCCAAGCCTGGGCAGTGATGCAGCAGCGGCCAGCCAGCGGGGCACAGCCGGGGCTGGGCTCAACTTTGGCGTGGCACAGAACCTCGACACTGACCCTAACCCTGGGCCACATGAAGACAAAGATGGACTTTTCCACAGTGGGGCAGATGGGGGTGAGACATTGGGAGAGTGGGGGCAGCCTTCTGTTTTCACCCAAATAAACCTTACCACGCCATAATCTCCCTATGTGGGTCTCCTGGAATGCTTTCCTTGTGATCCTATGGAAAGAACCCACTTCTACAAGCAGGATTAGGAGAACACCGTCTCCCAGCCAAGTCCAGGCGGGGAAAGCGAGTCAGGCAGAGAGAGCGGAGCAAAGACCCCGGGGTGGGAGGTGGCCGGGCTGGAGTTCCCCCTCTCATTTCCCAGGATAGAGTCAGTCCTCAGGGCTGTCTGCAGAAAATGTTTCCCGCTCCCTGAAGCTAAGTGCCGGAGCTGAGCTGGGAGCGACAAAGGGTCGTGTGATGATTACCAGAGGAGGGACGCTCCACATTATGTCAAGTCAGGGGGTGGTGTTGGCATCCTTTGGCCTCACTCAGCCAAGGACTCGGAGTCCAAGGCCAGGTCTGAGCCCAGTGCTGGGCAGTTAGTACCTTGTGCCCGCTGTGTGTTCTAGCAGGACCAGGAGGCCCACTTGCCCAGAACTGAGGGGTTTCTCAGAACATGATATTTGCAGTGCTAAAATGGGGACCATCCTGGGCGAATGGGACTGGCTGGTTCCCTTAGGCTGGGAGAATGCAGGGTTGGCTGCTCCTGTCCCAGGCCTCGTGTCCTGCTGTTTTCAATCCCACAAGGGCCCTCTCGGCTGCCTCCTTACCACCTGCTTCAAAACCTGCACATGGCCCTGGCTGCTGTAGCTCAGTGGATTGAGCGTGGGCTGCGAACCAGAGGGTTACCAGTTCGATTCCAAGTCAGGGCACATGCCTGGGTTGTCGGCCAGGTACATGACAGGCAACCACACATTGATAGTTCTCTCCTCCTCTTTCTCCTTCTCTTCCCCTTTCTCTAAAAATAAAATAAATAAAATCTTAAAAAAAAAATAAAAGAAAGGCTTTAAAATACAACCTGCACATGCCTGGTGGGCTGACCCTCTGACACCCTCGCCCACACCACACCATGCCTACCATTGTGTCCTTTCTCCTGAATAGACTACACCTCCTCTGCCCTAATTCTTGCCTTTATCATGTCCCCAGATTACAGTGGTGGGAGTCATGTGAACGCACTCAGCTCTAATTTGCTGAGCACTCACTCACTCTGCACCAGGCCCTGTGGTAAGCACTGTGCATACCCCATCGGACCCTTTCAACAGCTCAGGCCAGCAGGTGCTACCCTCACCCGCTGTAACAGGGAACAATGATAAAACAACTACTAGTATCACACTGAGCTCCCAGAGGTGGGAGGAGGGCCTGCACCACGAGGTGCCCAGCACAGGGCAGACACGCTCCCACCAGACAAGTCCCAGCTCACAGCCCTCCCCCTCCTCTGCCACAATCTCAGCCCCTCACCCTCTTTGGGCACTGCCACCCCTTGGGGCTGGAGGTGGCCTGGGCCACCTGACTCCACAGAGGGCCAGGACGGCCTGTGCTGGACAAGGATATGCTTGGTTAGTCTCACTGCCCTGGGGCTGGGGACAGAAACCTGGGTGGGGCTTCTGCTGCAGGAGACTGCCAGGGTGGGGGGCGGAGAGTGTGTGCCCAGGCGAGTGTGTGGGCACGGGAGTGAGCCTCACACTGAATGAGTGGTGCCCACCCAGGACCAGGCCCTGAACAGACCCCTGGGGAGACGATCGGAACACAGGCTGTGGTGTCACACAGACCTTGGCAGTGTGACAGAGGCCAGTCACTTTACCTCTCCAGTGTCACTTTCCCTATCTACACACCAGGAGTAAACACAGGATAATTCATGGAAAGCATTTCACTCAGTGCATGACACAGAAAAGGTGTCAACGACACGACTGGTCATAAACACAGGGCGGGTCTCTCATGAGTGCTCTCGGAGTTCATGCAGTGCGGCCTGTGGGGCCGGGGGGTGGGGCTCCCTGAAGCTGCCTGGCGGGCTGGCTTCTCTGTCAGACCCTCAGAAGGCACAGTGCCAAGGCCTGTGATTCCTCGAGGTACCCACAGAAATGTGTGAATCTTCATTTATTTTGAAACAAGAAAATAGGAGAGGATACAATAATGATGACTGTATAATCATAATGAATTTAGCTTGGATGATACTCATTTTTTATATACCAACAGAGTTGTAAAACAGAATTGTTTAAAAAATACGTTACTTCTTTATTTATTTTTAGAGAGCGGGAGGGAGAAAGAGAGAGAGAAACAGCAATATGTGGTTGTCTGTCACACGCCCCCACCTGGGTACCTGGCCCACAGCCCAGGCATGTGCCCTGACTGGGAATAGAACCAGCGACACTTTGGTTCACAGGCCAGCACTCAATCCACTGAGCCACACCAGCCAGGGCTAAAATAGAATTTTCATTTATTTTCTAATGGAGTAGGGGCCCATGAAAGTCTTAACGTGACCTTGGACATGAGTAGTCCACCTGTGGATGGGACTTCTTGTGGAAGTACGAGCGTTGGCCCCTGACCAGGTGCACACATCTGCCTGTCTGGGAACAGGTGGACAGGAACAGGGCAGTTCCCAGGAACTCAAAGAGCAGGAAGACACCACAGGAGTCCCAGCAAAGAGCAGGGAGGGCAGAGGTGGCCATGGGGGCTGCCCTCACCCAGCCACACCACCGGGTCCTGGACACCTGTGTTCACAGGCCAGGGACCTGTTGTTGCTGCGGGCTGGTTGTTCCTGAAGCTGCCAGCAGGGGGCATGCAGAACCAGCCCTGGCTAGTTTTTGAGATTGCCTCTCCCATGAAGAGATATTTGAGTTACATGAAAAATGTATGATTTCAAAACTTACTGCAAAGCTACTGTAATGAGAACAGAATGGCACTGGCAATAAGGTCAGATGTGTAGACCAATGTAGTAAAATTGAGAGCCCAGAAATAAACCCAGACATCTCTGGTCAACTGATTTTTGACAAGGGTGGCAAGAGTATTCAACGGGGGAAAAATAATCTCTTCAGCAAATGGTGGCAGGCAATAGCACAGTCTAATACAAAAGAATTAAGTGAGACCTCTATCTCAATCCATTTACAAAAATTAATTCAAAAGCAATCAACGTCCCTGACCAGTGTGGTCCAGTTCGCTGGACATCATCCTGCGAAGCAGAAGGCCGCAGGTTTGATCCCTGTGGGGGCACACGTCTGGGCTGCAGGTTTGGTCCCCAGTTGTGACACATACAAGAGGCAGCTAATTGATGTTTCTCTGTCACGTCAATGTTTTTCTTCATCTCTTTCTCCCTCCCTCCCCCTCTCTCTAAAAATAAATTTTTTTAAATGAATCAACAGCCTTGATAACATTCTCAATAATGTCCTTGATGCACAAAAGTTTGTAATTTCTATGAAGTCCAAACACAGGATTTATCTTATGATCTAGCAATTCCACTCCTGGGTATAGTATATACTGGGGAAAAATGAAGGTGTATGTTCACACGGGACTTAGTACATACGTTATCCGCAGCAGCGGAAAGGTGAGGACAACCTAAATGTCCCCCAACTGGTGGACGGGTATGGTGCAGTCTTACTCAGCCACAAAACGGAGCACGCTACCACCGTCCTTGCCACCCTCGGATGAACCTTGGGAACACGGCACTAAGAGAAAGAAGCCCTTCCCTTCCTGTGGTGTACCCAGCACAGGCAAATCCAGGGAGTCACAGAGCAGATTAGTAGCTGCCAGCGGATGGGGAGTGGGGAACGTGGGTTGTTTAATGAGTGCGGGCTGTTTTTCCAGGGTAATGACAAAGTTTGGAAACTAGCGAGGGGCGGTGGTCACACTGCACTGTGCACACACTGCACGCCACTAGTGTGCATACATCATCCTTTTCGTCAGAACCACTTCCGTCATTTATGTCGATACATGTGCCATCACCGAGTGTCTCTGGCTGCACAGCCACAGCCCCCAGAAGGGCCGATAGCTGTGGCCTCCACATGCCCACCGCCAGCTCTGTCTGTGTCACTGCCTTCACCGCCAGCTCAAATTTCACTCTCAGGACCGCCGCCCTGCCCTTCTCTGTGCACTTTCTTCTCCGCTGGCCAGTCCGTTCTGGTACAATGTCACTTGGGTTCATTGCTGGGAAACAGGCTGCAGCACGGCATGCTTTGCTGTCTGGATAGGAACTAAATAGCATGCATGATGACCAATCAATGACAGATTTCGAAAGCAGCAATGTGACTGTTATACTCATGTTATTCCATAGCGGTCTGTGAACTGAAGCGCTAGCAGCGAAGTCCACACTTGGTGCAACTACTCATAGTGAATATGACAAGGGCCCTGACCAGTGTGGATCAGTGGGTTGAGCATGGTCCCGCAAAGTGAAAGGTCGCCCATTTGATTCCGCACATGCCCAGGCTGCAGGTTTGGTCCCCGGTTGGGGTACATGCAGGAGGCAACCAATCTATGTTTCTCTTTCACATCAATAATGGCACATCACTGAACCTTTCTGAGAGTAATTTCTGAAATGAGAATAATGACAGCGCCTGCCTCAGCGAGAAGTCAGTGAAGTAACACACGAAATCACTTAGCGTGGTGCCTGGCAGAGGTGGTGTTCAACACGTGTTCTTATCATTACTGTTGCTTAAATGTCTGTCCCTGGAGAAGGGCGGCCACGCAGGTGGCCGCCAAACCTCCTGGGCGGCAGCAGATGACCCTTTGGTCCCCTTCTAGGGAAGCTTCACAGGCATCTAAGGGCCCAGGCCGCCTGCCGTCAGGCCAGAGGCTGGTGGCAAGTGGTCAGAGTCCTCCCACAACATACGCCTCCATTAGCCCGAGCAGCTAGTCACCACCTTCTCAGCCAGAAGGCGCCACGACTGGTGACCAAGAGGTGCATGACCCCTAGGCAAACACCTCAGTGACGGACACTGTGACGTGAGCTGCACCTCCCACTGGACCGGCCTGGCCACGTACCTACGTTAATACCAGTTAACAGCGACGGCCGCCTCTGCCTGGCCTTGGGAGCAGGCCTGGATCCGGGTCCTGCAGTTTCCACGTTCCCACCTCATCTGAACGTGCAAGTCCTTTGTTTCTGGACAGACGTTGCCCACCTTGATTCAAGCCGTACCCCTGCCAGCCATGCCCTCCAATCCGATGCCCTGGCAGGCTCCAGCCCCAGTTCTGCCTGCTCTCTGAGGTCCTTTGTGTCCACCCGGGCCCTTCTCTGAACTCAGAGAGCACCTACTATGTGCCTGACCTCTGTGCCAAATCCTCTCATCTTCACAACAGTCTACTAGGAAGACATTATTATCCTTGTTGTCTCTCAAGAGACAAATGAACAAAGCTCATTCAATTAGCTGCAAGAGCGGAGCTGGGATTCAAACCCTGGTCCTCCTGTTTCCAAAGTCCAAACTCTTCCCCCAGAAATCCCTCTTTCAGGAGGTGGGTGCTGCTGCCTCTATCGGCCCCTCTGCCTGCAGGAGACCACCAGCCCTTGGGGACAGCAGCCCTGTCTCATCCAGCTTCCCCGCTGCGTGGCAGTTTGTAAGGCCAGGAAAGGTGATTTTGGCTTTGCAGGCTGGCCCCATGTCACCAAAGCCAACTCGCTGCAACGAGGACACATGGTTTTAGTATTTTAGTGCAACAGAAGTGTGCTGGGTCTTTGGGGCGAGTCAGTTCTGTGTCGGGCCGCTCTATCCAGTGCTTAGAAAGGCGTAGTGTTCCTGGGCCCCAAATGCCAGGAGTTCCGCAGTGACCAAGAAAACACCAACCACGGCCAGCACCTCTGGGGAAGAGGCCTGGGGAGGGGCCACAGCGTCCAGGCCAGGCCAGTCTGCTACTCCAACAGTCACAGAAGAGGAAAGTCTGGACTTGGACTTGGACTTGGACGAAATGATCCCAGCTCCACTGTGAAGGAGCCGTAGGACCTTAGCTACAATAGCTATTGGACCTCGGCTTAGTTTCCTCCTTTGTCCAGAGGGGACGATGACAAGGCAATCACCCACACAAAGCATTGAGCATAGGCCCTGGCCCACAGTGACCTGTAATAGCAATATGCTAGGAAGAGTTAAAAATATAACTTTCCATAAAATTAGTACACCAAGCAGGACAACAAAATCTCTTGTCAGATAATGAATCCTGTTTTTTGGGGTGGGGGGAGTGGAGAGGGGAGGGTCTAAAAACAGAGCCCCCATAAGACATGAGCTTGGTGAAAACTTGTCGAGTCTACGGTTCTGTCCTGAGGGAGGCGGCAGCCTGCCTGGGGAGCTCCAGCAAGTGTGCTGACTCATACTCGGGTCTCCTTGGGTTTGGAACTGGCAAGGGGAAGTGACTTCTGGAGCCCAGACTGCAGGTTCCCAGGCTTGTCCCAGGCAGAGGGGTTGGTAGGTGGGGCCTCTGAGTGAGACACACAGGAAGCACCCCACTCCTTGTTGCTCCTGACACAGAACCCAGATCTGAAACGGAAGCCTCGCTCTTTGGGGCAGCTTTACACGTTAAGGGACAACATGTGTGTATATCCATGTAGTGCCTGGAACATGTAGAACTGCCATGTAGAGCCACTTCCACTTTACAGATGGAGAAACTCAGGCCCAAAGCAGGGAAATGACTTTTGCAAAGTCAGAGTCCTAGAAAAGCACAAGAAGGGCCCTGTTGGTGAATTCAACGCTCGACCCACTGTCCCAAGAGAAGGAAGTGGGACGAGCGTTGAGGAAACTTCCCAGGGAGCTGGCAGCGAGTGCCCCACATCTTGTTATGGCACCGTGATCCATCCCATCCAAGTATTAACCGGGACTGACCCTGCTTGGTTTCCGAGACCAGATGAGATCAGGCGTGTTCAGGGTGCTGTGGCCGTAGACTCACCAATGCCTGTCCCACTGCAGCTGGCGAACTCCAGCCCGCTGGCCGCAGAAGAGAGGAGCCACACCCAGACAAATGTCCATGCACACTGGCAACCTAAGAACCCAGGTGAGGACAGATAGGCGGTGGCCTCCGGAGTGGACGCCTTCATCCTCATGCGCAGAGTGTTAGTGACTTGACTGCCATTCTGGGGACTGAATGAATGCGGGCGGGGATCAGTGTGAAGGACTTCCTCACGGCTCTCAACTTCCCTGGGTTTCTTCGTCAGCCCCACCTGGACTGTAAAATCAGGGCATCCGACTCCTCAGGATGTGGAAGGTTAGGTGTGGGAAACCACAGATGTTGCCTCTCGAAGGAACTCTCCGGGAAGAGAGAGCAACGCACACAGAAGCGGACTGAATGTCCCTACCCTGCACAGTCTCCTCTTGTGCCCCTGCTTTCCCTGTACGTACGAGTGAGTCTCGGCTTGAGCCTCTAGCCTGGCGGTTTTCAACCTTTTCCATCTCATGGCACAAATAAACTAATTACTGAAGTTCTGCAGCACACCAAAAAAAATATTTTTGCTGATTTGACAAAAATAGGTATAATTTCAATTTTTTTACACCAAATGGCTATCGTGTTGGCTGTTTTTTTTGTTTCAAAAAATGTTATTTATTTACTTATTTTTAGAGAGATGGGGAAGGGAGGGAGAAAGAGGGGGGGTGAAACATCAGTGTGTGGTTGCCTCTAGCACACCCCATACTGGGGACATGACCTGCAGCCCAGGCATGTGCCCTGACTGGGAATCAGACCGGCGATGCTTTGGCTCGCAGGCCTGTGCTCAATCCACTGAGCTACACTAGCCAGAGCTGCGTTTTTTGTTTTTTTTTTTTAAATGTGACAATCTAAGGGAAAAGAGGTCAGTGTCCCTGAGTAAATAGTCAGGTAGTGCGTGTTTTAAAAATTCCTGTTGCACCACCGCACCTCTTGCAAAATGCCAGTTGAAATGCCTGCTCTAGCCTCATCGTTTCTCCTTCCAGACATCTGTGCATCTTTCTTTTTGTTTTTAAAGATTTTATGTATCCATTTTTAGGGAGGAGAAGGGAGGAAGAGAGGGAGAGAAACATCAATGTGTGGTTGCCACTCATGAGCCATCCACCAGGGACCTGGCCCGCAACCCAGGCACGTGCCCTAGATGGGGAATCCACCCAGCAACCCTTTGGTTTGCAGGCACGTGCTCAATCCACTGAGCCACACCAGCCAGGGCCATCTGTGCATCTTTCAGTCACAGATTAAAAGTGACCTCCTTTGAGAAGCCCTCTGCGACCCCACCCAGGGTTAAGCCAGGTGTTCCTGAGGCCTGACCCGCTGCAACATTCATTGCAGATGCTAACTGCTGGGTTTCTGTCACCCTCACTAGACCAAGTAGACCTTGTGGTAACCCTTGGGAGGCAACTTCCTGAACTTCTCTGTGCTTTCCTTACTGATCTGTAAAATGGGGCCAATCTGCGTGCCAAACATGGAGCAAGACAGGTGGGAGCACTCCGTGTCAGCCGCGCCATGGTCGTGGTTGTCATCTTTATAGGTGGGGGCATGGAGGCTCAGGATGGGACCTGCCAGGTCCACAGTGTCAAGGCTGGAAAGGCAAGCCTTGGACTCTGGTCTGAAATCTGACGTCCAGTGTTTGTATCCCGTCCTGTTTGTCCCACTTGTTCAGTGGGTAAACGGCCGACAGTTACTGGACACCTGCTGCGTGCCAGGCCCCACGCCGGCTATCGTATGGTTAATGATGAACAAAGCTTGAGGTGGGGGTGGATAAGCTAGAGCTGGGGGCATTAGTGTTAAATCCTCCAGGGTTCAAATTTCAGCCTCTCCACTCACCCGCTGTGAGATATTGCTCAGGTCCCCAGCCTTTCAGGCCTGCCTCCTCCTCTAATAACAGGGGAAAAAAAAGTAAGACCTCTCAGCAGGAGGGCTGAAACCAAGCACTGACTCAGCATCTGATTGATGGCCATTATTATTTTCACTATCCTATCTTTTTTCATTTACTTATTTTTTTGTATTTTAAGGCCTTTATTTTTTAAGTTTGTATTGAATTTACTGGGGCGACTTGTGTTAATACAATTACGTAGGTTTCAGGTGTACGATTCTATAACACATCACCTGTACATTGTATTGTGTGTTCACCACCCCAAGTCAAGTCTCCTTCCATCACCACTTACCCTCCCAATATCGTCTTCGACCTCCCCCCACCCCCTTTCCCTCTGGTAATCACCCACTGTTGTGTCGGAGTTTTCTTTCTTTTTCTTAATCCCTTCACCTTTTTCACCCAGCTCCCCAACCTCACCTCCCCTCCCTCCCCTCTGACAGCTTCGGTCTGTTCTCTGTATTTTTCCGTCTGTTTTTATTTTGTGTGTTAGTTTATTTTGTTCAATGCATATAGGCCCTGGCCAGGTAGCTCAGGTGGTCAGAGTGTCCTCTGGATATGCCAAGGTTTCCAGTTCAATCCGTGGTCAGGGTACATACAAGAATCAACCAATGAATGCCTAAGTGAGTGGAACAACAAATCAATGTTTCTCTCTCTCCCTTTTTCTCTCCAAATCAATAAATTTAAAATAACTCTACATATAAGTGAAATCATATGGTACTTGTCTTTCTCTGACTGGCTTATTTTACTTAGCAGAATACTCTCCAGGTCCATCCATGCTGTTACACATAAGATTTCCTTTTTTTTTTTTTAACCGCTGAGCAGTATTCCATTGTGTAAATATACCAGAACCTTTTTTTATTAGCGCATCTACTGGTGGGCACTTGGGCTGCATTTTAACCTCGGCAATTGTAAATAACACTGCAATGAACATAAGGATGCATATATTCATTGTAATTCGTGTTTCCGGTTCCTTCGGATATATTCCCAGAAGTGGAATCGCTGGATCTTCACCAACTTATTTTTAAAATAGCCAACCGGTGCACATGGTAGTAAATTCTTCCCCCTTGTTCAGGTACCCAGGGTCCCAATTCTTCTGTCGGAGGCCACCACAGTTACCACCTTCTTGTGCATCTTACCAGACGACTGGCGCACACATCCGCAAATAGCCCCACACACTTTCCTCTAACACAGACTGTGCGCAGATCAGCGCTGTTCTCTTTGCCCCTTCAGGTTTTCATTTAAAGTATCTCACACGTCGTTCCGCATTAGTGCACAAGGAATATGTTTCGTTTTAGTGGCTGCACTTTATGCCACTGTACAGATTATTCTTTAGCGTGGTCGCTGTTACCATGATCAATATGGTAACTGCGAGGACTCGAGATCCACACAGCTCCGGCTCTGCCCAGAATTTACCGAATTACCTTGGACTCCATCTTCCCTATGGGTACTATAGCGGGTTTCGTGGGGATAGGGGGAAATGTAGGTGCAGACAGGGCCAGCCAGGCGGGACTCAGTGTCAGAGTGCGGATCAACGAAAAGCGCGCGCAATTTATTTCTGCGGGAGGCTCATGGTTGGGGGAACCTTTCCGGCAACCCTTTTGCTATCACAGCAGCACCAAACGATGCTAGTACTTTGGCACAATCCAGCTCGGAACCGGTTACCAGACCGTCCTTGGCACTTAACCTCGGGGCAGCAAAGCTCAGCAACACCAGCTACTCACCTCCGCCTGGACGCTTCACCCTGTCACCAAGGACTCCAGGAAGGTTAAGAACCGGCTCTGTCCCTTTAAAGGGGCTAAACCCCGGCTCCGCTACTTCCGCCCCAAAACAACATGGCGTCGGCAGGGAGAAGAGGGGTTGAGGGCGGTGAGACAGCTCCCCTCAAAAAGATGGCGACGCCCAGGCCACCGCCTTCGCGCCTTGGGTGACGTCACTTCCGGGGCGGAGAAGGCTGAGTGGTGCAGTGAGGGACAAACAAAAGGAGGCGCCGGGGGGGCGCAGCGGCCGGTGGCGGGAGTGTTGCGGCAGGGGCCCCGGGGCTGCCTGCTGGGCGGCCGGACGCGGCAGGCCCAGGTGAGTGGGTGGGGAAAGGGGCGCGAGCTGTCACCTCTCAAAACCCACTCCTGCACTCCCACGACCAGCTGTCCGGCTCCGCACGCCCCGGCAACTCTGGCCCTGCCCGCTAGGGCCGGCTCCCTGGGGCCTCCCGCGGCAATTCAGTTCTGCCTGTGTCGGGTCTCCCCCTTTCCTCGGGTCTGTGGGACCGCACCCTTTCCCCGGCGCCGCGGCGCGCGAGCCCCCTCCCTGGCACCCTGTGCCTCCCTGCGCTCTACTACTGGGAGTTTCCGCCTTGGCTCCCCCAGGTCCCCTTGTCATCCCCTGGGTTCCCCCAGATCCTCACTTCTGCACACACTTCCCCCTTCGTAGAGTTTCCACCTCTGGGTTCTCTCCTTACCAGCTCTTTTTCATTTTCAAAGGTTCTCCCTGCTCCCTTCTTCTGGACTCCTGACCCTTCCTTTCCCCTTGGGCCCCTCCTTCTTGATCTGGCAAGAGAAGTGCCCTGACTTTGGGGCAGGGTCCCTGGCTAGGCACTTGGAGCCTGTCAGGGCGGGGGTCCCTGGGAAGACTGGTGCTGGGTCGGGGGCCTCGGGCCAGATCTGATTAGGTCCGGGCTGGTGCTGCTGTGGGTGAGCTGGAGATCCAGCAGAGTTGGCTCCCAAGCTGAAGGAACAGAGCCCTGGATCCTTGTAGTTCATGATGATTTTGCTCCTTCAGTTGACTCCTTCCCCTTGATCTGGAGGGGAGTGAACCAAGATCCGGCTGGTTCTCAGCTGATGCAACTGCTGTCTTTTTTGGAAAGGAGGAGAGATGGTTGGGGGGTGTCCACAGCCTCCTCCTGGTGGGGACTTGGCTGAAAGGGTGTGGTTTCCCTTGGTGACCACATTCTCCTGACCTTCCTCTTCCCTGCCTTACCCCAGGAGGCCTGTGGAGGATGAGGCATGAGGATGAGGAGGGAGAGAGAGCTTGGGGAGGGAAAGGGGATTTGGGCCTAAATTGTGGAAGAAGGATTTGGAGACCCTGAAAGCCCCCGAAGGGCCTCTCCCACCTTTTGCACTAGGAGTCCATATAACCCCTGCCCAACTATATCCTGCTGCTCTCTGGAGCAGACAGGCTGGAGGCAGAAAGGGGAGGTCTGCTGTTGGTGATTCTTCCTGTGAAGAGGATGGAGGAGTGGGAGTTTGTTCAGAGGGACTGGGCAGTGCCCGTGGCTTGTTCACATTGGCGTTGTCTTCGTGAAGGTCAAGTCTTCCTCTGGCTCACCAGGGAGGGGCAAGGGCAGATGTCTTACACTGGAGGGCTGGCTTTTGGAGAAATGCTAGGGCATGGATAACATGGCCTCTGCCTCCCTGGCTTCCCAGGTGCAGAGACTCTGGGTTTGGGTCTAGTGCCCCTCTGCCTTCCAGGGGCTGTGGGACATACAGCAGGGGCTCAAGAATGTTTGTGACTCTCCTGCCAGAACTCAACCAGATGCTTTGTGTACTCCATCCCTGGGGCACGCCCAGGAGGAAACAGTTTTCTTTGCAGACTTGGAGTGGCCTTGCTGCACGGAGGGGCTTGTGAGAGCCACCCCAGTAGGTCAGAACTCAGGGATGTGCCTGGGCATCAGCTGCTCCTGGCCTGGCTTGGCCTTTGCTGGTAGGAAGGAAGGAATCAGCCTGATTCCTGATTCCTGATTCCTGAGAGCGGAGATGATTCCAGGTTTTTACATGGGGGCACTGAAGCACAGGCAAGTAGTCTAAGACCTCATGAGGACTTGGGTGGGATGGATGTGGAACCCTAGAGCCCAGCATACTCTCTCCATTCCTGACTCATTCGTTTATTCACTCGGCCTCCTTGAGTAAGTGCTTGGCCTGGTTCAGGAATGGTGCTAGGAGAACACAGTTCCTGGCCTCCTGAGCTGTAGTCTGGGAGGAGAGGCAGACAGGAAGATGTTGATACAGCTTAATGATTGAAATATTATAGAGGCAGCCCCGAGAAAAGAGGCATCAGCTTAGGTGAATATGTAGGGGTTGGTCATTGTGTGTTTCCTAGAAGAGGAAGGAGCAGAAGGAGGGTCACTTACCAGGAGTCCAGAGGCCAGAGTTCTGGTCCTGGATCTGCCACAGGCAAGCGACTGGACTGACTAGTGGGCGTCCCCATCCTCGCAGAGGAGGGCAGGGTCGGGGTAGAGGCCGGGTTAGATGGCCCCTGTGGCTTCACAGCTCCAGGTGCTTCTCTGCCTAGTTGCCATCGCCCTGTGTGGGACTCCTGGGTTGCTGTCTCCCCGTGAGGCTGGAGACCGTCTCCTGCTTCCTTCCAGGACAGTGCCTAGCACTGAGTGGGGCGATAATGCTGGTGGCATAAATGGTTGAAAGCCTCTGTGAGCCCTCCAAGAGTCTTTCAAGTTCTTTTGTCTGCGCGCACTCCACACCTCCTCTCCTCCCCCTCCTTCCTGCCAATTCCTCCTCATGTTCTGACCTTCCCTGATGGCTGGGCTGCGCCCCCAGCTCCTGGCTGATTTAGATGCTCCCCATACCCCTGTTGTAGTCTGAGCACACTTCCGTCCCCACCCGGCTAACCTGTCTTGCTCACTCTTGCGGATATTTCTGATCAGAGTGCTGGCAGGTAGTAGATGCTCACCAAATGCTTCTTGACTAATAGATGAGGGTTGGGGTTTGCGTTTGAGTCAAAGTTACGTGTCTGGGCCAAGGATTTGTCTCTGCCTGGATATGGCTCACCCCATAATAGCTCATCTCTCTCCACTGCCCACCTCCAGCCCTGGATCCAGCCAGGTTGAATTACGCAGCATTCTCTAGATGCTATGTTCTTTCCCATCCACACAAACATGTGTTTTCCCCCCCCTGCCTGGAATGCTCTTTCTGCAACTCCTACTCTTCCTCTGCAGTCACCTCAGGTAGCACCTTTTGCAGGGAGCCTTCCCTGACCCCAGCCAGTAGTGTGGGTCTAGTGTTTTCTCCATGTTCCCGTAGCTTCTGGGTTCCCTGCAGCAGAGCTCTGGGCTCTCAAGAGCCAGTTGTAACTGTCCACTTGGCCTCTCCCCAGTAGACGGCCTGATTCTCTGTTGTCACCCCAGAACCCAGCTGAGGGCCTGGCACCAGGCAGGCACTCAGAAAATGTTGGCAGCACAGCAGGTAACTCTGATAGTCATGCACGTCCCTGCTGACAGCAGGTCTTGCTTCCTCGTAGGGAGGCAGCTTCATGGAACGAAAGAAATGCCAGGACCCTGCCCGAACAGAAGTGGGCCAGCCTCAGCACCGGCAGCCAGCACGCAGATAGCAGAGCCGTCCCTGGGGTAAGGACTGGGTCCCTCTCCCTCCAAGCCAGCCACGGCCTCTGCCCAGGCGCCTTCTTCTGCCCGTAGGCCTGGGGCGTCTGGGGCAGAGGTGGCAGAAGACAGAATTCTCCCTGCTCCTCCCGACTCAGTGGCCAGCTGAATAGCACCTGGTTGCTGTGCTCTTCGAATGCCAGTGCTGCATCCATTGCCACCCTCTGCTCTTCCTCCTTCAGCCCAGATCTGCCAGGCTGGGTTGTGGTGGAGGCTGTCTCGTGGCCACATTTCCCGGGTGTGTTCCCTGGAGCACGCGTGCTCCCCGTGGGGAGCGGCAGCTCCTCGTCCTTGCCGCAGGACTTCTCAGCGCCTCGAGCACGTCGCAGTGGGCACCACAAGCCTCTGAGAGGGACTGGCGAGTCGAGTTTCCCGAACTTCCTGGCCCGTGTGGGTGGACCCCTGTGGGGACGGGTTTCTCGGCCTGCACTTCGGAAAACGGTCCCCAAAGGCTGGAGGTACACTGGTGAGGACCAGCACTTGGTTCCCTTGTGCCCCGTGAGTGACTGTGGACCAGTTGCTGCACCTCTGTGAACCTCGGTCTCCTCGCCACCAGAAGGGGATAGCACCAGCACCTCACCCCCCATGTCGACATGGGGAGAGGCACGGGGCTGAGTGCGCGCCCCAGAATGCGGCCCCCAATCATAGCAGCTCTGTGATTTGGGAGACACACCCTCATCTGTGATCCTGTCCAATCATTTGAGGGAGCTCAGGCAGTGGCCTTCCTCCCAGCTACAGATGTGGAGACTGAGGCTGAGGGGAGGAAGCAATTTACCCAAACTCATAAGGAAGGAAGGCAGGGACATGGGACCGTAACCTGCGCCCGGGACCTTGGGCCAAGGTCCTTTGCTTTGTGCTCCCCTGCCTTCACCGCCCACCTCAGCTTTTTGTTAAGGAAGGCCTGGCCCCTCCTAGCCTGGATTTTAAAAGAAATAATAATCTTACTATTTTTTTGTAATTACCAACATACTTGCATATTTATTATGTTTGCACAATGTTTTGGTTTTAACGTCATGCAGAAAGTGACAGTCCCCCGTGACCCCCCCCTCCAGTGATGTGAGTGGGGTGGGGTGCATCTTTCACACGTACTATTACTGTTTGCTCCTTCATCCGAAAGCAAGTCCCGCTACAACTGCTGGCCCCAGCTCACTGTCGCTCTGTTAGTGGTCACTCCTGGACCTCCCTTCCAGGCCAGGGGAGGTCTGAGCGTGCATTCCCGTTGGAGTGTCCGCACTCTGGTTCTCCCCCCCTTAGTGTTCCTTCCCTCCCCGTGGGGGTTTTGAGCAGCGAGTTGGGGCTTTTGCAGCAGCAGAGGGGGGTGGGAAATGCCTGGTGTGTGGTTTCGTCGACTCTCCTGTTTATTGGGACAAGGGTAGCAACTCTGGGTGCTGCCCGGCAGGAGTTTCCTGTTGGCTCTGAGGAACTCTGTCCTACAGAGAGAGGCGAGGCCTCAGCTGGAGTCTCCGGCCTACCACGGGCAGGAAGCAGCAGGCCCTACTTATCTGGGATCAGAATTCCTCCTCCTCCGTGCCAGGGACGGCATGGAGGGAATGGCGCGGGCCACACACAGGAGTTGTTACGTGTGCCTGAGTCTGGCTCTGACTCAGTTTACTCTGGAGGTTCCTGGCAGAAACCTCGGTCCTCATTCCCCTGCAATGCTTCCTTTGGGTTTTAGTCTTGAGGGTGGGCAGGCAGGCGAGAAGGTGGAGGGGCCGCCCTAAGGCTTGGGTCCAAAGATGCTCTGTCAGACACAAACGACCTCAGGGTGGGTTCCAGCAGGAGGGTCTCCTGTTGGGCAGCCTGGTTTTGTGGAAACAGGAGGGTGGTTTGGCAGGATCGAGCGGGGGATGAGGTCTGTGCCCAAGAAGTCTCCCTCACCCGGCAAAGCTCTCAGGCTCCTGGCCTGACCCTCTCCCTCTCCCCTGGTTCTCCCTCTCATTCTTTCCCTGGAGTCTCTTTCCTTCTGGAGACGCTTCTGGCAGAGAGCCCCAGGAGTTGGCCTCTGCCCCCTCCCTCCGTCCAGCAGCAGGGCCTTCGGGTCCAGTGGTCATCCTCAGGGACCGTGGGCTGAGCGCTAGGCACGGTGCTGGGTCATTACACACATCTGCTACCTTACCTGCCATGGCCACCCGTGCGAGGTGGTTTCACCGTTTCACAGGCCAGCAGACCAAGACTCGGAGGGACCAGGGCTCCTGCCCCAAGTTGTCTTAGTGGAAAAGTCAGGATTCAAACCGGTTCTCTTTGCCTTGGCAGCCTGTGCTTTCTCCCCACCTTCCACTTTTCTTTTTCTCTAGGTGCTGGGGCTTGGGGGTGCTTCAGAGTCACCTGGGGGCTTGTCGGAAATGCTGTTTCCCCTGACCCCACCACCACGGGTGCGTAGGGAGAGTCTGGGGCTGGGCCCAGGAATCAGCACTCTGAAGGAGCTCCCCAGGCTGTTGTGAGCCGGTGGTCTGCAGGCCACGCCAGGAAACACTGACTGGGGTGACTCTTTCAGCTCTGGTCCCCACCCCTGGTGACGGAGTCTCTCTGCCACCAGAACTGACACCCTTGATGTAGAAGCCAGCTGAGTTCCCCTCAGTACCGGGGGTTTTAGTGACCTCCCAGCAGTTGGGGGGGGGGGCATCTGACCTTCTTTCATCAAGGATGCATGGGGTTGAGGTTTCTAGAATAGCTTTTACTTCCAGCCATGACATCTCTTGCTGTCTCCCCCGATGTGTTTCTACTGCGTTTGTGACAAGTTCTACATTTAAGCATCTCTTGAGGGCTTAAAACCTTAAAACTAAGTAGACACCTGCAGTGCCTCAGGCCTGGCGTAACGTTGCACCAGAGGAAAAGTGGCTGTAAAATTCCACGGCCCTCACATGCCACCTGGACGTTCTCAGAGGCATTGCTGCCAAACTCCGGCCCTCCGACAGAGTCGCGGTGGCCAGGGGCGGGGCCTCGTGGGGATCCTGTCCTTCCCATCTCCCAGCCTGCGCCCTGGGTCAGCATCCCAGGGGGCAGCCCCTCCAGCCCAGAGAGTGGGATGCTGGCGGCTCACCTGTGGCCACACCCCCGCAGTCCCAGTCCCTGGGGATCTCCGCCACCCTTGGCTGTTCCTGCCCACATTTTATAACCTGTCTGGAAGGCAGTGCTGGCATTTATAGTGGCTCAGAACCTGTGTCTCAGGCCTCTCCGCCCCCCAGGCCCAGACCCAGACCCAGCACCTGGCTTCTGGGCCTAAATCTAGAGCTGAGCTTCCTTCTAAGGTTTCCGTAGAGCTGTATCTGCGAGACCCAGCAGCGTCTGCCTGTGGCCTGCTAGGGTTCCCGACAGAGACGTTTGTGCGGCCCTCAGGAAAAGGGGCTCTTGCCCCAGGGAGCACCTCCAGGGGCCTGAGAGCCTGGCTGGGCCCAGGAGACCAACTTGCCTTTGAGGCAGAAAGTCAGACCTGGGGTGGTCTTTCCCACCGTCTAGCTCTGTGGCCCTGGGCAGGTCACTTAACCTCTCTGGGCCTCAGACTTCGGACCCTGAAAGGGACTGATACAACTTACCACAATAATAACAGGCGTAAACGTTACGGAGTCTTACTACGTGGTAGGCGCAGGGCCAGGAGTTTCTGTCGCCTGCCTCCTCTAGTCCTCCTCACCACCCGCAAGGAGTGGACTCATCAGCCCATTGTACAGATGAGGAAACCAGAGCCCTGGGAGACGAAGTGACTTTCCCGAGGTCACACACCGGAGCCATCTTAGTGGTTTGCTTGGAGGTTGGGAACTGAGGCACAGGAAGTGCTGGGTGTGATGATAGTAACCAGCTGCTCTAGTGCCTGCCTGGACGGTAAGGGGAAGCCCTCACCTCCAGCCTGGCCTCCTGCTTCTGTGTGCTGGGCTCACAGTGGGGCAAGTCCAAGGTGGGCGTCCCTTACCTGTCACCCTTTACCTCAAAGGCAGGCCCCACCCTAACAAGTTTGCAGGAAGACAAGCCTGTTTGGGAGGCCCCGCCCAAATGTGAAAGCAGTTTGGAACTGAAACTCATTCCCCTCCCCACTCTGGCCCAGACTGTCTCCCCCTTTCCTTTCCCTGGGACGTGAGGGTGTGCCCTTCTCCGCAGGAAGCGTGCCAAGCCAGGCAGCGCCCCCAGCCGCTGACTCATCCCAGCTGGGTGTGGGGGCCTGGAGGGCAGTGCCCTGCACTGGGGTGGGGGCTGTGTGCACCCTGGGACGGGTCATATCCTCTCCCTCCCGGCTCTGGGAGCAAAGGAAGCCTGGGGGTGCTGACCGAGGAGCAGATTCACAGGCTCAGAGCCTCCTGGGACAAGGCCAGCGACCCAGTGTCTTCCTGGGGCCTCGCAGGAATGGCCCTGCCCCTTTTCCTGGGAGAATGTTGGAGGGACAGCCGTTTTAACTGTGGTACAGGAGGGATGCCAGCCAACCCCTTCCCTCCTGCCTGGGAAGGTTTCCCAGCCTCTCTCTTTGGGCTTCAACAAAAGGCTCTCTGTGCCCTGTTTACCCGCTGCCTCGCCTGCCACCGAGGCTCAGGTGTGGCAGCCAGATCTCTGTGGGCCGTGGTGGGGCTGGAGCCTGTTGGGTGGTCTTCCTCTGGGATGAGGCAGGCAGCATGTCATTTCCTTGTAAGGAGCTTCGGGAGGAAGTCAATGAGGGGGACAAGGCTTGAAACGCATGGGGGCAGAATGCCAGCTCCCCACCCCCATCCTTTCCAGGAGTCCTGAGCCAGGAGGGGCTCCAGAAGTTCATGGCTCTGTGAGTCCTGGAGATTCTGGGGGCCTCTGGTGTCTGGTCTGGGCTGTGGGAGTTTGCGCTTTTGGCTCAGCCCTCGCCTGGGTGTCTCCCCCTGAACTCTGGGAGGGTTCTGTGCCATGGCAGCTGGGCTGTGACTGTAGCGTGCCTTCCTTTGGGCCAGACCGGGCTGGCACCATATGCATCTCCTTTTTAATTCTTGCAGGAAGCCTCTGAGATAGCTACTGTAATACTCCCCTTTGACAACTGAGGAAACTGAGGCTCCAAGAGGGAAAACCGTGGGTCTGAGCTCACCTGCCCTGAGCCGTGCTCCCCTGCAGTGAGGGCTGCGCCTCTGAAGCGTGCTCGCTGCCTGGGTAGGGCAGGCAGGAGCGGGCCGACCTTTCTCTGATGTAGTGGATGGTGGACACTTCTTGTAAGCTCTGAGAATCCTCAGAAACAACACAGTGAGGAAGCCCATTGGCGTTTTCCCCAAGTATTTTTCCCGACTTACTTACGAAAGTACCAAATTTAAATAATAGAAGAATGTGTAATGTAGACCACTCTCTAAATTCACACCTCTAAATTTAACTACATATGGTTCTACGTATAGCTTTCTTGGTTTTTCTATGCATACAGTAATAAATCTGTTACTGATATAATTTTTTAAGACAAGAATGGGATTTTATGCTTTTCCCTAATTTTATTTTGTTGTGGTAAAATATGCATAATATCTGCCCTGGCTGGGTGCGTCCGTTGGTTGGAGCGTCGTCCCACGCCCTGGAGGGTTGCAGGTTTGACTCCTGGTCCGGGCACATTCCCAGATCACAGGTGCAAGCCCCGGTCGGGGTGCAGGAGGAAGGCCGCCAACCGGTGTTCCTCTCACGTGGATGTTTCTCTCTCTGTCCCTTCCTCTCTCTACTGCCGGTGGAAGAAAAGCACATCCCCGGGTCAGGGTTTCAAAAGCACACACACCATGCATGTGTGTATGTGTGTGTGTGTGTAAACCGTGAGATTTACCGCCTTACCCATTTTTAAGTGTGCAGTTCAGCTGCATCATCACGTTCGCAGCACACAGCCATCGCCACCATCCGCCCCCAGAACCCTTTCCGTCTCCCCGAACTCTGTCCCCACTGAACACCAGCTCCCCAGCACCCCGTTCCACTCTCTCTCTCTACGGACTGGGCCACTCTGGGGGCCGAGTGGCAGTGGACTTGTACAGTCTTTGTCCTTTTGTGACTGGCTTCTTTCACTGGTCATAAATCTTTATTCTCATCAGCATTTCTTCTTTCATTGCTTTATTATTTTATTGTCACTTGGACATCCTTTGGGTCACTGCATACAAATCTCTGAGGTAGGTCGCATTCTTTTTTAATCCTCACCCAATCTTGGAGAGAAATACTGATGTGAGAGGAACACGTTGATCAGTTGCCTCCTGTACGTGCCCCGACTGGGTATAGAACCCGCAACCTGGGCACCCACGCTGGCTGGGGATTGAACCTGTAACCTTTTGGTGTATGGGACACAGTCCAACCAACTGAGCCACCCGGCCAGGGCAGCGTTATTCTTATTTTAAAGTCGCAAAAAGAGGGGCTTGAGCTAAATAATTTGCCTAGGGCTGTGGAATTGTTTCATGGTACATCTGGATTTGAACCTGCATCTCCCCGACTCCAAAGCTCGTGTTCTTTGTGCTCCCTGAGACCTGTCTGCTGCCAAGGGGAGGATCCGGCCTCTGGGCTGCTTATCCGGCTCCCAGGAACAGGGATGTGCCAGCCCTGCTGCAGGAGCCTGGGTCCACGTCTCCCCACCTGTGTGAGCAGCACCGAGGGAGAGGTCTGGCTGCATCCTGCCCACTTCTGCATCTCCCTGGGGGCAGGGCAGGGTCAGGAAGGGGTGATGCTGCCCCTGGAGGGTCCTCAGAGACCACAGGTGCTGCTTCACGGTGAGCAGCAGGCCAGCCGGAAGGAGGGGCTGAATCTGCTGCCCTGGCAACCGGGTCCAGTCGCTGCTGCCTCCAGCGGAGCCTGGCAGGTGTGAGGACCACAGGGCCAGCCAGGGTGATTGTTCTGGTAAATTTTGTATGAAATAGTTTAAAGACACAGAAAAGCATAAAACCAAGCAACTATGTTTGTAACTAGGGCTTCGCTTTGTCAAACCTTAGTTTTTGCAGTAATTGCTTCAGATTTTCTCTCAAATTATTTCAGGCACAATGAAGTCTCTTCTTTCAATCCTATTTGCTTCCCCCACAAAGTGAAATTACTGCCTAGACTCTGGGGTCCCCAGGCATGTTTTCACACCTGCGCACATGCGCACACACGAAGGGGTGCCAGCAAACCCGGAACTTATTTGTAAGAAATGACGTATTTATTCTTAATGTTTTTAAACTTCGGTCACCTTCAGAGTACTCTCCACCCAATGTAGTACACCTATTGAGACTTTTTCCACTGCTCAAAACAGTTTTTGAACTCATAGATTTTGATGCCTTTTAGTGCTTCTGTCATTTTTTGTTTCACCTCTTCCCCATCAGCGAAACATTTCCCTTTGAGGCCTTTTTTCATCCAGGGAAACAGAAAAAGTCTCTTGAGAGCAAGATCAGGGTGGGGCATGGGGGTCATGATGTTTTTTGGTCAAAAGCTGCTGAACACTCAGTGGTGTGGGCAGGTGCGCTCGTAAATCACCCGCCATGAAATGGGCAAATGCGTTGAAAGAATCTTAAAAGAAAAATTCACTGAAGCAGAACACAGCCTCCCACAACAACGCCAGCTGGCACACTGACACAGACTGGTTCCTGGAACACCCACCCAGCAGGGGAGCCGGAACTCGGGGGGCCCGCCCTCCAAGCGATAACCCTTATTATTGAGTCCCCACTTGTGTGTTTTGTAGAGAACCTGACATAATCAGTGGATTACTCTGTAACTTGTTTATAGTTCAACTTTTTTTTTTTAAAGATTTTATTTATTTATTTTAGAGAGGGGAAGGGAGCAAGTGAGAGAAACGTCAATGTGTGGTTGCCTCTCGCACGCCCCTCACCGGGGACTTGGCCTGCAACCCAGGCATGTGCCCTGACTGGGAATCAAACTGGCAACCCTTTGGTTCACAGGCCTGTGCTCAATCCACTGAGGCACACCAGCCAGGGCTGTTTTGTTTTTATAAATTTATTGATTTGGGTGAGAGAAAGAGAAACATTTATTTGTTGTTCCACTTATTTATGCATTCCCTGTATGGGCCCTGACTGGGTATCACACCTGCAACCTTGGAGTATGGGGACGGTAGTCTCACCAACTGAGCCATCCGGCCAGGGTGTAGTTCAGCATCGTTTTTGAGGTCTATCCATGTACCTATAGTTCATTCACTGTCTTTGGTCTCCTCTTCCATCGTATGATCAGAGCAGTTTATCCCTCCCCTCGATGACGTTAAGCTGAATTTTTGCTGTTAGGAACCACTCTTCAGTGAGGGTCCCTGTCCATGGCTGTGTGTGTGTGCATGCGTGTGTGTGTGTAGTGAACTCTCAGGTCCGTGACTCAGAGAAACTGCTGGATTGTAGGGCGTGTGCACCCTGACCTGTTCCTGGGAATTCAGCATTGTTGCCAATGGCAGGGGAGTGAAATGGCATCTGATTGTTTTACTTTAAATTACTTCATATATTAATTTCCACTTGCATTTTTTCCCCTTTGAGTAGTCTATTCATATATCTGGCCATTTCTTCTCCTGTTGGGTCATCTTCCTCTTATTTTCTGGGAGTTCTGTGTTCTGGGATCACACACCCCATGGTGCCTCGACCAGCTTTCACAAAATATGGTCCCATCTGTGGCAGGTACCCTGGTCCCTTCCAGACAGGGGAGCTGAGGCCCTGGCAGAGAAGCCACATCCACAACTCTGCTAGGAGGCAGCTCTGGCTCTGGAGGGCTCAGTGCAGGCAGGGGACGAATGGCCTGTGCGACCCGGGGGCAGCTGGAGGCAGGTGGGGTTAGGTGGGGTCTGCCGCATCTGAAGGGCCCCCCCCCAGGAGATCTGATGTCACTTACAGGCATGCAAAGTTGGCCCGTCACTTCTCTCCCTGAGCTTCAGTGTCCCTGCCTATAAAGTGGTCCTGACGAATGTTATTCGGCCTGAACAGGGAGGAAATGCTGGCGCACGCTACAGCACGGATAAAGCTGAGGGCATTGTGTTAAGTGAAATGCTCCAGACACAAAAGGACAAAGAGCATGCAATTCCACGGACACGAGATCTCTAGAGTTGTCACCTTGACAGAAACAGAAAGTGGAATGGTGGTTGCCAGGGGCTGGGGGCGGGGGCAGAAATAGGAGTTAGTGTCAAATGGGGACCGAGTCTCAGTTCTGCGAGATGACGAGTGTTCTGGAGTGGAGGGCGGCGGGGGTCGCATGGCGGCGGGGGTGCGCTTGACGCCGCCGGACTGTGCACCTAAAAATGTCGAAGGTGGTAAATTCTGCATTGTATGCATTTTACTATAATAGAGTTTTTGAGAAAAAAGGGGGCACTGAAACCACGTGCCTCACCTGGGAGCTCCTGGCCTCAGCCTCCGCTGTCAGTCCGTCCGGGCGTGTGGAGCTGCTCTAACTGTGGGTGTGGAGGGGTTTAGCCCCTCGGGTCGCCCAGCTCCTGGGGCAGGTGGCTGCCCTGAGCTCCCTGCCTGTGAGCGATCCACAGCCTTTGGGGCCAGGCTGCTTCCTCCCCCGCCCTGCAGCCTGGCCGGCCAGCCCCGGTCCGCCTGGGACTGAGGCCGCTTCTCCCCGCCACACCGCGCAGCCCCCTGCCCCATCGCTGCACCCGCTCTGGCCCTGTCCCTCTGTCAGGGGCTCTCTCGAGACCCTCTGAATTTTTTGAGCACCTGCTGTGGCTGAAGACTCCTGTCCCCAAGCAGCTTCTGGTTCTCTCCCAGGTGAGGGGGAGGCTGAAGAGAGTTGATACCAGCCAGAACTGCCTGCCTGCCCCATTCTGAACTCAGCTCTGTAAATGCATAGAATTGCATGGTCTCTTCCCAGTAGCCCTGTGCAGTGTCCTGCCACTTGTGCAGGACCTGAGGCTGCGAGCCAGTGGGGAGCTTGTCTAAGACCCACCTCCTTGAAGCCCTTCCCAGCACAGAGTTGGCACCCATCTCTCCTGCTGTAGCCACAGCCACCCCTCCCCGCACACAGGGCCCAGTTATGGGCCCTCCGCTGTCTGTCCCACCCTTTCCTATACACACACACTGGATCGAGAGGCCCCTGAAGTGGGAGACACACCTTGGTCACCTTTATTGCCCCCACAGGCCTGAGCCAGGGGCTGTGCAGGGTTCAGGATGTGCTTCGAGACCAGGTGTTGAGCGTGTGTGTGAGCGGGTGAGAGGCAGGCATGCTGGGACGGAACAGACTGGGCTGTTTCCCACCTCTCTGAGCCTCAGGCTCCCTCTCCCTCGAACAGAGCTGTGACCGGTTCCCAGCGCAGAACCAGGCGTCAGGAAGGCCATGTGTGCAGAGCCCGGGGTGCGGGGGCCCAGAGACGCCGCCTCTCTGTGCGGCTGGGTGTTCTCCAGGCTCCTGACACGCCCATTCCCTCTCTGAAACGGTGAGGCTGCAACCACATCCTGCCTGGTCATGAGCTGCCTCCGCCCCCGACACCTGGCACCCTGCCACGGCCCACTCGCTCTGGACTTTCCAGGGCAGGCTGTTGTGGGCGCTCTCCTCTTGGTCCCTCCTTCCTTCCTATCCCCAGTGCCTGTGTGTCCCCCTGAATGTGAAGTCGGGGAGCCAGGAAGGGAGGGACGAATGTCCAGTGTCTTGAATGTTCAGGGGTCTCTCAGCTGGAGGCCGGCTGCTTGATCCAGCAGGCTCCCCTGGAGTGCCACTTTCCCAGGCGTGTGGGTGGTGTGAGAGTCAGCAGGTGGTTAGAGGGCCTGGGCCCTCCCCTCGTGTGGGGCGGGCATCCCCCGGCCTGGGCCTGCTGGCCTCACCAGGGCAGTGCTGGCGTCTGCTGGCCTCATGGTGACCTGAGCCCTGGGAACCCAGTGGGTGGGGAAGCTGCGCTCCTGTGCTCAGTCTCTGTACCCCTGGTGTAGGGGCCTCTGAGCAGGCGGGTGGGAAGCAGGTCACGCAGCAGTAAGGACCCAGGTGGGGATGTGGGTTATGAGACAGACTCCGTCTCTCTGGACCCAGTTCCCCAGCTGTGGAGTGGGGCTGAAGGCAGGCCTAGCATTCGGACACCGAAGGGATTCCATGAGAGGGACCCCGTGGTAAGGCCCGCTCAGCATCTGGCACACAGCCATCTCGGTGCCCCGATTCCTCCACAGGGTCTTGTTTTGCGTCCCCCCTGTCCTCCCCACCCATCCCAGTGCGCCCTAGGACAGGAGGCCCAGTCTTAGGAAGCATCCATTACTGTTGTTGTTATTTATATTATCAGTAGTCAAAATAAGGTGGCCCTATCCCATAAACTGGGTACCCTTGTTCCTCTCCCAAGAGAAACAGACCCATTTGTTTTTTTTTTTTTAAGATTTTATTCATTTATTTTTGGAGTGAGGGGAATGGAGGCAGAAAGAGAGGGAGAGAAACATCAATGTGTGGTTGCCTCTCACACACCCCCTACTGGGGACCTGGTCCGCTACCCAGGCATGTGTCCCAACTGGGAATCGAACCATTGGCTACCCTTTGGTTCATCAGGCAGGGCCAGACCCATTTGTTAAAACACAGGTATTTAGCCCTGGCTGGTGTGGCTCAGTGGATTGAGCCCTGGCCTGCAAATCCAAGGGTCGCCAGTTCTATTCCCAGTCAGGGCACATGTGTGGCTTGTGGACCAGGTCCCTAGTTGGGGGTGTGTGAGAAGCAACCACACATTGATGTTTCTCTCCCTCTCTAAAAATAAATAAAATATTAAAATAAAAAATGTGTATTTAAACTTTGGTTTAAAGCGTAGATTTAAAAATAGGAAGTAGCATAAAATCAATTTTATTTTTTTAAATACACATAGAAAGGACAAGGTTATTACTCATTGAAAAGGTAACAGGCCTTGGCCAGGTAGCTCGGTTGGCTAGAGCGTCATCCTGATACGCCCAAGTTGTGGGTTTGATCCCTGGTCAGGGCTCATGCAAGAAGCAACCAATGAGTGCATCAATAAGGAGAACAAGAAATCGATGTTTCTCTCTTTCTCTTTTCTTCTCCCCCTTTAAAATCAGTTTTAAAGAAAAGAAAAGCTAACAGTGGGTAACCCTGGATGGTCTTTTTACGGGAGGTTTAATTTCTGTCCTTGCACTGTTTATTTTTCCCAGGTGTTCTCCCGTGAGCACCTGGCACCTTTTCGTCCCGTTCGCCTTTACTGCTTGTTACGAGAGCCTCGCGCCTCGGCCGAGCAACTGCGGACGAGGCTCCTCACCCACGTGTGCTGTGAAGTACCCCCTGTGTGCTGCTGGCTGGCTTTCCTGAACGTGGCTTGTCATCTAGTGCTGCCCAGATTTGGCCACTTGTCAGCGTCACCAAAGCCACGTGTTAAAAGAGCAGATTCCTGGCTTTACCCGAGACCTGCCGAGTTGGACTCTGGGGAGAGATCCTGCTGCAGCTGCTTCTAATTTCTTTACATACTCACGTGGGTGGACACGGCCAGAGATGACCTTAGTAAATGCACATTCGAAATTGTGTCGTCCTGCCTGGGGCGGGGCACGCTCTGGTTCTCGTGTCCCCTCCCCCAGGAGCTCGTCTTTGGGTGCACCCGCTGGGTGTGTGTCCTCCGGTGCCCCCAGGGCTCCCGGAACCCTGTACGGACACAGCTGCACATGTGCACAGAGGGGGTTTCGGACTTCCCTGTTTGGTTTGCAAAAGTGAGTTCACCTTAAGCCCCCTTTTCTCTATTTGGCTTTTCTTGTACTTTGCAGAAATCTCTTCAGGTCGCTGGCTCACGATAGCTGGTTCTGAGTGACCTGGGGGGTTTTCAACAAGGCCCTCTAGTCAGTCTTTTCAGTAAGAGGAGGGGATCCAGCCGGGAATTCCAGAATGTTCTTGCTGGAATGCAGGGGGGCTCCTGTGAGGGTGAATTAGCCATCTGTCAGCACAGGTCCTGATCTCAGTGCTCGGTCTTCCTTGCTGTATGATGGGGGGCTGCCTGCCTCCCCCCCACCGCCAGTGGTTTCCCAGCCGTCTGGTGACCACGTGGCTTCTGGAGAAAGGCTAATCCGTGGGCCGCCCCGTGAGTGGCAAGTCTCTGACCACTGGCTCACTCGAGGTGGGATTTTGGACAACAGGCCCGTCGTCTCCCTCCCCTGACCCCGGGGTCCCAGGAAGCCAGGCCACCTGCAGTAACTCCCTCACGTGGACCCTTTCAGGTGGAACCATGATTCCGGTGACAGAGCTCCGCTACTTCGCGGACACGCAGCCAGCGTACCGGATCCTGAAGCCGTGGTGGGACGTGTTCACCGACTACATCTCCATCGTCATGCTGATGATTGCGGTCTTTGGGGGCACGCTGCAGGTCACACAGGACAAGATGATCTGCCTGCCTTGCAAGTGGGTCACCAGGGACTCCTGCAACGACTCTTTCCGGGGCTGGGTGGCCCCTGGCCCGGAGCCCCCCTACCCCAACTCGACCATCCTCCCGGCGCCTGACGCGGGCCCCACCGGCATCAGGTACGACTTGGACCGGCACCAGTACAACTATGTGGACGCCGTGTGCTACGAGAACCGCCTGCACTGGTTTGCCAAGTACTTCCCCTACCTGGTGCTGCTGCACACGCTCATCTTCCTGGCCTGCAGCAACTTCTGGTTCAAGTTCCCACGCACCAGCTCGAAGCTGGAGCACTTCGTGTCCATCCTGCTCAAGTGCTTCGACTCGCCCTGGACCACAAGGGCCCTGTCGGAGACGGTGGTGGAGGAGAGCGACCCCAAGCCAGCCTTCAGCAAGATGAATGGCTCCATGGACAAGAAGTCGTCGACGGTCAGCGAGGACGTGGAGGCCACTGTGCCCATGCTGCAGAGGACCAAGTCTCGAATCGAGCAGGGCATCGTGGACCGCTCAGAGACCGGCGTGCTGGACAAGAAGGAGGGGGAGCAGGCCAAGGCGCTGTTTGAGAAGGTGAAGAAGTTCCGGACCCACGTGGAGGAGGGCGACATCGTGTACCGCCTCTACATGCGGCAGACCATCATCAAGGTGATCAAGTTCATCCTCATCATCTGCTACACCGTCTACTATGTGCACAACATCAAGTTCGACGTGGACTGCACCGTGGACATCGAGAGCTTGACGGGCTACCGCACGTACCGGTGTGCCCACCCCCTGGCCACGCTTTTCAAGATCCTGGCGTCCTTCTACATCAGCCTGGTCATCTTCTACGGCCTCATCTGCATGTACACGCTGTGGTGGATGCTGCGCCGCTCCCTCAAGAAGTACTCCTTCGAGTCGATCCGCGAGGAGAGCAGCTACAGCGACATCCCTGACGTCAAGAACGACTTCGCCTTCATGCTGCACCTCATCGACCAGTACGACCCGCTCTACTCGAAGCGCTTTGCCGTCTTCCTGTCGGAGGTGAGTGAGAACAAGCTGCGGCAGCTGAACCTGAACAACGAGTGGACACTGGACAAGCTGCGGCAGCGGCTCACCAAGAACGCTCAGGACAAGCTGGAGCTGCACCTGTTCATGCTGAGCGGCATCCCCGACACCGTGTTCGACCTGGTGGAGCTGGAGGTGCTGAAGCTGGAGCTGATCCCGGACGTGACCATCCCGCCCAGCATCGCCCAGCTCACTGGCCTCCAGGAGCTGTGGCTGTACCACACGGCGGCCAAGATCGAGGCACCCGCCCTGGCCTTCCTGCGCGAGAACCTGCGGGCCCTGCACATCAAGTTCACGGACATCAAAGAGATCCCGCTGTGGATCTACAGCCTGAAGACGCTGGAGGAGCTGCACCTGACGGGCAACCTGAGCGCGGAGAACAACCGCTACATCGTCATTGACGGGCTGCGCGAGCTCAAGCGCCTAAAGGTGCTGCGGCTCAAGAGCAACCTGAGCAAGCTGCCGCAGGTGGTCACGGACGTGGGCGTGCACCTGCAGAAGCTGTCCATCAACAATGAGGGCACCAAGCTCATCGTCCTCAACAGCCTCAAGAAGATGGTGAACCTGACGGAGCTGGAGCTGATCCGCTGCGACCTGGAGCGCATCCCCCACTCCATCTTCAGCCTCCACAACCTGCAGGAGATCGACCTCAAGGACAACAACCTCAAGACCATCGAGGAGATCATCAGCTTCCAGCACCTGCACCGCCTCACCTGCCTTAAGCTGTGGTACAACCACATCGCCTACATCCCCATCCAGATCGGCAACCTCACCAACCTCGAGCGCCTCTACCTGAACCGCAACAAGATCGAGAAGATCCCCCCCCAGCTCTTCTACTGCCGCAAGCTGCGCTACCTGGACCTCAGCCACAACAACCTGACTTTCCTCCCCGCCGACATCGGCCTCCTGCAGAACCTCCAGAACCTGGCCGTCACAGCCAACCGGGTGAGTGGCCCCACCCCGGCTCCGCATGCGGGCTGGTCCTGGCCCCTGGTGGGGTGCTTGGGACCAAGCGGCCCCGTGTCTCAGGACCTCACCTGTGCTTCTTAAGACTGCCTGGGAGGAGTGTTTAAAATTTCAGGTTTCCCCACCCCCACTCCAGACTTGCCAGACAGATGTCTGGGGTTGAGAGCCTGTCTCCACCACAGAGCTCGACAGAGTTCGCCTGCCAGGAGGGGTTGTGTGGTCAGCTGGGGTCTGTCCCCAAGGTGCCCGTGTGTGAGTTTCTCATAGGCAGGGGTGTGCGTGGGTAGGAGACCCAAGGCCTGTGATTTTCTCCCTCTGTCTCTCAGCGGGGTCAGGGGTGGCGGAACTCAGCCAGGAGCTAGTGGGATTGTCCTGGACCAGATTTGGGACCGAAGCTCCAGTCTGGGTCCACCGAGAACGAAATTATGTGGTGGTGGCAGCGGCCCTCCAAGGGGAAGCCAAACTGCCTCCACGACTCCTAGCATGCTGCCCTCTCCCCTCTCCCCTCTGTGTTTGGGGGTGGTAGAGGGCAGAGTTTGGCTTGGTTGGGGCTGACTTGTCACCACCTACCTCTGGGGAGCACATTGTGCAAACAGTCTGGGGCCAGTAGTGGGGGAGGCCACACCCAGGAGACAGGTGGCAGTCCCTGTGCGGTGGCCTCTGCACACCAGTCCCCTGCCTGGCCCAGGAAGCCCCCTACCCAAGGCCCCTCCACAGAGGTAGGTGGGTGAGGCTGAGGGCAGGGTGCCCCTGTGGTTTTGTGGTCTGGCCTCTGCAGGAGGAGCCAATCCACAGCACTGGGGGGACCTCCCCCTGCCTATGCCTCCTGGGGACCTGCAGGAAGATGGACAATGGAAAGAACAGGTCTCTCTGGGTCCCTGCTTTTAGGGTGGAGACTTGCACTGAGGTGGGTGGTGATGGAGTTCTGCGGCCAGGGGCGGGCCATCCAGGAAGGGGCCAGTTCAGCCACCACCTCTGTGCCTCCATCGAAGGCGGTGCCCTAGAGCAGCCCTGCTGGTCCGCGAGCACTTGTGGTGTGCCAGCCCCGTGCAGGACACAGTGTTCCCGGAACCCCCACGGTCCCGGCAGCCCCAGACCCCGAAGTGCCCTGCCTTCTCCAGTGTCATGCAGCTCGGCGTGCCCAGGCATGCCCCTGTGAAGCTCCCCTCCCCTTGCCTAAGTCTCTCTGACTGCAGACCAACCTGGCTCCGTAAGTCAGAGATGATGACAAATCCTGTTTCCCTCCCCCAAGTTAGGACTCCGAGTGCCTGTGGGAATGAACAGGGGGGAAGGTCAAGTGCCAGGCTGCCCTGCCCTGGAGAGTCCGCCCGCAGAGCCTGGGACAGGCTCAGTGGTCAGGAAAATTGGGTTGCTGCTGAGAAGCCATATTTGGAGAGCCCAAAAACCCAGCTCCTTCTTTAGTATGTGTGGGGGACCAGGAGGCTCCTCCAGAGTACAGCCCGGGGCCAGGTTGTCCCTGGAGTTGGGTCAGCCGTGGTCACCCCACAACCCTTTGGGACACCTGTGCTGTCTGGGGGGCTGTGTGGGCACTGGAGCTAGGTGCGCCCTCCTACCCTGTGAGGGGTGCAGCCAGCAGCCAGCCTGGCTCCCCAGCCTGCCCCCACCCCCAGTCGCACGCCCCAGGCATGCCCGTTAGGTCATGACTGTAGGCTGAGGTCAGCCCTCAGGAAAGGAGCTGGCGGCAGGCAGGCACGCTGTCCCCAGGAAGGAGACCCTCTGACACCCTGTTGATTGCACAGCTTAATCACGTCCTGTCCCCACCCCCTGGAATGCCAGAGGCCTTCTAGGGAAAATAGCTCCCTTGGGTCCGTCTTAGTCAGGCTCATCCTCTTAAGCTGGAGGCCTCTCCATCCTCAGAGGCTTGATGGTTCCTTATGGGCCACCTTGGCCTGCAGGTCAGAACGCAGGGCTGGGTATGGCCCAGCCCAGGCCCTGGACTCTCGTTCTCCCAGGTGTAAGTTTGTGCCAAGGAGAACCTTGACACAGCAGGCATTGTTTGTCCACTCATTCATTCGTTCGTTCATTGACTTGGCAAATGCTTTTCAGGCACTCCTAGCATGGAGGTACTGGGGACACAGGGACAGACAAGGGGCAGCATGCCCACGGCTGCCCGTGCTGAGCTCACCGACTTGTGGGGAAAGACAGTAAGCAATGTGTGATAAGAGCTATGCTGGGGCACGAGGCTCCTGGAGCACAGAGTGGCCTCAACCCAGACTTAAGCCAGGGCTGGCCGGCCTCCCAGAGGAAGGACATTTCACCTGACCCCGCAGGATGAGGAGGAGTTAGCCAGGTGAGAGGCAAGGAGGAGTTTAGTAGGTTCTGTCCCTGCTGTAACTGAAAACGGCAAGGGAGAAAGCGGTGAGCCACCCCTGGAACCCGGACTTTCCCCTGAAGGGCTGGAAGGAGCATCCTGTTCTTCCCAGTTCCCTTTCAATGCCCAAATCTTTGTTTATTTCATGTCCATTCCTCTTACCAGGCCATAAACTCTCAAGACAGTGACTTGGCTCTTTTTGTTCAGTGCACGTGTTCACCGAACTCTTGCTGGTTAAGTGGAGAGAGGGGCAAGCTGACCTGCAATGTAGAGATTGCTCTGGCTGCAGTGTGGGAGTGGAGGGGCCAGGTGAGCAGGCAGGAGCTGACAGAAACCCGTGTACAGCCCCAGGGAAGGGGGCAGGCCTGCACTGACAGAGCCGCCAGGAATGGGGAGACATGATTTCCCTGAAACTTTGGAGGTAGAACCCTCAGGATGGGGGCTGGGTGGGAAGTGGGGAGGGAGGAGAGAGCAGTCTCGGGTGACGCGAGGTTTCTCACCTGACTGCCTGGGTAGGTGGATGGTCATGGGGACAGGACACAGCAGGAGGCACAGGTTCTCAGAAGGGAGATTGTGTGTCCCACGTTGGGTGTCTGGGGCCCTGGGACATCCAGGAGGCCATGTTGAGTCAACCTGAAGCTTAAGGTGTTGTCGCCCCAGGGCTTATGGGTGAGAGGGGTCCTTGGCAAGATCACCAGGGAGAGAGGATGGACCGGGGAGGAAGGAAGTCGGGCGGGAGCCTTCAGGGTGGACAGCGGAAGAGCAGGGCCAGGCAGGGCTCCTGGTGCGTGAAGGAGTCCACTGGAAGGAGAATGGGTTAGGGTCCAGTGGATTAGGAGTCCAGCTGTTGGTGACTTTGGCCAGGGTTTCAAGGGCGGATGAGGGTGGAAGCTGGATCGTAGTGGGCTGGAGAGAGGTGGCCTTTTTCCAGGTATTTGTTGGGGAGGCTGGAGAGTGATGGAGCAGCCCCAGAGGCTCCTGGGAGGTTGTCTTTTCCAAAGATCAGGTAGACCTGAGGCCACTTCAGTGGTGATCAGGGAGCCACTGAGGTCCCTGAGGAGGTGGGACAGAGTGGGGTGGGGGTGATGCGAACTTCAAGCCTCCAGCAGACAAGTGACATCTCGGGAAGGACAGGCCCAAAGGACAGATGTGGCCGTGGTGGGGCACTGAGCCACCGAAGGCACCTTCTCTTGCTCTGGAAAGAGCGCACCACTGGGGCAGGGGCTGTTCCAGGAGGGGGTGGCAGGGAGGGAGCTCTGCCTGTGAACCCCACCTCTGCCATGCATCGGCCGGAGCCTCTCCTGCCGCTCTAACCCTGTCTTTGCCCTCAGAGAGGGTCACTGTGGGGGGGAGTCATGTGTCTGGAAGGCTCTGTGCCCCTCAGTACTGCTGGAGACCACGTCCCCTCTGCCCTCTCACCTTTACGTCGCTGAACTTGGCCCTGCTGGTCAGGAGTCTCCTTTAAAATAGCCACAGTGTCCTTCATAGTGTGGCCTCTGACCAGCCATGGCGTCACTGACTTCCCTGTTGGGAAGAACAAGTTCCTGACCTGAAATGAGTGTCCTCTTCCAAAAATGGCCTCAGAGAGCAGGAGCCTGTTAGGTAGAGGTCCAAGTCTGCCGGAAGGTCCCAGCCAAGAGACATCTCTAGTCTAACCTTTTTGTTCCACAGATGGGCAGACTGAGGTTCAGGGGGGGCAAGGGCCTTGCCCAGGGCTGCACGGCCCCCCACGCCACATTTGGCAGACTGGGCCCCGGCGGGCTCCGAGTCTGAGAAGGCCGGGACCACACTCCCCTTGGCCCTGTCTAGCTCTGCAGCGTCCCATTTCGCCTCTCCAGGCCTCGGCCTCATCAGCAGGAAAATGGGGACGGTGACAGCCACCTCAGAGCTGGCAGGATCCCTCCTGCCAGGCACATCTGAAGTAGGTCGTTTCGAGCAGATTGGCCCAGTGAGAACTCACTGCCGACACTTGCAGACAGGCGGGGAAGGGGCTGGCACCGCGGAGCTCTTTCCAAGTGCCGGGAGGCAGCGGTTCCCCTCCGCCCGCCCCGCGTTCACGCCTGGTTCCCCCAGCAGTGCAGACACTGAGCAGGGCATATGCTGAACCAGGTTCCCCCTTGGCTCTTCATTTCCCGCTGTGAACCACTGGCAGGTTAGCTTTTCCGGGGCCTCAGTGACCCCATCTGAAAAATGGGACGGGTGGTCACAGAATATTTCCAGGGAGTGCCCAGGGTTAAAAGAGCTCATCGTCTCAGTGCTCAGAACAAGCCTGCCTGTGGAGTAAGCTGCCAGTGGGCAGTGCCCCGTATTCCAATTTTGCAAGATCGGAAGGGGACTCCAAGTGGCCACTGCTGGGCTCCGTGCACTTGCAAACAGTCTGTGACTTGACAGATGAGTAAACTGAGGCCCAAAGAAGGGGAAGAGCCAGGATTCTCAGTCCTCAGCAACACATAGGGGTTGGGATTTTCTCAGCATGCTACTCTACTTCCATAAATTGTTTTTTTTTAAGATTATATTTATTCATTTTTAGAGAGAGGGGAAAGGAGGGAGAAAGAGAGGGAGAGAACATTAATGTGTGGTTGCCTCTTGCACATCCCCCACTGGGAACCCAGCCTGCAACCAGGCATGTGCCCTGACTGGGAATCAAACTGGCAACCCTTTGGTTCGCAAACTGGTGCTCAATCCACTAAGCCATACCAGCCAGCGCTTATAAATTGTTCTTAAACCAGAGAGGACCAACAGCCTGGGTCCCGGTGAGCCCCGGGCAGTAGAGGAACAGGTGTGGTTGATAGCTGCTGACTAGTGTGATGGGTTTCCTAGGATGTCAGATGTGGGAGACAGTGGGGAGCAAGGTGGACCCGGGCCTGCCCTCTCAGAGCCTGCAGTCCCAGGTGACAGGTGATGAAGCAATTTCACCATCGAGAGATCAGTGCTGTTGGGGGCCCGTGGGTGCCATGGATTACCCAGGAGGTGAGGGAAGGCTTTCTGAGATGTGACTGCACAGCTGAGACCTAAAGTACTGGTGGAAATACACCAGACTCTGGGCCAGGTTATGCTGGTGCTGGTGCTGGGGCCCCAGGGAGCTGAAATGGGCCTCAGAGAAGGTGCCTGTGGCCTGGGGAGGGAGTGGGGAGGGAGGTGGTGGGCAGGGAGGCCTGGGACCCAGAGGGCCCCCCCCCCCCACGGGCCTGAGCCTGCCCACCTCACTTCCCCCTGCTCCTTCCGCTCTAGATCGAGGCTCTGCCCCCAGAGCTCTTCCAGTGCCGGAAGCTGCGGGCCCTGCACCTGGGCAACAACGTGCTGCAGTCGCTGCCCTCACGGGTGGGCGAGCTCACCAACCTGACCCAGATCGAGCTTCGGGGCAACCGGCTGGAGTGCCTGCCCGTGGAGCTGGGCGAGTGCCCGCTGCTCAAGCGCAGTGGCCTGGTGGTGGAGGAGGACCTGTTCAACACGCTGCCGCCTGAGGTGAAGGAGCGGCTGTGGAGGGCCGACAAGGAGCAGGCCTGACCCGCCTGCGCTGCCGAGCACAGGGCTGGCCTGCAGCAGCCAGCGCTGGGACCATCAAGGGGGCCTCGGGCCCAGGAACCCAGAAACCCAGAAACCCAGAAACCCTGGGACAGCCCCCCGGCCTCTGGCCAGGGCAGGAGCCTGGGCTTGGACGTGAGTGGAGCCAGGGCGGCAGGACAGTGCCTGAGGGGCTGGCCCCTTTCTCCCTCTGAGACTCAGCCCCCAGGGCAGGCGCCTGCTGGGGAGACCGGAGACCTGTAATCTGTCTTGGAGGGAGCGCAGTGTTCGGAATGCAGGCCTCCTCCCCAGAGGCCTGCTCCGCCCCGAGGCGGAGCCAGTGCCAGAGGCCCAGGAAGTCTCTATAGCTCTTGGTATTTATTTCTCTATGCCTCCCGCCCCCTCCCTCCTGATAACTGACACATTCCCCAGAAAGTTCAGCTCCAGTGGGGATGTTTAGGGAAGGGTGGGCTGCTCTGCTCTTCCTTTTGTGGCGATGCTGCCCGCCTTGAGCGCCCACACACACCGGAGCGGAGTGGCCGGGGCGGACCGGCGGCAGGCGGCGGCCCCAGTGGGGCCGGCCAGGCTGTGTTGGCACGGCCTGTGGGAGAGCAGGCCGCCAGGTGGGAAGGCTGGGCCTGGGGCTCGCCTCAAAGGTTTTAGAATTTTTTTTTTAAGTAAGAACTTTTTTTAAGCTTTGAAAATCGAAGGTTTGGGTATTAAAAAGAAAAAACTTAAAAAAAAAAAGCCCAAAGACACTAACGGCCAGTGAGCTGGAGTCTCAGGGTGGGCGCAGGTGGCAGGACCCTGAGCTGCGTGTCCTTCCCCCAGGGCATCTTCCGGCCTGGCGCGGCCTGTCCGGAGTTCTGTTGGTCCCTCTCCTCCCCGCGGGTGGGGACTTCTGTTTTGTGTTCGGTGTCTTGTTTTCCTTCTCCTCCATGTGTCTTGGCAGGCGCTCATTTCTGTGGCTGTTGGCCAAAGGGAATGTTCTGGAGCTGCCAGCAGGGGAGGAGACTTGGGCTGGCCAGGCCCTGGATGAACGGTGCTCCGTCCTCCCTGTCCCTCGTCACAGTGTTAAGGAGCCGAGAAGAGCTGCCTCGCCTGGACTCTGCTCTCCCGCCCCCTGTGTCCTCAGCTGCTCTCATCAGCTGTGTCACCACCGGTCCATCAGAGCCCGCCGTGGGAGGTGGGGCCGCTGGTAGGGAGGCCGGCCCTGGGGAAGCAGGCTGCCCGGGTTTGGGCTCCCGTCTCCGCCCCAGGTGCCTGGTGGTGAGAAGCCACCTCACTTTAGATCAGTCACCTGCATCCCGCCTTAGATCAATCACTTGGACACTAAGGCACGTTTTAGCGTCTCTTGTCTTAATGATTTTGTCCGTCTGCCCATTCGTGTTTCCTGCGGTGTGTCATTGGATGTGATCCTCAGAAATAACGCACACTAGCCTCTGGCGGCCGAGAAGCAGTCCGTTAACATGTGGGTCTGAACCTGTAGACTCAAATATCAAATAAACCTACCACAGAACATCGTCTCCGGGGTCTCCATGGGGTGGGGGGGCCTTCCCTCGGCCCTGAGGCCCACCGGGCCCTGTGGACCGGTTTGTTGAGTAACCTACAAGATAGTGAGCCACACTTCTCACCGCCCCGTGGACTGAGCCAGAAAGAGCGCCTGCTGCGTGTCGGGTGTGGCCAGGGGTTCCATGGCCCCCGTGAGCTGGGAGGGGTTGGGGCAGGGGCACTGGGATGGGAGCCAGTACTCCCAGGCCCCCGTCCAGGCTCGGTCATCCCTGCGTGGAGCTGGGCAGACCCTTTCCCTCCCGTGGCCTCCGTAGCCCTATCTGTGCAGTGGGAACCTCCTCTCTCTGCTCTCCTGTGATTCCAGTAGCCAGTCCCTAGGGCTCTGCATAGGTGGGGCTGGAGTGACCCTGGGAGGGCCTGACCTGCTCCCAGCCCCCTTGGGAGCCGACTGAAGGTGCCGGGGTCAAGGGCAGAGGCTCGGGGATATGGGCAGAGCTGCCCTCAGATCCTAGCTGTGCTGTTTTGATATGTGGCCTCAGTGGCCTCGGTTTCCTCATTTGTAAAAGTCAGGGTGGTGCTGGCAGCCTTGCAGGGTTCTGATGCTTACTCTTGACAACTACGGGTGGGTGGGGTTTTCAGCAGAGGGCCTGGATCCTCATACCCAGTAAAGGATACTCTCCTCCTGGACCAGTGAGGCTTGTACGGGGTTGACACTGGGGCCCGGGGGCAGCCCTCTTTTGGTAAGGAAGAAAGGGCATCTTGTCTGATCTTGGCCTCAATGATGAGGCCTTATCTGCTGCTTGGGCACCACCCCTGGGACAGGCCAGAGCCGGTCCTTGCTCCAGGGACTCTGACCCCTCCAGGTGCCCTCAGGACTAAGCCAGGACCTTCCTCCTCTCCACACCTGACATGGGCTTCCTGGCGGGGAGCAGCTGGGCCCAGACCCCCCTCTAACGAGATCTGGTCTGGCTGCTCCCTGCCACCTCCCACGCCTGCCCCCACCCCAGCCTTGGGGCTGCCCGCATCCAGCGCAGGAGTATTGGATCTGGAGCTGGTTAGCTTTTGGAAAGATCAAACACCACCCACCCACTTCTCGAAGCATGAGCAAAATAAATGAACAAACTGTGGAAGGCCTAGCTCCTCCCCCTCCCACCCCTTCCCCCAGGATTCTCCACTGGAAACCACAGTGGTGGTCTTTTCTCTGATTGTAACAGCAGTTTGGAAAAATAAACTACCCTCACATTCTACCCAGAACAGCTTCTTCTAGTTTTCGGTGAACGGTTGGTAAGGCATTCACCAAGTGCCAGGCCCTGTGCCAAGCTCTTAATTAGAAGTAAAGTATCCACCTTCCTCATAAGAGATACTTCTGTTATCTCCAAATTACAGATGGGGAAAGTGAGGCCGTGTGTGGACAGAACCCAGTCTCTCCCTGAGCCTCCACTACAAGCCCGTGGTGCAGTTCCCAAGGGGGCTGTCTGTCCAGCGTGATGGACCCTCACCCTGCTGCTGGCACACATCTCTGTTCGTCGGGCGGCTGCACCAGGGGGGCCAGGACAGCGAGCAAGCACGATTCTCAGCTGTTTCTCACATGATTCTGTCTTCCACCTGCCCACCTCTCCTAGCCTAACCCTGCAAACCTCTTGTCCCCTAACCCTCCTGGGGCCAAGCAGCCACTCCCAGAGCAGTGGCCCAAAAAAGTTTTTGACTCTGGGCCAAGGCTCCCGAGGGCTGAGCTAGCTGTGTTCCTGCACTCCTAAGACACTGTCCCTTCGCCATTCAGATCGCGTCATTTCGGGGAAGGCCAGGGGCCGGTTTCCAGAAGTCGGAGCCAGAATGGCCTGTCTGCGGCTGAGTGGGGCTGGCTAGAAGGGTGGGTGGGCGTGTATGTGCACATGTGCTGTTCCGTCCCCCACTCCACACCCCTAACTCCAGACACCAAACCTCTTTGGCCTGGGGGTGGGGAACAGGAACCAAGGCTCGCTCTCCTTCATGCTGAAGACCCAGGCACCCACTCCCTAGCCCCTTCCTCCTAAGCTCTCCCTTATCTTCTGCTTTCCTGAGCTGATCGGCACACTCTGTTTCATAACCCTGCCAGGACCTGGAGTTTCATTGCTGGGAGGGGCCCAGATGGTTCCCTGAAGACTTCCTTTACCTTGTCAGTGCAAAGCCAGTGAGGGCAGGTCTGGTGTACCTGTCCCCCAGACGCCCCTGCAGTTCCCCCCCACCGCCCCCCAGATGATGCTGTGACCCGGAACTTTGGGCACAAATAGCAGTGGTGTCCTCTTGTCTGCCCAGCCTCTTTGCCCAGATACTTCAGGAACTCACCTCCAGGATCCCCGGTAGGCAGCCAGCCCCCGCCCCCAGGGAGGAGCAGTGAGAAGCATGAGGAAGGTCAGGAAGGGCTCAGCCTGTGTTAGCTGGGAAGGTCCGCCCAGGGTATGGGGCTGGGCCTGGGGCAGAGGCCCACCCAGGCACAGAAGTCAGAGGGGGCCTGAAAAAAGTGGGCTCAGCCGGGAGGAAGCCCAGGCTGGGCTGGGCGGGGGCGGGGATTGGCTTTGCTCTGGGTGGGGAACAGATAAGTCCTTCCGGGCCTTCTAGGCTCTTTGCACTCTGCCCTCCTGACTTTTTTCCGCGCCAGCCTGGGCACAGCCCTGAGAGCCTCCCGACTGCCCAGCTTCCTCCTCATGGCCGGCCTGAGTCCTGAGCAGCTCCAGAAGGTAGGGAGCAGGGAGGGTCCGGTGAGAGTGGGCGGGCGCTCTGGCCGGGAGGAAAGACCTCTCCAGCCCCATGAACTCAACCTGAACCGTGCCGTTTTTCAGAAGAAAAAAAACAAACCAGAGCAGCTGGTTCCCAACCAAAACCTCTAACTTCTGCACACACAGCCTGGGGCATCCAGACCACAGGACGGGGTGGGATGGGAGTGTGTGGGTCTGTAACCAAAACCCACAGCAAAGCCCCGAGAGCAGTCAGACCCCTGCCGAATCTGGGCCAGCGGCGGAGGGGCGGGGCCAGCCGGGGCGTCTTCTAGAGCCTGGCTCTGGCGCCCGGATCCCGTGTGCTTTGCAACACAAAAGCCTTACTTGGGGCGGGGGGGGGGGGGGGGGGGGGAGGGGACTAGAGGGACAAAGTCTTTTAAATAACAGGACCCTTGTCATTTGTTCCCGATGACAAGAGAAAAACGCAGAAAAATACAGAAAAGCTCGAAGAAAATTTAAAAGCACCCATAAATTCTTACGCTGATGCAATATTTTGGTATACAGCTGTAGAATCTTTCTACAGCTTTCTGCTTATTGAGTGCTTGTCTAGGATACTAATTTGCATTTGGGTTTTTTTTCCCCATCAGGAACATATTCCCATGTCAGTAAATGTTTTTTTTACCACATGATGTTTTTCAGCTGCGTTGTGTTCCAGACAGACCGTACTTTGTTGGACAAATGCCCTGTGCTGAGTGTTTAGGTTATTTCTGATTTATCGCTGTCATTAAACAAGCCTCAGTGAACACGCCCACACATGCACCTTTGCTCCCCTAATTTGCTGATCCTCCAACGTCTTATCTCAAGAATGGCAGCAGCGTGTTCACGGGGTTGTGGCTATGCACGGTTGGCTGTGGGTGACCCAGCTCCCAAGGGGGCAGTTTCGGCTTGATGCTGAGTTGGGGATTAAGTTTCTGTCCTGCAGCGCTGCCCAGAGGCTGAAGCGGCCATGGTCGGTGGTCCTGAGTGTCCCAGCATCCGTGTGTGCATGGGAGGCAGAATGACATCCATGGAGGATGGAAGGGGGGGTCAATAATGGGAAATCAGGCACTTCACAGTGGGTTCAGGGGCTGACTTTCCATGTCCGTGTTCAAGTTAAGACTTTATTTATATCTACACACAAACATGCAACTATTCTTCCCTTAACGGCCTCAGATTAAGAGGACTGGACGCACCTCAGAGTAAGCCATGGATGTTAACTCCCCCCTGCGTGCGCTCAGGACAAAGCCCAGGTCCTTGCACAGCCTGGCCCCTGCCACCCTCCCACCTTCCTTGCACCTTCTCCCTCACTCTGCTCCCTCGGGTCCTAATTGCTGTTTCTCTTGAGCTCAGGGGCTTCACGCATCCTGCTAGTCCCCTTTAAATGTCACTTCCTTGGGGCTGCCACCCTGAGACCTCCTGTCCTCCCCATCTGGTTCACATTACACTCTTTTTCCTTCAGCTCCCGCCTTGTGCTCAGCAGTGTGTGACAGTTTGCTGCCCTGTGGGCTGGCCGTTCCCTGCCACGCTCCTTTGCTAGACCATCCCCTCCTGGGGGGGCAGGCATCCTGGCTGGCTTGCTCATTACTAATCTGCAGCTCCTAGAACCACGTCTGGTATATAGTAAATGTTCAATCAGTTTTAGTGGAATAAATAAACAAGGTTGTATTTCTGTGTGACCCAAGCCCACTGGAGGGGAAGGGAAGGACCCCTTGCCTTCCCCTTCCTTCTCTTGTCATGCCAGCCAATACTGATCGCTTGTCACTGGGTGCCAGACACTGGCCAGGGTGGGGGCCAGAGCAATGACCAGGACATTGGTCCTGCCTTCACGGTTCTCATGGAGAGTGTCTGAGGGCCTGCGAGAGCCTGAGTCTCCCTCCCGCCTGCAGTTCCAGGAGGATGGATTTCTGGTGCTGGAAGGGTTCCTGTCCGCCGACGAGTGTGGGGCCCTGCAGCAGAGGGTCAGTGAGATAGTGGCCGGGATGGACGTCCCTCCACACTGCCGTGTCGAGTTTTCCACCCAGGAAGAGGAGCAGGTGCGAGTCCAGGTAGGTGCCGGGGCAGGGGAGGGTGCTCTCTGGTTGTCGACGCGGGGTCGGGGGGGCGCATGCATTCTTCAGCCAGAGCAGCAGCCTGGGGGCCCACAGCGCACACCGGGCTTCAGGCCGAATGCCTTAGGTGTGTGATTCCTGCACTCCTCACCGTGAGGGTGCACGGTCAGCATTATTGCCCCCATTAGACAGGTGGGGACCATGGGGCTCTGCTCACTTGCCCCAAACCGCAGGGTTAGTCATAGATAGAGCTAGGATTGGAACCCAGATCTGTGTGACACCAAGTCCATGCTGTCCCCTGCTCTTCGGTGCTTCCTCAGTCACCCTCCAGGCACAAAAGGGCCCCCTGGTGACTGGTGACCCAGAATGAGGCAGGGGATTCCGACGGGCCTACCTGTGTGGGGCTTGTCCCCCAGTGAGACTGGAAACTCTGCTCATTTTCCTCCAGTGACCGGATGTGGCGCAGTGCAGTTTGAGATGGAGAAGTGGGGACTTGGAGATTCTCCCACACAGTTTACTCAGCTCCCCAATGGGCCTCACACGCACGCTGAGGACCTCCTGCCACCTGGTGGACATAAAGGGAATCACAATGGCTGAAGCCGAGCAACCCATAGGATAGAGACTTCAGAGGGAAAAGGGGGTCTGGAATCAAAATTTCCTCCGAATAGTCAGTTTTATTTGTCAGCACTCCAGGCTTCTAGGTGGGGATAGCAGAAATGGGGGTCCTGTGTCCAGCATCGCTCAAAGGCTCCTGTGCTCTCCAAGCTGCCTTCTGAAAATGCCCCAGGGACCAGTGAGGGGGTGGAGAGAGGACAGGAGAAACAAGAATATGTATCTTGGTTTACAGGTGGGGCAATTGTTTACAGTTGTGAGTATGCAAAACACAGAGGTTATTCTTGTTGATTAATCATTGTGCTATTTTGCATAAAACAACCGTAAACCTACTTCTGCCCCGCCCTGTATAATGCTTGAGAAGAGCATTTGTAAATCCTCAGCAGTCACTCCTGGTCCTGGGAGAGACGTTAACATTAAAAGAAAGAAAAGATGAGGGAGTGCCTTGTCCAGTTCGCCCAGCTCACCGCCCTCCACCTCTCCTCATCTTTGAGTTGTTTTACAACTCGAGCGTTTGGTTGCGCTGCACCGGAGTGACGGCGACGCACACGCCTGCCTGCAGATGTGGGTGAGGACTGAGTCCAGCGGAACGCAGCTGTTCTTCAGGGTCCTGTACTGGTCACAGTGGCTCAGAGTGCGATTGTCGTTACTGCCCTGCAGACAGATGAGTTGCACCAGGTTGTAAATTCGTTTCAGCGTTCATTGTTGCCCACGTGGGTGTGGCTCAGGACTTCTCCTTGGAACATCTTACTGGTTCCCCAGTGAATTAATGAGTGCAGTAAAACCTTTGGCACATTTAGCATCGTTACATGCCATGTTACTAATACCAGTTATAGTTTCCCAACTCGTTTTCCCTCCCCCTGATCCCCGAGGGCAGGGCTGAGAACATTGGAAAAATAAACTTTTAGTTTGCAGTGGGAAGGCCTTTGAAGGGGCTGGCAGGTCACCACACTGAGCCACAGAGACACAAGTGAGGGCGTGGCTGGGCCGTGTCCCTGGGAACCCAGGTTGGGGGTCGGTACCACCTGACTGCACTCATACCACCATGCAGGAGGATGGGGAGATGCATATCATAGTGGTCAAGGGTGGCTAAAGCCACGGGAAAGCGTGGGTGGGAAAGATACCATTTTTATATGATGCTAAGGAATTTAAAACAATATTAACAAAGAGGTTATCTAGAAAACAAAAACATTAGTAGTAGCTTCTATTGGGTTGGCCAAAAAGTTCGTATGGTTTTTTTTTTTTTTTTCATAAAATAAAAGACACATTTTTCATTTTCACCAATAACTGTATTGATTTGGATATTTTGAGCATGTCGGCCATCTCCCACATGGTATGACATTGGTCTCAATGTCTCGATTTGATTGCCGTGAACTTCAGCTGGTCTGTCGGGCTGTGGAGCATCGTCCAGAGAGAAATCTCCAGCATGAAACTTCACAAACCACTTTTGACACGTTTGATCAGTCACAGCACCTTCTCCACACACTGCACAAATCTTTTTTTGTGTTTCAGTTGTGTTTTTACCTTTCTTGAAATAATGAAGCATAATATGCCGAAAAAGGTTGCATATTTTCTTCCATCTTCAATGTTAAACTGGCTACACAAAAATTCACCAATTTTCATGTTTTTTTAAATGCATGCTGATATGACAGCTGTCACAGTACAATCTAACAAAATTAATTCAAATGAAGTTAAAGGCAACTAAGAGCTACTAGAGCCATCTTACAGAAAAAACAAAAAAACTTTTTGACCAGCCCCCATATTTTTCAAGCATTTCGCCACACCCTTGCTGAGTGTTTTCTGTGTAGCGGCGGTATTAATGATAATGATAAAAGCAGATAGTCACATGTCACTTAACCTCATTCTGAGGACTGTTCTAGTGCTTTCCATACACCTATTTGTAATCCCTACAACACCCTGTGAGACAGGTACCATTAATAAATAGCCTCTATGTTTTAGGAGGGAATTAAGCCCAGAGAGGTTCAGTAATGTGGTGTGGCCACACAGCCATGTCAGTAGCAGAGCTGGGATTCAAACCCCAATATCCTAGCTCCAGGGTCTGTGCTCTCAGCCTCTACTTAAAGCCTCCAGAAATCCCGGGGAGGTCAGTTCTGCTATTAGTCCCCTCGCAGAGGAGGACACTGAGGCTTTGAGAGGTGACACAAGTGGCCCCAGGCTCTCTGGGCACTGTGCCTGTGTTTGGAACCACACCCTATCAAGGGTGAGCCATGTGACTTATTAAGAGTTTTCTGTGAAATTCCTTGCCCGTGGCTTCCAGCTGTGCTTCTGGGCCCTTGCGTTCCCGTTCCTGTCTCCCTTGGTGGGCAGGTTTGGGAAGCACCAGTGGGGTCTGTAGTTCTGTGGGTGGGACGCACTCAAGTCCTCTTCCCTCCTGGCCAGGCCCAGCTCTGACTCCGTGATGTGCTCTTAGTCCCTCTGATGTCCCCTCCACAGGGCAGCACAGACTATTTCTTGACCAGCGGCGACAAGATTCGATTCTTCTTTGAGAAAGGCGTTTTTGACAAGAAAGGTTCGGAGCCCGAGCCCTAGGGGTGGGGGTGCACTGGATGGGGGTGTCTGCCCGCAGGGTGGGGGTGGGGCTGTGAGGTCAGCTTCCCGGGAGAGGCTGGGCTCCAGGTTTCAGCCTTTACCTGTTTGTTGTGCCGCAGGAAATTTCCTGGTCCCTCCAGCGAAATCCATCAACAAAATTGGCCACGGTGAGCAAGCACGCTGGGGAAAGGAACTGGGTAAACTGAGGCCTGAAGAGTTCAGGGGTGTTACCCAAAGCCCACAGTAAGTTAGTGGCCCAGCAAAGGGCACTTCTGACTGCAGTGTCCTCTCTGGCCCTGCTCTTTTGCATCTCATGGTGCTGATCACGTGGCACTGGGAAGAGGGGTCCACAGAGCCCCCCACCCCACACAGGTGGGCACGGCAGATGCCTCAGCTCCCTCAGCCTGGGGATGACCCAGGCCCCAGCCACGGGGGTATCCCCTGTAGCCTCCTTAAGGAGCCCCTGACATGTTGACATGGTCCCTGTTCTGAGGAATTCTCCCCGCCCCCCAGGATGATACTTTATAATTTATTTTGTAAATTGCTTATTTTTAAGCTTGAAGTTATATTATGGTAGCTTTGTGAACATTTTGTTGTAAAATACATATAAACGTTACCACTGTAACCATTTTGGACTAGCGATAAGTACATTCACCCCTCACTCTTTTTGAGGTATCAGGGACATGTGACCTGTCCACCCTACCCTTTCCACCCCCTTCCCACTTTCTGTAGTAACGACATAGCAAATAATGAGGAGAGCGAGTCTCCAGTGCAGGCCGTGGGCTGTGGCTGCACATGAGTTAGCCCTGCGAGACCTAGGCAGCCCGGGAGGCATCCCAGAGAGTAAGTGGCAATGTTAAGATTGCTACCAAGTGACGGACGGGCCCCTGGGAGCACTTTGCCCTCTGAGGAGTGGGAAATAGGGCTGGAGTGAGGCTCTCAGATGGCTGGGAAGATCAAGAACAAGGTCATGGGTGGGATGGGGACTGGGATGGGGTGAAGGTGTTTGTGGGGTCCACTCCTTGGTTGTAAATGAGCAGAAAGCTTAACACTCACAAAACTGGGGCTAGAGAGGCCTGAGCCTGGATGTCCAGGGCTGGGCGTGGGGGGGATACGTGGGGGCCGGCCCATCAGCCCACCTTTGTCCCGCAGCTCTGCACGCCCATGACCCTGTCTTCAAATGTGTCACACACTCCCCCAAGGTGCAGGTGAGCAGAGGTAGAGGCGAGGGAGTGGATGGGCCATCTGTGAGTGTGGCTGGGCTGGCAGTGTGATCTCTGTCCCCTTCCAGGCCTTGGCCAGAAGCCTGGGCCTCCAGATGCCTGTGGTGGTGCAGAGCATGTACATCTTTAAGGTGAGCTCCTCGGCCTTCCCCGCCTCAGTTTACCCTCTGTAAAACGGGCAAAGTGCTCAGACCACGCCCCTCCCTACAATGAGCCGAAAGCTGCTTCCCAGAGGAGCTACCGAGCCGGGGAAGGAACACGTAGAGCTGGTCTTGTCTGGCTAGTGCACCTGGCACCTGGTTGGCACTCAGTCACAGCTGGGTGGGAGGAGAGAAGGGGATCCCCAGGATGACGTCTTCCCTTCACTGGCTATCAAAATGCTCTGCTTCCAGCTTTTGAAGCCCAGCTCAGTAGCACCTCTTCCAGGAAGCCTTCCAGCTCCCTTGGAAAGAGAGGGACTGTCCTGTGTCTTAGCCTCTCCTGCTGCCTTTCACTTCTGCCTTATGCTTCATCAGGCATGTGTATGGTCAGACCAGGAGTGCCCTGGAGGGTGGGGTGGTTTTTCTCTTTGCAGCCCTCCTGGGCCTGGCGCATAGTAGGCGCTGTGAAATCCTCGCAGATAAACACCTGTGGCCAGGGGCACGCTCCTACAGACTTGGAGTGGGCCCTGCCCCATCCTGCCCTCCCCTGGCTCATCTGGCCCTTCCTCTCTCTTGCAGCAACCTCACTTGGGCGGCGAAGGTGAGCCTGGACCAGGCTGCAGGCCCAGCAAAGGCCATGGCAGGAGATCTGGGACATTAGTGGTTGTCGGGCCTTCGGTGGGAGGGAAGTCGCCTTCTGCACCTTTCTGGACCAGTGGACTGGGAGGGCGTCCTGGAGCCCTTGGCCCAGGGGTTCCTGAACCTGGTCGCCACTCCTAGCTGGTTAAAAACACAGATTCCTGGGCCCCATCCCCCAAGCTCATGAGTCAGTGTGGCTGCCAGGGCCTGGGAACCTGTATTTTAACAACTGATCAGTCCTTGGAGGACTGATTCAGCTTGGAAATTGATGATCCAGTTCCAAACCCTACTGGGTGCACCGATACTCTTTATGGCCTCCATCATGGGCGACCCCACTTCTGCTCAAATGCCTCCAGTGGCAGGGAGCTTACCCCTCACAGGCAGCCCTTTCCTTCCTTACATGAGCCCAAGCTGGTCTCCTTGTGACCTCCCCCCACCCATTTAGCCACAGGGCAGTCCCCGAAGGGATGGCCATCCCCTTCCCAAGTCCAGCACCCCCGCTTCCTTCAGCCATTTCTCCTCCAAATGTTTTGAAACGCCTACCATTACCGCATCTTCCTCTGGATGCTGTCCGGATTGGCAACGTCCCCTTTAAAGTTTGGTGCCGAGAAAACACACGGTGCTCCAGGAAGGAAGGAGCTGACGGCAGCACCCCCTTTCCTTGGTTGCTGCAGACAAAGGTCCCTTGGTTGGCAGTCCCTGCCACTCTGCACTCAACTCCCGTCTTACACCACTGGGAGGAACATCTGGTGACTGGAGGTGCTGGTCCCTGAGTAAGGACGGTGGCCTTGTTACCTGGCTGGAATTAAACAATAGCAGCTACTTTTTAGCAAGTAATTACAATGTCAACCCCATCCTGGCACTTTTCATGCCTCCTGGAATCCTCCAGCAACCTCGTGAGGTTGATGATTGTCGGGGCCGCTTTACCGTTTAGGAAATTGAAGCTCTGAGAAGTGAAATCTCTCGTTCTGAGTCTCTGGGCCAGGAACTGGTGAATCCTAACTGATCGCAGGAGGTCTGGGCCTGGAGGGCATGGGAAGCAGGGCCCAGGTGAAACGGGGCCAGGCTCCTCATGCCCAGGTGGGCCTGCCGCAGTCACCCCTCACCAGGATGCCACCTTCCTGTACACGGAGCCCCTGGGACGGGTGCTGGGCGTGTGGATTGCGCTGGAGGATGCCACGCTGGAGAACGGCTGCCTCTGGTTCATCCCTGGCTCCCATACCAGTGAGGACACCTGTTTCTCTCTGCCCACATATACCCCACCTGCCATGGGAGAGGGACCCAGAAAAAAAAAGAGGCTGAATGCCCCATCTTGGCCTGCAGGTGAAGTAACAAGAAGGATGGTGCGGGCCCCTGCTGGCTCGGTACCTGGCACCAGGTTCCTAGGGTCAGAACCAGCCTGGGATGACAACCTCTTCGTGCCCACTCCAGTGCAGAGAGGTAGGCGGGATGCAGGGGGTGGGAAGGCAGGGCCCTGCGGCCATGCCCGCGAGCCTCTGCTTGCTGTGAACACGCAGCTCACCAGAGGGCTGTGAGTCACAGGATGAAAGACAGTTGATGGGCGTGGGGAAGTTAGGCAGCATTGGGATTAAAGGCAAACTATCCCAATCAGGCTAGACTCCAGACTCAGCTGCTTCTGGGCTCTTGGGCAAATGACTGACTCTTTCTGAGCCTCGGTTTCCGCAAATGGAAAGCGGGAAGTCAGTGAGATGTCGTATATAAGATGTTTACATAGAAGCTGTGTGGCAGATGCCAACTGTCAGGCCCCCTTCTTCCTTTTGGAAAAGGGAAAACTGAGGCCCAGGTTAGCATTTGATGGCAAGGTCCCAGCCGACTGGCACAGCTTCCTCCTGGTTCTGTAAACACCACAGAAGGTGATGCCTTTGCTGACACTTGCCAAGGGCACAGCAGGAGGGACCGGACCCTGGGGAACCTGGGCCCCACAGCACAGCCTCAGGTCCTGGGGTAGGCTGCAGTCTCCCGGGCTTTCAGAGGTGGGAATGGGGATGAGTAGACCACGAGTGCTTGAGTCTTGGAGGGTCCTGTGTCCCTTCCTGACCTGCTGTGTCCCTGCCAGGGGCCCTCGTCCTAATCCACGGACAAGTGGCACACAAGAGCGAGAAGAATCTCTCCGAACGCTCGCGCCAGGCCTACACGTTCCACCTCATGGAGGCCGCGGGCACCACGTGGAGCCCGGAGAACTGGTAGGTGGCAGGCAGGGTGTGTCCTGGCCTCCTGAAGAGGTCCTGGAGGCTGGGGGGAGCAGTGACACTGACACCTCGAGACCATCTCTGTCCTCTGCAGGCTCCAGCCAACAGCTGAGCTGCCCTTTCCCCCGCTGTACACCTAGCAGCTCCCACAGGGCCGGGCACTGTCCCCTCCCAGGAAGCTGTGGGTTGCGAACACCAGCACCTCACCTGACCACCCAGCAGCAACAGGGATGTCACATCTCTCCTCTCGGGCTTTCCTCCTGCCAGTGTCTGCGCCCCTCGGTGCTGCAGATGGGCAGCAAGAGGTGGCGGCCAGGCAGCAGGGGCCCTGCTATGTGCCTTTCCCAAGATGTGTCTCCTCCACCCCGAACACGACCTCCTTCTGGAGCAGTGATTTTCAACTTTTTTCCTCTCACGGCACAAACAGACTGATTACTAAAACTCTGAGGCCAAAAAAATTTTTTTGAGGATCTGACAAAAAAATAGCTATAATTTTGATTCATCATACTGGACTGCTCTTGTTGTATTGGCTGTTGTTGTTTTTTTCAATTTAACAATCGGAGGGAAAAGAGGTCAGTGCCCCTCACTAAATAGTCATGTATCGCATGTTTTAAAAATCCTCGCAGCGCACCCTTGTGCCACAACAAACGGGTTGAAAATCGCTGCTCTTGGAGGCAGCCTCTCACCTGCAGCAGAGTCCTGGCTACTTCTCTGGCAGTTTTTCACTCTCGTCTCCTCCCAGACAGAACTCTATTACAGTGCAAGACATTGAATAAAGATGACTTCCCAATGCAGCTTCTTGGTCCTTCTGTCCCACCTACGCTGGTTCTCAACATGAGGGCCCTGCTCGCAATCATCCCAGGTGCCCCAGCCCTGCCTGGTGAGGCCTGCGGTTTCCTAACAGCAGGTCATGGTTAGCGGGCACTTGCTCACTGTGTCAGGAGCTTGGCATGTGTGTCTCATGGAGTCCTCGCACCAGTGGACCTTTGGAGTAGGTGCTCTTACCATCCATGTTTACGAGTGACCTGTCCAGGTCACACAGCTGTTCAGTTGGTCAGCGAGCTCAGCCTGGTACAGAGCCTGTGCTTCTGACCTTGGGGAGGGGGAAATACAACCAGGGCTGGGAATGCAGTCACCAATTCTGGTCCTGGCTCTGTGACCGAACAGCTTCCAGGTCTCAGGCCACACCCTTCCTCTCTCCAGGCCTGACGAGGGCCTCCATGGGTCCCCTCCTGCTTGAGCATGCTTGCCAAGGCACTCAGATGTTTTGTAAGAACTACCAAATCCTTGGGGGGGGGGGTGAACACACTACAGCGTACAGATGATGCGTTGTGGAATTGAGCACCTGAAACCCGTGTGATTTTGTTAATCAATGTCACTGCAAGAAACTCAATGAAAAGGAAAAAAGAACAACTACCAAATCCATAGCCTATGTAGCCTGGGTCTGCAATCAGGGGCTACTCGCTGATTCCAGACCACAGATGTGTTCTGTCTGGGCCTTGGTGCTTTTATAAAAACTTTTTAAAGACTTAATTTTTAGAGGGAGGGGAAGGGAGGGAAACATTGACTAATCAGTTACCTCTCGCACGCCCCCTACCGGAGATCTGTCCCACAACCCAGGCATTACTGTGACTGGGAACTGAACTGGTGACCTTTCAGCTCGCAGGCCAGTGCTCAATCCACTGAGCTACACTAGCTAGGGGTATAGAGACTTTACAATTGGGAGATTCACATATCAGATTGCTCAGCTTCCTGGAAAGAACAGGCCAACAGCATGGGCCTGTGGTCTAGCCCGCTGATGGCCAGCTGCAGCTGCCTCCTGAGGCACATGTGCTCTGCATCTCACTGCTCCTGTCCTCCTCCACTGCATCATCTCTCTGGCCTCAGTGGCCATGAGTTTGTGACCTTGACCTCCAGTCCCCACTATATGCATGGACAAGCCAAGGCCCAGAGGACAGAACCCTTTCTAAGGCCACAGCGAGTTGAGGCAAAGCCGCTGCTCTTTTGCCACCTCCTTCAGCCAGCAGAAGGGAGTCTGAGAGAAGGGAAGGGTCTGTCATCTCTCCTTGGATCCCCAAAGGAATGTCTCAGTCCTTTCCTCTGAGGGAAAGGTTGTGGTTGCAGTGATTCCACGAGCTCCCCAGAGTTCCAGTCCTGGGGCATCTGATCTCAGTGAGCAAAGGTCCTCACCTCTTCCTGCTGGGCCCCTCCCTGCCGGGCTGGGTGCAGAGCGGGGAGCAATGTGCTCCTCTTCCCCAGCCCGTTCTCACACGCAGGAAGTCAGTCCCACAGCTCCCCCTTGGCACTTCCTAACCCAACTGGGAGAATGCATCTGGCTGTTTTCCTCTTGGGTTCTCCTCCAAATAAAGCCAAGGTCACTCTGGTCTCCAAGTGCAATCCGTAAAAGCACAACAGTTGGCTTGCTCATAGGAGGAGTGGCCTTGGGCAATAGTGACACTTTCCCTTATTCGCCGGTCATGGTGTCTGGGCCCTGGGCTGGACAGTGTACACACCTCACCTCACCAGACCCTCACAGCACCCTGTGAGGTGCGGGCTCTTTTTATTCCCATTTTGCAGGCAGGAGAATTGAGCCCCAGAGTGGTTAAGCCACCCACACAGTTAAGAAATGGTACAGCCTGTTTAGTTTGACACAGAATCTGGAGTGTTAACCATTATGCAATATGGCCTCCAGTGTCCGCTCCAGCCCCTCTGAGGATTGCAAAGTGTGTGCAGGGTCAGGGGGTGCCCTATAGCACAATGAAGTTCTTTTGAGTTGTTGCACTATCCCTTAAGCCTTTTTGAATCAGCAAAATGAAGACCAGGAGGGTTTTAATTTTTATTCTGATTATGAATCTACTGGAAAATCAAATCTGCTTCTCACCCCCTGGCTCTTCATGCCCAAGGAGCTGGCTGCTGTGGGGACCATCCATCCTCCCCATGTCCCTGTTTCCTCCATTGCTGCCGCACAACAGCTAGGCCATCAGCAGTATCAGAAGGTAGAGAGGCAAAAGGAGATTGTCTATCTGTGTAGTGTATGCTTCCAGGAGGGACACCACGCTGATAGACCCCAAAATCCAAGCATAACTGTGGTTTAGGTCCACTTCACTGTCAAAGATTAAGATCAAAGCTACAGAAATGATCTGGGCAAATATAGATGTCATGGTCCCCTCAAAAGTCTTTTTGGTTCCAGGCCAGCGGATCTCCCCCATGGTGCTGCCAAAGATGGAGGCCACAGTGTCGCCCACACCCACAGACAGGACTCCGGCATAGGGGACTAGGGCCCTTGCTCCCCCCAGACTACCCTTCTGTGTACACGGCCTGGGTATTAGCCAAATGGGAAGAGACATGCCCAGGAGCAGGTAGATGTGTGTCAGGATGAGCGGTCCGCTGTCTCGTTCGTCCAGGAAGAGGGACAGGAGGCTCCGCAGAGTGTGACCCAGGGGTTTAATGCGGAAATAGCGCACATACTCTAGGAAGATGAAGACAGCCAGACATACAGTGGCAGCCACGTAGAGCAGTGGTTGGTCAAAGATGATACCTGGGACGTAGGTGGCTACCACAATGAAGTGGAAATACTTCCGGGCAATGGTGGGGGCCTGGTGCTTCTTGGATTCCGAAGATGACCGTCTGGCATTCTGGTACAGCACCACGAGGCAGGCAAAGGTGGCCAGCAGAGACCAGTAGGCTAGGAGGTAGATGCGGGTTTCTGTCTGGAAGAGGAACTGAAGAAGCCAGAGCAGGGGGTTCCTGCGGATGAGCCGGTGCAGCCAGGGCAGAACCACGCCAAGGCCCAGCACACAGGTCATAAGGTGGAAGAAGATGGAGGAGGCCCAGGTACCTGAGTCCATGAAGACAAAGAGGGTGCTGAAGAAGATGCCCATGAGGACCATCACTATCACTACCACCAGCAGGAGGAAGTCCACTGGGTCCCCCTGGCTTTCCACCACAGTAAGAGAGCGCTTGATAAGCTGGTTGAGTATGAAGCTGATGCCACCCAACACCAGCAGTGCCTCCCCAGGAGTGAAGCAACGCGGTAGCAGGTAGAGCAGGATCATGTTGAGGTAGACGAAGATCAACAGGACCTCCAGGACCTCAATGACCTCACCCACACTCAGTGAGTGCTTCATGATATAAATGATGACACACCCAGCTAAGCCTGAGATGACACAAGTGTTGGTGGGCACTGGGCGCGTGATGCCCAGTGCCAACACTGATGAGAAGAGGGCCACTGCCATGCCAGTGGCTGCCACCACAATCCCAAAGCGCTCGAAGTATGGGTTTCCAGCAGCCTGGCAGCGCTCCTTCACGACAAGTCCGAGCAAAGGCATGACCATCGAGGCGGGCAGGAGGCCACTGTTTGCGGACATCCGGAATTGGAAGACAGCGCTTCCCTGCTGCAGCAGCCGGTCCCACTTGTATTGAACATAGAAGGCTTGCACTGCGAGGGCCACGGCGCACCACGAGTATCGGTCCAACACGGATGCGTGAATACTCAGTACCACTGCAAACACCACTGCCGCCTCTGCCAGCAGCGACCCGCTCAGCGGAGCTCCGGGCCCAGGGGCCGGGGAAGCGCGCTCTCGGGTCATGTCTCCAGACCTGGGACCCCGGGGGCACCGGGGTGACTAGGGACGCCTTGGACTCTGGGCCCCTCACGCCCTGCCAGGCAGAGAGCCGCAGCTTCACCCAGCCAGCACCTACTCTCTCCGTTCTTCAGCTGCGAGGTCGCAAGCTCCACTGCAGGGCACTCTGTGACTCTTGATAGCTGGTGCGCGGTCACCCTCCACCATCTCCCACCCACAGCACAGAAGTCGCCGCCCTTCCGCCTTCATCACACCCTCGATTGCCCTACACACGGGATCCTAACCTCTCTGGGGCTCGCCATCTTGGCCCCGCCCCGCCGTCACGTGACAGAACGTCCCGTCCACGCGCCCGTTTAGAAGCGAGCTGTCACGTGGGCATCGCGTTGGAGGCGGGGCTGGGGCGCGCGCGCGCGCGCGAAGATGGCGGCTGCCGCCGGCGAGCCGTGTGTGAGGTGCGGAGCGGGCCGAGTCAGCCGGGGTGGCTGTGAGGCACTGGGTGGAAGCCGGTGGAAACGGGGCGGGAGTTGGTGGCGAGATGTGGCGGCAGTGGCGGGGCGAAGCCAAGTTAGGTGAACAGGCGCCGAGACGGGAGGCGGTTAAGTCCAAACGGTCCTCGCACGCGGGGATCTGAGACGATTTCTCCAAGAAGGGGGCCGGTGCCTCAGCCTTTCCGTCAGCGCCGGCCTTCGGTGTCCTCACCCAGTCTCTTTCGCTTCTTTCCCTGTCCCCGTGGGCGCTTCTCTCGGTCCCCCGCCTCCCCCCCTGACCGCGCTTCCACGTCCGGCTTGACGCTCCTTCGTGGCGCGACGGGGCGCTTCGCGGTGGCCCGGCGGAGCCCCCGCACTCGCGACCCCGGCGACTGCCCAGGTGTCCTCGTTAGGAGGTGTTTCGCGTGGCGACGCGCCACCTCCCCGCAGTGTGTGTCCTCTTCCTCCTCGCAGCCTTTCATTCATCCACCTAGTCACGTTCTCAGGCGACGACTCCGTCGGCCGACGAGCCCGGATCCTCCGGGAGGTCCCCGGCACTGCCCTGGGCTCCGGGGACGAGGCGCCCTTACTCGCAGAGCGCTTCCTGGCGCCGGCCGCTGGGGAAGCGCCTTCCGTGCATCGCGTCTGGATTTTCGTGACCCCGGAGGCACTTGCTGTTTTGCACAAGACTCACAGTCCCAGCCCAAGACTAGCCAGCTGGCGAGGGCGCGGGTTCAGACCCCGCGCTGCTCGACCCCGGAGCGCGAACCTCCGTCCTCCGCGTTGCAGCTTGAAGTGCCTTCCGTTCTCCCCCCATCCTCCTCCTCAAGTTCACCGTCCTTGTCACTTGCTGCTCCCAGGCCAGCAGTGTGCCCCCGCGTTCTGGTCTTGCCCGCCGCCGTGTCCTTAACCCCCAGAGGAGCCTGCGATAGGCTGTCGGGAAGGCGACACACATGCACGTGGGCCGTCTTCTCCGACACCCCGCCCTTCGCCCATCAGCTGCGTTGAGATGCTCTTCGGTTGGAGTCTCCGTCGGGCTAGCAGGGAGCCTGGGAGGGCCCGTCCGTTTTCCCGTCCTCTGCGGTTCCCTGGCCGCTCTCCTCTCAGGCGGCGGTGTGGTCACTGAGCCCGCCTTTTCTTGGGGGTATTTCCCAGCCACTGCGGAGCTTGGGTAGAGCTGAGCTCCTGTAGGGTGAGGCGTGCCCTTGCATGAAAGAGAGCGAGGGAGGAAAAGCGTTGGGTGGCGCGAAAAACGCTCTGATCATCCTGGGACACCTCCCGCACTCGAACTTGAAGATGGAGGAAGTGACACAAGGATGTCTAGACGGCTTTGCTCGTAGCCCGCGTTGGGAGAAGGGTCTTGGTTACGACTGGGATCGTGCTGAGCAGAGTCCTCCTGTTTGAAATGCCTGGAGGCCTGGACTAAGGCAACTTTTAATTTCTGTTCCCAGTGCCCTCGGACGTGCAGGTGACTTCAGACAGGCCAGGCCACCTTAACACTTGAGTGGGTGATTCCAGGTGTGAATCTGTTTCAGAGCAGTGTTGAGGTGGCTCTGAGGCATGTGGGAGAGTCGTGGCCTGCGTTAGTATGAGTTGGCACCAGCCAACACTGGACTAATACTCTTAAATCACCCAGGGTTCCTGGAAGGTCAGTCAGGGTTTGGCAGAAACGCGGTTTGAATATTGGCATTTTGGGTATCTGATATGTTTAAGAAGTCTGAGTGGCGTACCTGTGCTAAAAAAACGTGGTCTGCAGAGCTTGCTGCTAGGCTTACATGGCGGCTCGCGCAGGAGACGTGCAGCTCACCTGTGGGGTCGGAGCATCCAGGGGCAGTGACCGCGTCTACGCGGTACCTGTGCGTGGAACAAACAAACTGATTCTCAGACTGGCTGGGCTGTGTCTCAGCTTCCCCAACGAGGACTCCGTGGGAGAGACGTTACCCCTGACCTCCCAGTGCGTCCACCCCGAGGTCTGCAGCCACAGGGACCTCTCTAAGGAAGGCCGTGTCCCGTTTCCACCAACGCCACCTCTTTTAGGAATGGAGTTTCCTGTTGGATGACACTTCAAAGCTTTACCTTGGAGGCAACTTATTTGGTTTCTGTGCCTTAGTTTCTCTTCCAGACACTTAGCTCAAGTTTATTGATTGTGCAAATAAATGAGGGACACATGTTTTGTTTATGAAGGTAAATATAGAGGTTGTTTGTTTCCCTGAGGCTTTTGGCGTGGATGCCACAGTTCCAGCCTTGTGTCTTGAGAATCACCCTGCTCACACCGTGGAGTCCCTGGTCGAGGTGAAATCTTTCACTGATTCTTGGATCAGTTTCCAGTGATTTCTTCTGGGACTTTTTTTTAATCTTAGGTGATTATATGCCTTTGAAGTGTTTGTTAGAATTAAGCTCTTTATTATTTTCTACTTTTTTTGCTGGTTGTGTATTGTGTGCCTAACGTCTTTTGTCCTTCCCAGCATTACGTGAATGCATGCCGTGAAGTTCTAGGTTTATTTGTATTCCCGTTGTTCCTAGATCAGTGAGTGTGCAGGGACTGAGGGGCCAGTGACACTCATTTCCATAGTGATTCCCTTCTTGTTAAACTCCCACTTTCTCTTTTATTCTGCCTTTTCTTGGCACTTGGGCAGATACTCGTTTTTTCTAATTTTTCTCTTTTAATTAGATTGCAGGTCTAAAGGGGACTTATGTCATCCTCCTTAAGCCTTTGCTTGTTTGTGGGATGAGTTCTTGGGTGCAGCTCGAGGCAGTGCAGTGTAACGACTCAACTCTGCAGTTGTGCAGACCTGGTTTCGAGTTCCGGCTCCATCGCACACTGGCCCTGTGGTCTTGGGCAGGTTGCTTGAGCACTTTTCAGCCTTAGTTTCCTGATGCGATAACGGGGATAATAACAGTACCTGCCCCGTACGTTGTCTGTGGTCAGTAAGACAAGATGTCGAGTACTTAGAACAGTGCCCGACGCACTGCCGTTGCTCAGTTAAGTGTTGGCTGTTGTTATGATCAGACTCATTTTCAATAAACATTATTGTTTTTGACATCTTAAAATAAAAAGACTGTAATATGGCATAGTTTTGCCAATGAAAATTTTGATTTCTAAAGAAATAATTATTTTTTTTCTTTTGAGAAGTCCCTGCTTTACTCTATAACAGTGATCTCTAATATTGTTTAGTAGCAGAATTTTTTTCTCCCTCACTCCCTCCCCCATTAAAAAAGACAAACAAACATGGTCTGTAGTGACCAGATCTTTTACCTTCTCCTCTGAGAGCATCGGTAATTTAGGAATTCACTTGGGTATTCATTTTAAAATGTGGATTTTCCAGGCCCAGCCTCTGAGAAAGAGTAGCTGCAGGTGGCGACAAGGATTCTGTAGTGTTGCTGTGTTATTCCCAGGTGATTTTGCTGTTTGTGGTCCGAGGATCAACTACATTTTGAGAAACACTCTTTTAGGACATTGTTTTCTTTCTTTCTTTTTTTTTTTTTTTTTAACTGCACAGATTTTAGCGTAACAACTACAGTTCAAATTTGAGAAAACAAGGAATGCTGGACTTGGCAGCCGGCCCATGAGTGTGGGTAGTGGTCTCTGGGAATCACTGCTACCTGGCTAGTTAGGGATCTAAGTTTTGAAAGCAAATGTGGATAAATTAAAGCTTTTTGATGCCCATGCTTTTTTAAATTAGAAAATGGATGATTAAGAAAGTGATTTAATTCAGGCATACAAAAGCCTTCAATTACTGATAAATTTCTTTCCATTCATTTTGATGTACTATTAACCCCATTATTAGCTATGTGTTATGTAATAGGTGTCTAATCCATTTTGTGAAAACCAGAAGCTATTTTTGGTAAAGCAAAAAGTATATGCCATTTAAAATAATGCCTTTTCTTTTTCCTAATTCAGTTTTATCAAACAAATAAATTGGATGATAATTATTCTCTTTACAAAAGGTTTTCTTTTTAAAATATATTTTATTGATTGTGCTATTATAGTTGTCCCATTACCCCCCTTCACTCCCCTCCACCCTGCACACCCTCTCCCACCCACATTCCCCCCTTTAGTTCATGTCCATGTGTCATAAGTTCTTTAGCTTCTACATTTCCCATACTATTCTTGCCCTCCCCCTGTCTATTTTCTACCTACTATCTATGCTACTTATTCTCTGTACCTTTTCCCCCTCTCTCCTCCTCCCACTCCCCTGTTGATAACCCTCCATGTGATCTCCATTTCTGTGGTTCTGTTCCTGTTCTAGTTGTTTGCTTAGTTTGTTTTTGATTTTGTTTTAGGTGTGGTTGTTCATAATTGTGAGTTTGCTGTCATTTCACTATACATATTTTTTATCTTTTTCTTAGGTAAGTCCCTTTAACATTTCATATAATAAGGGCTTGGTGATGATGAACTCCTTTAACTTGACTTATCTGAGAAGCACATTATCTGCCCTTCCATTCTAAATGAAAGCTTTGCTAGATAGAGCAATCTTGGATGTAGGTCCTTGCCTTTCATGATTTGGAATACTTCTTGCCAGCCCCTTCTTGCCTGCAAGGTCTCCTTTGAGAAATCAGCTGATAGTCTTATGGGGACTCCTTTGTAGGTAACTGCCTCCTTCTCTCTTGCTGCTTCTAGGATTCTCTCCTTCATTTTTACCTTGGCTAATGCAATTATGATGTGCCTTGGTGTGTTCCTCCTTGGGTCCAACTTCTTTGGGACTCTCTGAGCTTCCTGGACTTCCTGGAAGTCTATTGCTTTTGCCAGATTGGGGGAGTTCTCCTTTATTACTTGTTAAAATAACTTTTCTACTTATTGCTCTTCCTCTTTCCCTTCTGGTACCCCGATAATTCCCATGTTGGATCATTTAAAGATGTCCTGGAGGTTCCTAAGTCTGTCCTCTTGTTGCTTCCTTCTTTTCTGTTTGGTTGTTTCTTTCTTCCTTCTGGTCCACTCCATTGATCTGAGTCCCAGTTTTCTTCCCATCACTATTGGTTCCCTGTGCATTTTCTTTCATTTCACTTAGCGTAGCCTTCATTTTTCCATCTAATTTGCGACCAAATTCAACCAGTTCTGTGAGTATCCTGATCACCAGTGCTTTGAACTGTGCATCTGATAGGTTGGCTACCTCTTGGTCCTTAGTTGTATTTTTTCTGGAGCTTTGATGTGTTCTTCTGTTAGGGCCATTTTTTTTGTCTTGTCGCGCCTGTTACATATGAGGAGTGGAGCCTTAGGTGTTCACCGGGGTGGGGCAACCCAGTCGCTGGGTTGTGATGCTGTATGGGGGCAGGGTCTGAGAGGGAACAATGGCACTTGCTCCTCTCTCCATTGGACTTCAGTCCCTTCCGCTGCTTCCCCCAAGCAAACTGGGCCCTTTTGTGCTAATTCCCGTGTGGGTGGGCTTGTGCACGTGATAGGACCCCGTGGGTCTCTCCAACAAACTCTCCTGTGACGCTGGGAGTCTCTCCCGGCACCTCAGCCCCCACAGGTGTTTTGAATCAGTGTCTCGAGGCTCTATTTCCCAGCGCTGGGACCCTGGGTTGGGGGCAGTGCCTTGCTTCACAATTGCCGCCTTGCTGGGTTTGCCAGTTGCTACCCTGCACTCGAGGTCTGCCAGCTGCAGTCTTGTGGGTCTGGGATGCCTTACGCGCCAGGTCCCACTGCTCTTTGTGCCACAACCCTTCTCTGCCTGGCTGCCCGACTCCGCCCCTCCTACCGGTCTGGAAGATAGTGTCTATTTTAATTCCTTGGTTGTCCGACTTCCATACAGTTCAATTTTCTGTCAGTTCTGGTTATTATTCTGTTTCTAAATTGTTGTTGTCCCTATCTTGGTTGTGTGAGGAGGCACAGTGTGTGTGTCTATGCCTCCATGTTGGCTGGAAGTCAGGTTTTCAAAATTTATTATAAGTTTCTGTAAATAGTGATCTTCCCTCTGTTTTAAATTACTTAGGGCTTGGTTTGCTCATACATTTTAGTATACATCATCAGTATAAAGGGGTATATTTGTTTTATTAACTGGGTCTAGTCTGAGTTTTGAATAGTGAATGCTGTCTTGTCATCAGAAAAATGATTGGTGATTCCACAGTGCAGTTATGGGAGTTGGTGGCTGTTGATTTAGTAGAATAGAGGTTGTCTTCTTAAAGGCATTAACCCTTAGAGGTTTATAGTTTTTAGATGTGTTTAAGCCTTTTGATGGAAAAATCCTGAAAGACAATTAGAAAAAATTTCTTTTATTGATTTTAGAGAAAGGGAAAGGAAGGAGAAAGAGAGGGAGAGAAACATCAATCAGCTGCCTCTTGCATACACCCCAACTGGGGACCAAACCTGCAATCTAGGTTTGTGCCCTGACTGGGGATTGAAACCACAACCTTTCGATTTATAGAACAATGTCCAACAAATTGAACTACACAGGCCAGTGCCTGAAAGCAATTTTTAAATAGAGCTAGTGCTTTGGGTTTTATTTATATTTTATTTTAAATGTTTACTTACTGGTTTTAGAAAGAGGAAAGGAGAGAGAGAGAAACATCAATTTGTTGTTCCACTTATTTATGCATTCATGGATTGATTCTTACATGTGCCCTGACCTGGATTGAACCTTCAACTTTGGTGTAGGGGGACAATGCTCTAACCAATTGAGCTGTCCAGCCAGGGCTTGCTTTGTGTTAGTTTTAATGGAGAAAATGTTTCCCAGTGTATCCTCAAAGTTAACACAGCTTATATTCTTTGTGATAAATGTTTAGTATATTTTATTAGGATCTTTTCACCTCTGTGCAGATAGGTTTTCTAAGCAGTCTTAATTATTTCAGGTTACTATTCTAAGGCTGATATAGGATCTTAAAAAATATAATTTCTGTGTTTTTTGTAACTTTTTAGAGAAGTTTTTAATGGCTACATTTTGAAATAAAGTCTAGACTTAAAAAAAAACCCAAACATGTTTCCTGAAATTCCAGAGGCATGGATGAGGGAAGGAACTGGGGTAAGCACATGGTGGGGAATGTATTTGAAGAGCTCACTGGGGGCAGGGACTGTGTCTAATGTGTGTGTGTTATTTTTAAAGATTTCATTTATTTACTTTTAGAGAGGGGGAGGGAGGGAGAAAGAGCGGGAGAGAAACATTAATGTGTGAGAGGTACAGTGATTGGTTACCTCTCATATACCCGAAACTGAGGACCTGGCCTGCAACCCAGGCATGTATCCTGACTGGGAATTGAACTGGCAACCTTTCAGTTTGCAGGCTGGCGCTCAATCCATTGAGTCACACCAGCTGGGGCTAATGTGTATTTTTTGATATCATGTGTCTAGCACTGCAAGTGAGACCTAAAAGGAATTTATTAATAAATGAACGAACATAGTACCATTCAGAATGACTATTATGACTGAGAAAGTGAATTATATCATGCATTTAGAAAATATTCTGGAGGTGATGGGGTCCTGAAATACACATAGTTCTTTTTTTTTTTTTTTTTTTAAGATTTTACTTATTTATTTTTAGAGAGAAGAAGGGAAGGAGAAAGGGGGAGAAACATCAATGTGGGAGAGACACATCAGTCGTTCTCCTCCTGAATGCCCCTAACTGGGTACCCGGCCTACAGCCCAGGCACGTGCCCTGACTGGTAATTGAACCAGCAACCCTTTGGTTCACAGGCTGGCACTCAATTCACTGAGCAACACCAGTCAGGGCTGAAATATACATAGTTCTTTTCTAGATTTTTCTTCCTTATCAGTCACTGCATTTTCATAAGAAAGGAGGGAATAGAAATTCTAAATTGAGGCATCTTAGCATAATGGATGTACTCTAATTCATTAATTACTGTATTTCATTAATTCTAAAATATACATTTTTCACACTTTTAATACCTCTAAAATCAGAGTGTATTTTGTTATTGATGAATTGTAGAACATAAATAATCATGTGCCTTGCATTAATGGCATCTTAAATGCATTGATATATGTTGGCTATTTCTCATTTCAACACAGTACCTATTGGTTTAGATTGAAATCTTATATTTTAGTTTATCTTTTTTTTTGGAATTTCTTTTTTTCAAATATGTTTTATTATGTTATTACAGTTGTCCCATTTCCCTCCTTCTAGTTTAGTTTTTAAAGCGAACACATCCTCAGGATTTTCTTGTCACATAATAAAACAAAATATGATGCTTAGAACCAGATCACTTGACCCTTTCTCTTCTTATTTCCTCCCATTTCAAAATGCTTGCATCTCTGAATAGCCAGCATTCTCTTACATCTGCAGTTGGACCCAGCGTATTCAAGCCTCAGCAATCTTCTTTGTAGTTTGAGCCTTTTTGTGGAAAATCAGCTTAGTCTGCCTTCCATAGCCACTCTGCCTCCTGTCATAACACCACTTTCCCTGTGCATACAGAGAGCCCTTGCTTTTCTGCTTCTGTGCTACTTTATGGGGTTGGTGCATCCCACCTTACAGCAAGTCCAGCGGTTTTTAGGAACATTCACCATATTTGTGAGCGCTGTATTGGCATGAAAAAGCTCTATTTTAGTTTCTTTATGTTTTGAACATCAAACTTCTAAGAATAGAATTACTGTGCAAAATTTTACCAAATTGTTGTGCACACATAATTTTTGCTTTAGAGAGAGACAGAATAGCTGTGAGATTGCTTAGTCAAGTCTGCTTTCTGTGATTTTCCAGGAGCAGTAGAGAACTGTGGACAATTCTGCTTGGAAGGTCAGCTCTGAGAGAACTGGTAAGTGGTGGTGGTCTTTCTTTCTTTCTTTCTTTTTTTTTTTTAAATAGAGGAAGGGTAGGAGTAAGGAAAGAGAGAAAAATTGAAAAGAGATAGAAACATCATCAATCATCATCAATGGCTCTTGTACGTGCCCCAAACGGAGATTGAACTGCAACCCAGGCACGTGCCCTGACCAGAAATCAAACCAGTGACCCTTTGCTTTGTGGGCTGACACCCAACCTACTGAGCCACACCACAGGGCTATGGTGTTCTTGAGTGGAGTCTGTGGTTCTCTGTGCAGTTTATATTATTTTTGAAAACTACCTTCTGTTTGGAGTAGAAAATAAACACATTAAAAAAAAGGTTTTATTTATTTATTTTTAGATGGGGAGGGAGAAAGAGAGGGAGAGAAACATTAATGTGTGGTTGTCTCTTGTGCGCCCCCCCACGGGGACCTGGCCTACAACCCAGGTCTGTGCTCTTGACAGGGAATTGAACTGAGGACCCTTTGGTTTGCAGGCCAGTGCTCAATCCCCTGAGCCATACCAGCCAGGGCACACTTTTTTAATTATAAAACTTTTTGTAAACATTATGCATTTCTTTCTTCTCTTTGCTGAAATGTGGTGTGTCATACAGCCTAGCTGCTGAAGTTTTCTAAATCTCTACCTTTTTTTGTTCCTTAGCGATTCCTTTTCTGAAAAGATCCTGGTGCTGCTTGATCGGCTGCTGAGGGTTGGGGTACAAATACCTTTTTGCTACGTCAGGCTAGCAGGAAGATTCTCAGGCCTCCTTTCTGTTTCATACTTAACTTGCCTTTTCTTCCTTTTCTATGTAGTTAGCTCCTTAGGCCACAGAGGCTGTGTTTGCTAGGATGTTTTCAAGTATCTAATCAATAGAGGACAGTTCATGTTGATCCTCGGGTGTTCTGACCCTGTTAGGGTAAAATGTTAAGATGACATTTAATTATTACTATATTGTAGTTATTGTAATTAATACAAGGAGTGTTACACCTTTTTTAGAGCCTTAAATTTTTTTGATATGCCTTCTTCTAATAATTTTACTTCTAAGACTGTACCTTTTATTCATTTATTTATTTTGTCTTTTCTGGGACTGTATCTTGTAAAAGGAAGAAATCCTCAAAAAGTTTTGTTCACAAAGCTATTAACTATACCATTATTTATGTTAATAAGGCATTACAGTCAGCTTAAGTGCATTTAACAGAAGAATGGCAAATAAATTACAATCTAGCCACTTGATAAAATATGCAACCAGTAAGGGATATTTATCAAGATTTTCATAAGGTTAAATCATGGTGTTAGAATATTAAGTGAAGAAAAATAGGGTACAGAATTCTCTATTCAAAATAATTTCAGCTGTGGGGAAGATGCATATTAAAAAGACTCGAAGGAATATGTAATCATCAGTATGACCTTAGAGTCTGTGATTAAAATTGCATTGGCATAATTTTCTTGTTCTTTTCCAGAATCATATTGAAGCAGAACTGAATAAACATTGGCAGCGGCTTTTGGAAGGGCTTTCTTACTATAAACCTCCCAGGTATGGCTGTCCTGTGCATCTGGTTAGAGTAATTCCCCTGAGGAAGCTGGCATGGATAAAGCCATTTTCATGTATGATTTTGTGGTATTGCTGGGATAGGCAGATCAGAGGGAATATAATTTGCTTACCAGTGGAAACCAAATCGTCTCTTTAAAGGAAACTAGTGGAGCCTTGTCTTTTTAAAGGGAGGGAAATTCCTGCTAGGACTACAATATTGTGAATTCAATTATATAACTGTAGTTCTGGGGATGAGAGTTTGTTAAATATTCTATTATTCTAATATTTATTTTGGTCCACATTTTGTGAGGCACTACCAGCACCAAATCTTTGGACATAGCAGTGAACAATTTGTATTCTGGGGGTGAATGTGTAGTGTTTTGTTTTTTTTTAGTGGGCAGTGAAAAAAAATGAAACATGAAGTAGTTAAAAAAAGAAGAGCATACACCTTGTAGGACTAGACTCTCTTATCTTAATTCCTAGTCTGGATCTCATCTGTTACGCATCTTAGTCCCCAAGCCACCCTCATTTCCCTCCTACTTCCCAATGCCTGTTGATTTCATTACATCTTCAGTTTCCATCTTCATTCTCTTAGGTTAGTGAAGAATTTTCACCTATTTTTTGTTCACCTATTAACCCTTCCCCCATAATTTTTTTGAAGCAACTCCCAGATATCATTACAGTTATTTTCTCTGTAAATACGTAACTATATATCTAAAATATATGGACTTAGAAAAAGATAATCCCTATACTATCACATTTAGGTACTTTTATTATATTATTGTTTCCATTTTACAGATGGGGAAACTGAGGCACAAAGAGGTTAAGTAACTTGCCCAAGGTCACACAGCTAGTAAGTGGTAGAACCAGGATTCAAACCTGGCAGTCTTACTCCAGTGTCTGTGTTTTTAACCATCATTCTGTGTCGCCTCTTTCGGAACTTACTGTTTAACCTTATACTAGCCTTTGTGTTGTGGATTTTCTGTGAAATGTGATGGTCTGTAGAAATCCAGCAGCAGCAACATGCTTTAGTTAACAGAACAGACATTCAGGGCGTTAGTTTCTTTTTTAAGAAACAGTTTCTTTTGTAGTAGGATGGGATTTGAAGCCTGACAGACATTTATTTATTTTTTTTAAATTGCAGGTTTTATTTGAGTTTAACAAAAAAAATTGTTTTTTTTAATGTCTTCTTTCTGTTCTAGGATCCATTCCAGGGTACCACTGCATTTAGTTGTCCCATCTCCTTAGCTCTTTGCTGTGATAGTATCTCAGTCTTCCCTTGATTTTCCTGATTTTGAATAGTTTTGAAGAGGACTGGTAAAATATTTTCTAGAATGCCCTCAATTTGGATTTGTTTGATGTGCTCTTATTACAGTAGATTGGGGTTGTGGCTTTTGGGGAAGAATTCAGAGAGGGAAAATACTATTCTTATCCCATTGTAACAGAGAATACGCGTTGAAAGGGTTATCCACATGAAATCACTGGTGATGTTAACCTTGCTTCCTTGGGTAAGGTAACATTTGCCAAGTTTCTCCTCTGTAAAGTCACTTTTTTCTCTTTCTGTCTTCTATTTTTTTGGAAGTGAGTCACTAAGTATAGCCCGCTCTCAAGGTAGGCATGTAGTGGAATTAAAGTTCACATTCTAAAGGGGATAGTACCCATTTGTATTATTTGGGCTTTTTCTGTAGGGAAGATTTGTCCCCTTCTCCCCTATTTGTTTGTTTATTCATTTATATTACCAGAGACGTGTGTGTGTGTGTGTGTGTGTGTGTGTGTGTGTGTGTGTGTTTTAATCCTCACCTGAGGATATGTGGTATGTGTTTTATTGATCTGAGAGAGAGAGACAGAGAGGGAGAGAAAGAGAGAGAAAGAAACATCAGTGTGAGAGAGAAACATCAATCGGTTGTCTCCTGTACTCTCCTTGACTGGGAATTGAGCCTGCAACCTAGGTATGTGCCCTGACCAGTGATAGAAGCTACAATCTTTTTTCTGTACAGGATGATGCTCTAACCAACTGAGCCATCTGGCCAGGGCATTGTGTATATTTATTTTAGATCTGTTATAGCTTTGGCCATTGGGAGTTTTTTTAGGTTGGCTTCCATGACCTTTTGATATGTCCCCTCCTTTTAATTTCTGAGTATTTTCTTTACTTTGTGGCACTACCAGATGCTCCAGGCTCATCCAGTCTTTTCTCTACCTCAGCTCTAGATCAACCTTTTTTTAAAGGATTCCCGGTACCTTTTATTGGGGAATGGTATTAGAAACCAAGATCTGGGTGCTGGGTGTGCTCACTGCTTGGGGGGGTGGTTGTCATAGCTTCTCGGCCTTCTCAGTGGACAGAGCTAGATAATATATGTATGTATACTAACAGACCTGGTTTTAAATTTCACCTCAACTTTTTATTAGCTGTGGGATTTTTGGTAAGTTATTTTCTAAGTGTTGGTAATTCCATTTGTAAAATGGGGATAGTAATATTTACCTTTCAAGATTGTTGTAAGGATCCAAATAATTGATGTAACTCTTATTTACAAATAATATTGTTATAACTATTGTTTGTAACAAACATACTATCTGTATTACCTAGGCATAAATAGTTAGTTCTGTGTCACAAAGTCTATAGAAATGAACTTGTTTGTGTGTGTGTATTTTGTAGTCATCTAAAGGGTGATAAAAGGTCTGTGGTCAAAATATTTTTATTTTTATTTTAAACCCCCAGAGGGTCATTGTGAATGAAGAAATGATTCATTGTTCTTTTCATAGTCCAAATTCAGCTGAAAAAGTGAAAGCTAATAAAGATGTAGTTTCACCACTGAAAGAACTGGGTTTAAGAATCAGCAAGTTTTTGGTGAGTAAAAATGAGCACTGGCTCAGTTCATTACCTGGAATGTGGATATGCCTGCTTTTATTGTTACTGATTGTTGGTGCAAACTCAGTTTTCTTCAGTTTTGGACATTAAATTGAGCATATTGTGTTTCAAGAATACCCAAATTGCAACACTTCAAGAGCCACAAATCAAGTTGCCTGATCTATTTACTGCATATCATAGTGTTTTCTTCATTGTACATATGGTGTTCTCTAAATTGACTGTTTAAATATGTAGTTCTTTCCTTTCAAATTTGGAAACCTAGCTCATGTTTGTTGCTGTATTAATGTGCTTGATGAATAAGCACAGTTGTTTCTGGCACAGTACAATTTGTCATGTAAATTACATGTCAGTGACTTGCTCCTATTTTCTTCTGTTCGGGTTAATATTGTTATGTTGTATGAAATCTGTAGAAGAATTTTTGTTTATTCACGTTCTCTGTCCATTCCAGAGGATAAATCTTTAGAATGCTTTGCATCCTGTGTGTGGTTTCTGAGCTGAGGTGGCTATTTCCCACTTATGAGCTCTGTATTTCAGGGTCTTGACGAAGAACAGAGTGTGCAGTTACTCCATTGTTACCTTCAGGAGGATTACAGAGGTACTCGGGACTCAATAAAGGTTTGTGCTTATGTCCAGTTGCCTTTTCTTGCCTTTATCCTTGTTGGTTTTGGATAATTAGGGTTTGATACCAGTTCCTTGTAACAGGTAGGTGATTAGATAAACCAAGTTTCAGGAAAGACTTTATAAAGGCCTAAGAAAACATAAGCTTAAGCTGAGGTCTGTCCTCGGACTTGGAGATGGGGAGAGGTCAGAGATTGATGCCTTCACCACAGGGTATCAGGATATCAGAGCTGAAAGCACCTTGGACAACATCTAGCCTGTCCAGTTCCTCATTTTACATAGGAGGAAATTGAGGCCAGAGGAGGGGGCAAGGATTTGAGCACAGACTTGGATATACTTAGGTAAGAAATGTTTGAAGAAATGAATGGGCAGTTATAATCTTGAAGGGTAAGATGAGGATGTTTACCTTTTTCTTTTTAAAAGATCTTATTTATTTATTTTTAGAGAGAGGAGAAGGGACGGAGAAAGAGAGGGAGAGAAACATCAATGTGTGGTTGCCTCTTGCATACTCCCTACTGGGAATCTGACCCGCAACTCAGGCATGTACCCTGGCTAGGAATCGAACTGGCGACCCTTTGGTTTGCAGGCTGGCACTCAATCCACTGAGCCACATCAGCAGGAGCAGGATGTTTACCTTTTTCTTCGTGAATTGAGTTTTGCTAATAAGATGGCTTCCTGACTTTTCCTTTTTGCTTCAGACAGTACTACAAGATGAGAGACAGAGCCAGGCCTTAATCCTGAAGGTCAGTAGTAGTCACCATTTCCATTCTTTTTTTTTTTTTTTTTTTTTAAGATTTTATTTTTTTAGACAGAGGGGAAGGGAGGGAGAAAGAGAGAAATAGAAACATCACTGTGTGGTTGTTCCTCATGTGCCCCCCACTGAGGACCTGGCTTGAAACCCAGGCATATGCCCTTACTGGGAATCGAACCAGTGACCCTTTGGTTCGCAGGCCAGCACTCAGTCTACTGAGCCACACCAGCCAGGGCTCCATTTCCATTCTTTGATGTGAAATTGGGTGCTGGCTTCTTGAGCATTCTCCTTATTCTCCTGAGCATTGTTGGCTTTTGACTCTTTTTGGGTAATCATTGAAGTCTTAATGAAGAAGCCTATTAACTTGTGAAACAAGAAGTGCTTTCTTTTTTTAAAAGATTTTATTTATTTTAGAGGGAAAGGAAGGAAGGGAGAAACAGAAGGAAATATCAGTGTGTGAGAGAAACATTGATTGGTTGCCTTTCGCACATCCCCAACTGGGGACCCAGTCCGCAACCCAGGCATGTGCCCTGACTAGGAATCAAACCAGCGACCTTTTGGTTTGCAGTCCAGTGCTCAGTCCACTGAGCCGCACCAATCAGGGCTAGAGGTTTTTATCCACTGGAACCAGTTGAGTTCTTTTCCCAAAGGAGATTCTTCAGCCATTAGGGGTAAGAGCTGGTTCATGGATATTTTTTCTCTAAATCTAAATGCAACAGGATTAATTTATATTTCTTTATCTTCCCTCACTTCCCAAAGCAACCTTCTAACCTGGAATCTCATTTTAAAATAGAATTTGACCTTGGTTTCCGAAGTAGTTTCCTATTTGATATTTAGCGAAAATTAAGTGCGTTAGTTAGAAGGAATTAGGACATATATCAGTGGTGTTTTTATATTTGCTTTCAAGCATTTGGCTGTCAGTTTATACTGACGTCTGTTGTTTGAATGCTCCAACAGCTAGAAACACTTGTTTATATTATTAAATAATTGCTTTTATCTTGCATGAGTTTACCTGTATCCCTGTTTATGAAGGTTTTTTGCTTTCTTTTGGCCTACCACTGTGTTTCCAGTTCTGTGATTGATTATACAAACTGAACTATTCCATTCTCATCTTTACATGATCTCTTTATCAGTAAATTTACAATTGAGTATGCTCTGCAGCAGTGAGTAACTGACTTGAATCTTCGGGTTCTTCCTAGATTGCAGATTATTACTATGAAGAAAGAACGTGTATTCTTCGTTGTGTCTTACACCTTCTCACTTATTTCCAAGATGAAAGACATCCCTATAAGGTAAGCCCATTTAGTCCTGTTGGTTCTCGTTACCCTGTAAAGTTCAGCTCTTTTAAATCATTTTGTATTATTCATATTTATATTCATTTGAATATTTACCTGTTTTGGATTGTTTTTTAAGGTTGAATATGCAGACTGTGTTGATAAATTGGAGAAGGAGTTAGTTATAAAATATAGACAGCAGTTTGAAGAGCTTTATAAAACTGAAGCACCAACATGGGAGACACATGGAAACCTCATGGTATGTGGTTATTGGACCCTTTTATAATTCTTAGGAGAATTGTATACCCTTTCTCTTAGAGCTCCAAGTTGAATTATTTATCCATTTAACTTAAACATTTATGGGTTATCATTCTTCAGAACAATTTAAACATGTCATATGGATCAAAACATTTATGACTTTAATTACTGGTACTTAATTCTGGACCTTTTCCCTTGACTTGGTCTATCCAGTTAATTTGCTTTCTGTTCTTACCTAAACTATTCTCTTAGTGGTTAATGGAACTCTTAAGCCCAAGATTTTATGTTCTTTACTATCATTATCTATTTAGTGTGTGACATTAGTCTGATTATTTTATCCCAAATCCAAAACGAATTTCCATCTATAGATTAATATTATTATAAACTTTTATTTAAAAAATACATGTTAGCCCTGACTGGTGTGGCTCAATGGATTGAGTGCTGGCCTGAGAACCAAAGGGTCGCCGGTTCAATTCCCAGTTAGGGCACATGCCTGGGTTGCAGGCCAGGTTCCCAGTTGGGGGTGTGCAAGAGGCAACCACACACTGATGTTTCTCTCCCTTTTTTTTCCCCTCTCTTCCCCTGTCTAAAAATAAATAAATTAAAAAAATAAAAATATGTTTATTAAAACAGTTCAACCAAACACAGACAGTAGCTACTTAAAATATTTACTAGAAGAAAATGGCTTTTGCTATTTACAATAGCAACAGAGGCATAAATAAGGTTTCCACAGTCTAAAGGCTAAGTGAGGAGAATTGGGGTGGGTTGTGGGGGGAAAATGGAGACAACTGTGCTTGAACAACAATAAAAAGGAAGGAAGGAAAAACAGATGGAAGGAAAGAAGGGAAATGAAGAGACCTTTAAAATTCTATAAAGGGTATAAAAGAAATCATAACCAAAAAGGACGCCACATTCTTGAATATAAAGACTCAACACCATAAAAATGCCAGTACCTATAAATTTAGTGCATTCCCAGAAAAAATACTAACAAGTGTTTGTTTTGCTTTTTATTTTGGAACTGGACAAGCCAATTCTAAAATTCGTGTGAAACATAAGTAAGAACAGCCAGGAAATTTTTGAAAAGGGAAAATAATGAAGGAAAATTAGGCTTATTAGATAGTAAGACTGCGGTAACTTAAACTATGATATCAGTATAGGAAAAAATAGACTGGTGATACAGCATGGTAGAAAGTTTAGCCATAGACCAAAATACTGATAGGGAATTAGAGTATAATAAAGAAAGGCAGCATTTCAGACCAGTGAGGAAACATTGGCTCATTCAGTAAATGATCCTTGCCCTGACTGGTGTGGCTCAGTGGATTGAGTGCTGACCTGCAAACCAAAGGGTCGCTGGTTCTATTGCCAGTCAGGGCACATGCCTGGGTTGTGGGCCAGGTCCCCAGTAGGGAGCACTTGAGAGGCAACCATACACTGATGTTTCTTTCTCTCTTTCTCCCTCTAAAAATAAATCAATAAAATAAAAAAAATCCCAGAGGTTCCTAAGCTGCTTCTCATTGAAAAAAAAAAAAGATCCTGGAACTACTGGGCAGCCATTGGGAGAAAAATTAAACTGTTTCTAATACCTTTTATCAAAAGAAAATCAAATAGATAAATAATTTAAATTAAAAAATTCAGCTATAAAAGTACTAGAAGAAAACATGGGAAGTACTTTTGTTTTTATTTTTTTGGAGTGGAGAAGACTTTAAAGTAAAACTCAGAAGCCATAAAAGAAAAAATTATAAACTCAGCAATATCAAATCAAAGCCTTTTGCAAGAAAAATAAAAATAGTGAGATAAAGACAAACCTCATATCAGAAAGGGTTCTTGAAATAGAAAGAACTCCTATAAATCATTATATAAAACCCAATAAGTAAACAGGGGACACCGAGACATATTCACATGGCAACACTCTTGTCAAAGGGATGGTTACCCACTCATATTTTACTGTGTAAATTGTTACTTCTTTAATGAAAAATATGACGACAGTACCTAAAAAATGAAAAGCACATATTGCTTGACTTAGCAGTTCTACTTTAAGAGTACCCTATGAATACATTCATACTTTCATGTAATGACTTGTATAAGTGACGTGTTCCGACCCATCCCCCACCCCAGCTGCATTCAGGTATAATTACCATCCGGTAATATTCACTCATTTTAAGTGTACAGTTTGAGTTTGGGTGGTTGTGTACAGTTATATGCAGTAACCACCTGTGTGATCAATACACAGAACATTTCTGTCTCCCCAGAAAGTTCGCTGTCAATCTGTGACTCCCTAGCCCCAAGCAACCACTTACCTGCTTTCTGTTATGAAGGTTATTATTGTGGGTTTTGGTGGGTTTTTTTGTTTGTTTGCTTGTTTACAAGCAAGAGTTTATTTAGAAAGTCACAGAGGTAGGAGAAGTGAGCTGTGGAAGAAGTGACCCAGCTGGACTCCATGTGCTGGGGAAACAAGTTGTAGAGGAGAGAGAAGGGCGCTGGGAGCCGAGGAGGGAGAAAGCGAGGATGCACACGCCTGGGGGAAGGGACAGGGAGGGTGTAGGCGCGCCTGAGAGATCGCACACTGAGGACCGCAGGACCTGAGGAAAGGCCCTGGCGCTGTTTTTTAAATTATGACAAAATAAACATAACTTAAGATGTATCATTTTAGCCATTTGTAAGTGTAATTATTACTATAATTTTGTCTTTTCTAGAATTTCACATAAATAGAACCATACAAAATGTAGTCTTTTGTGTTTGGCTTTTCTCACTTAGTATAGTCTTTTTGAGATTCATGCATGTTATGTACTGGAATAGTATTTTACTCCTGTTTGCGGTTGAGTGACATCCCGTTGCACGGCTGTACCACATTTTGTTTGTCCGCTCGTCAGTCGAAGTGCTCCCGTGTCCTGGCTGCTGTGGAGAATGTGCCGTGAGCGCCAGCACGCGGGTCTGTGCGCGCGGGTGTTTATTTCTCTTGGGTAAACACCTGGGAGTCAGACTGTTGGGTCCTTTTGTGAAGGTATGTTTTTATCTTCATAAGGCATTGGCAATCTGTTTGGTTTTTTTGTAGTGGCTATACCATTGAATTCTTTTTGCTTTATATCCTTACCAACACTTTATATGGTCACCATTTAAAATTTTAGACTTTCTGGTAGGTGTATAGTGGTATCTCATTGTGGTTTTAATTTGTGTTTCCCTGATGACTAGTGATGTTGAGCATCTTTTCACGTGCTTTTTTGCTTATATCTTCTTTGGTGAAGTGTTTATTCAAATCTTTGGTCCATTAGTTTTTATTGGGATATTTGTCTTATTGCTGAATTTTAAGAGTTTTCTGTGTTATGGAAACAAGCCACTTGACAAATAGGTGCTTTGTTTTTTTTCTCAACTGTATTTTAAGAGCAAAAATTTTAAATTTTGACAAAGTCTATTTTATCAGGTTTTTGTATTCTGACTCTTCTCTTTTGGGCCTTGTTTAAAAGATCTTTATTTGCCTAACCCAATCTCACAAGGATTTTTGCTTTCTTCTACAAGTTTTATAGTTTTAGCTGATATATTTAGATTTGTAATTAATTCTTAGTTAATTATTGTGCCATAGTGTGAGGTAAGGGACAAAAATCACTTTTTTCTCATACAGATATTTTCTTCTAGTGCCATTTAATGAAAAGACTGTCTTTTCCCATTGAATTATCTTGGCGTCTTTGTATAATATTGTTGAACCTGTAAGTGTGGATCTGTCTCTGGTCCACTGTCTTTATGCCAAAATCACACTGTCTTGATTATTATAGCTTTATAGTAAGTTTTTTTTAAAGATTTTATTTATTTTTTAGACAGGGGGAAGGGAGGGAGAGAGGGGGAGAAACATCGAACAGTTGCCTCTCACACATCGCCTACTGGGGATATGGCCTGCAACCCAGGCATGTGCCCTGACCGGAAATCAAACCAGTGACCTTTCAGTTTACAGACCAGTGCTCATTCCACTGAGCCACACCAGCCAGGGCGCTATATAGTAAGACTTAAAATGAGGTATTGTAAGGCTTTCAACTCTGTTCTTTTTCAAAAAGTTTTGACTATTCTAGGTTCTTTGCTTCTCCACATCAACTTTAGAAGCAGTTTGCTTCTTCCATAAATAAGTAAATACTCACTAGAATTTTGGTTAGAATTTTATTGAATCTGTAGATCAGTTAGGGAAGAATTGCCATCTTAACAATGTTATTAAGTCTTCCAATCCATGAACCTCTGGTATATCCTTCCATGTATGTATGTCTTTTTAATTTTCCTATATAAGTTTTTATTGTTTTCAGTATTCAAGTAGTATATGTCTTTTGTTAAGTTTAGCCTTAAATACTTATTTTATTTTTTGATGCTATTGTAAATATTTTTTTAAAGATTTCACTTATTTTTAAAGAGAGGGAAAAGGTGGGGAAAAGAGAGGAAGAGAAACATCATTGTGTGAGAGAAACATCAGTCATTGCCTTTCAGATGCCTCCAGCTGGGGACCTGGCCCTCAACCCAGGCATGTGTCCTGACTGGGAATTGAACTGACAACCTTTTGTGTTGCAGGATGATGCCCAACCCACTGAGCCACACTGGCAAGGACTATAAATACATATATTTTTAAAAATTATTTTCTAGTTGTTCATTGTTAGTATTTAGAAATACAATTGATTTCCGTCTATTGATCTTATGTCTTGTGACCTTGATAAATTCATTTATCCCAATAAGATTTTGTAACATACATGATAATGTCATCTGTAAATAAGAACAGTTTGACTTTACAAATCTTTGTGTCTTTTAATTCTCTCACTGTGGTGTTACCTGATCAGGACCTCTAGGAGAGCGTGGATAGGAGTGGGAAGGGTGCTGACATTATGCCCTTGTTCTTCATCTTAGGCAGAGGGCATTTGGCCTTTTACCATTATGTTCTTGTTGTAAACTATCTGTATAGTTGTCCTTTATCAAATGAGGAAATACCTTTCTAGTCTTAGTTTGCTGTTTTTACTTTTTATTAGGAATGAATGTTAAATTCTGTCCATTTTCTTTTGTATCTTTTGAAATTAATTTATTGTTTTTCTCTTTTACTTTGTTAATACAGTGAAATATATTGAGTTTTGGGATGTCAAACCAATCCTAAATTCCTAGAATAAACTGCAGTTAGTTATTATATATTTTGCTTTTTATATATTGTTGGATTTGACTTGTTAACATTTTGTTAAGGAATTTTGTGCCTCTGTTCATGGGGGATATTTGTATGTAGTTTTCCTGTAATGTCTTTGTCTGGTTTTGGTATTAAAGTAATATTGGTCTTAAAAAATAAGTTGGACAGTATTTGTTCTTCTCTGTTTTCTGAAAGAATTTGTATAGTATTGGCATTATTTTGTTCTTGTGTGTGTGTGATAGAAGTTACCAGTGAAGTCATCTTAGCCTGCAGTTTTCTTTGTGGGAAAGCTTTAAATTCTGGGTTCAGTTTTCTGTAGTTGATTATAGCTATTCAAGTTTCCTGTTTGTTCATGGGTCAGTTTTGGTAATTTGTGTCTTTAAAGGAAATTATCCATTTCATCTAAGTTATCCATTTTTCATCTAGAAAAATTTACTTGTATAAAGCTGTTAATACTTCGTTAATTCTTTTACTCTCTGTAGGATCTGTAGTGATGTCTCCTGACTTATTCCTGATAATGAGAGTTTTGTCACCAGTTTTCTCTGTTGGTTTTCCATTTTATATTTTATTGATCTCTTCATTATTTCTCTTTATTCACTTTGGATTTAGTTTACTCTTTTTCTTATTTTTTATTGTAAAAGCTTAGATAATAGATTGTAGATCTTTTTAATAAATTACTGTAACTATTGCATTAAGCATGACTTTTAGCTTCAGTCCACAAATTTTTTAAAATTATATTTTATTGATTATGCTATTATAGTTGTACCAATATTCCCCCTTCTTCCCCTCTACCCAGTATCCCCCACTCCCTCAGGCAGTCCCCACACCGTTGTTCATGTCTGTGTTGTGTGTAGGTTCTTTGAATACTCTGTTTCCTATACTGTACTTTACATCCCCATGGCTATTCTGTGACTGCCTATCTGTACTTCTTAATTACCTCACCTCTTCACCCACCCCCCATATGCCCCCTCATCTGGCACCCATCAAAACGCTCTTCTTATCCATGATTCTGTTTCTGTTCTTCTTGTTTGCTTAGTTTTTTAGATTCAGTTGTTGACAGGTATGTATTTATTGCCATTTTACTGTTCACAGTTTTGATCTTTTTCTTAATAAGTCCCTTTGACATTTCATATAATAAAGGTTTGGTGATGATGAGCTCCTTTAGTTTTTTCTTGTCTGGAAAGCTCTTTATTGTCCCTTCAATTCTAAATGACAGCTTTGCTGGGTAGAGCAATCTTGGCTCTAGCTCCTTGCTTTTCGTGACTTTGAATATTTTTTGCCAATCCCGTCTAGTCAGCATTCTTTTGAGAAATCAGCTGACCGTCTCATGGGAATTCCCCTGTAGGTAACTAAGTTATTTTCTCTTCTTTTAAGATTCTTTCTTTATCTTTAACCTTTGGCATTTTAATTATGATGTGTCTTAGAGTGGGTGTCTTTGCATCCATCTTGTTTGGGACTCTTTGTGCTTCCTGGACTGGCATGTTTATTCCCTTTACCAAATTAGGGACGTTTTCTTTCATTGTTTTTTCAAATCGTTTTCCAATTTCTTACTTTTTTCTCTTTTTTTTCTGGCACCCTATGATATGATTGTTGGAACCGTTAAAATTGCCCTAGAGGCTGCTTACACCATCCTTATTTTTTGGATTCTTTTTTCTTCTTGTTCTTAATGCTTGTTTTTTGCTTCCTTATGTTCTAATCATTGATCTGATTCTCAGCTTCATCCACTCTACTGTTTTTTTCCCCCTGTAAATTGTTCTTTATTTCAAATAGTGTATCCTTCATTTCTGACTAGATCATTTTTATACTGTTGAGGTCCTCACTAAGTTTTCTGAGCATGCTGATAACCAGTGTTTCAAATTGTGCACCTGATAGATTGCTTATCTCCATTTTGTTTAGATCTTCTTCTGGAGTTTTGATCTGTCTTTTCTCATTTGGGCCATGTTTCTTTGTCTCCACATTTTGACAGCTTCCCTGTGTTTGTTTTTATGTATTAGGTAGAGCTGCTATGACTCCTTGTCTTGGTAGCATAGCCTAACGTAGTAAGTGTCCTGCAGGGTCCAGCGCCTCAGCCTCCCCTATCACCCAAGCTGGTACTTGAGGTGCACCCTTTGTGTGGGCTGAGTACACCCTCCTCTTATAGTTGAGCCTGGGTTGCTGTTGGCAGATCAATAGGAGGGATTTATCTAGACAAGTCAGCTTCAGGTACCTGCTGTTACCATTTACCACCAACCTCTACCCTCCATGGAGGATCAGCTGTGCAGGGGCAGGGTGATGTTGTTCCAACATGGTCTGTAGCTGTCCACTGGGTGCACAGGCTCTGGGGTTTCTTAGGTGGTGCAGGCCAAGGTCAGCCCCCACCTTTGTTTTGCCTGGGCCCACCCTGCCTGAGCTACAAAGCAATCTGAGTTGACTGCTACTTGTGCTGGGCTTGGAGATTCCCAGGCAAAGCAACCTGTGAATCTAGGCTGGTTGCTGGTAGTGGCAGGCTGGGGCCACATAGCAAGAGGTGGGGCAGACTAAGGGCTCACTGAGGCCGGCTGTTGCTTGTTTGAGAGGATTCAGGAAGTTGTAAAGCATGATCCAAGACCAGCCATTCATATAGAAAAGCAGCTTGTCTGGGCCCCTGAGTTGGGTGGGAGGAGTCTGTGGGGATCTCCAGGTTAAGGCAAACAGTGTTAGCTACGTTGATGGAGTCTCAGGTATGGTACCAGCCTATCAGCTCTGTGACTCTGATGGGGGAGGGTTCAGAAAAGGGACAGTGACCTCTGCCCACCCTTCTTTCTGGGAGAAAGCTGTCCCCTAGCTCTCACCTTGATGTCATACACTTTAGTTGTTCCCTGTATGCGACTGATGCCTTTCAACCTGTTATCCCAGTGCTGGAGCTCACAGGGAGTGAGTCTGAGTAATGAGTAAGTCCATGTGTGTGTTCTTTAAAGGAACTGCTTGGTACTCCAGTAGTTTCTTCCACCAACTCAATCCCTCCTGGTTTTTGCAGCCAGAAGTTGTGGGGACTTATCTTCCTGGCACTGGAACCCTGGGCTGGGGGGCCTGGTGTGGGGCTGGGACTTCTTGCTCCTGAGATATCCCTCCTGAATTTTTATCCACCACACATGGGCGTGGGACCAGCGCCTTCTGCATCTGTGCCTCTCCTACCAGTCTGGATGGACGTGGATTCTTTAATTTTGTAGTTGTCAGACTTTCATTCAACTTGATTTCTGACAGTTCTGAGTGATGGCGGTTCTATAATTTAGTTGTAGTTTTGATGTGGTTGTATGAGGAGGTGAGCTGTGTTTTTATACCTCCATCTTCAGTCCACAAATTTTGATGTTTTGTTTTCATTATCATTCAATTCAAAATAGTTTCTAATTTCCCTTTTGGTTTTCTTTGACCCTTGTATTATTTAGAATTGTGTTAATTATCAAACTTTGATTTTATGATCAAAGAACATAATCTGTATGATTGCTGTGTTTTAAATTTACTACCCCATGGTGTATGACCTATCACATGATCTGTCTTCGTGAATTTCCCTTGTACACATGAAAAGAATGTGTATTTGACACTAGTAGGTGTGGTGGTCTGTAAATGTCAGGTCAAGATTGTTTAGCTCCCCTGTGTATTTGCTGATTTTTGTGTAGTTGTTCTGTCAGTCACATGGCATTGATTTTAATAGCAAAAGAGTCCTAATAACCTAAGTGCTTTTCCAAGTGGGCTGGTTAAATAAATGATGACATTTCCATGTAGTGGAGTAATATGTGACATTTATTAAAAATAGTGGAGGGACAGGTTGATAGATTACTATGCAGCTCTAAAAAGAAATTAAAAGTTAATGCACTATTAGAGCAAATAATCTGTAAGATACATTGTTCAGTGAATAAATAGGGTGCAGAATATTTTGTGTAATATATTATTTGGCTGAGAGATTGAGGGGTAGATGGATGCATACATTGATTGATAGACACACTAGAATGAATGAATTTAAGTGTATGGCATATTACTGGAAGGAGAGACAGAAGCCTCTGGTAGTGGTTGCCTCTGGGGAGAGATTTGGATGGCCAATCAAAATTGTAGGGAGGGGAACTTTTTTTTTACCCTATTCTTAGAAGTAGCCTCCCCTTATCTGTGGTTTTGCTTTCTGCCCTTTAGTGTATTAACAATTCCCTTATTTTCCATTCCATTTTAGAGCTGCATAGTAATCTATCAGTTACCCATGGACCGTCAACCACGGTCCAAAAATATTAAATGGGAAATTCCAGAAATAAACAATTCATAAATTTTAAATCGCACCCTGTTCTGAGTGGTGTGATGTGAAGTGTCCAGCTGCCGTACTTGGTCCCACCAGAAAGTGAATCATCCTCGTCTGGTTAGCCACTGAGCAGCCTTAGCCATCAGGCAGCCAGCACAGCATCACAGTGCTTGTATAGAAGGAGCCCTTACTTTAGAATTATACCTCGTTCACATTGCTTTTATTACGTGTATTCTTATAATTGTTCTATTTTAGTGTCAGTTATTGTTAATCTCTTACTGTGCCTAATTCATAAATTAAACTTTATCAAAGATTAATTATGTAAAGAAAAAAAGGTAGTATATATAGGGTTCAGTACCATCCACGGTTTTAGGCATCTACTGAGGGTCTTGGAATGCATTCTCTGCGGGTAAGGTAGACTACAGCACATGTATTACCTAGTAAAAATAACTTTAAAAATTTAAATACATTTTTAAATCTGATTTCGTTTCTCTCCCATTTTTTCTTCATTGGTTGTGAAGACTGAGCGCCAGGTGTCTCGCTGGTTTGTCCAATGCCTTCGGGAACAGTCCATGCTGCTAGAAATTATTTTCCTTTATTATGCATATTTTGAAATGGCACCAAGTGACCTGTTGGTTTTAACCAAGATGTTTAAAGAGCAAGGATTTGGCAGTAGGCAGACCAACAGGCACCTGGTGGATGAGACCATGGATCCTTTTGTGGATCGGATTGGGTAAGTCTCAGTGAATTGAAGTCATAGAATTTACACGGTGTTATGTTATATTATATTGATATTACAGTCCTATGAATGGGTGAGGGGAGGCATACTTTTTACTCAATGGGGGAGGAAATAGATGGGTGTGCTACCATGTTCCAGGTCACATAGGGAGTAAAGACTGGGATTGAGAGGACATCTTTCAAAATAAGTAGTGCACTCTATTCTATTCTTTACTGTCTTATCTAAGAGGTTTGTCCATTCATTAAACAACGTATTTGTAGAGCGCCCATTGCAGGCCAGGCACTGTGCAATCACCAAGACTATGATAAATAACGCAGATTCATCCACTGCTGTCTTTGAAATCACTTTATGGACTTCGAATTTTATGGCAATGGATATATTTGCATTTGAGTCCTGTTCTGTCTGTGGACAAATATGCACACTTAAGCAGTGAGACAGTTAATCAGGGTCAGAAGTAATTGGTGGCTGTAGAAATCTTCAGGACTTGATCTGTGCTTTGGTAGGCACAAGCCACATGTGACTGTCACTGGCCAAGCCCTGGCCATGCCCTGGCCGAGAGGCTGGGTTGGAGCATCCTCCCGCACACCAAAAGGTTGTGCGTGAGATTAGTGGTCAGGCCACACACCTGGGTTGCAAGTTTGATCCCTGGTCTGGGTGTGTATGGGAATGTCTGTCTGTCTGTCTCTGTCTCTCTCTCTCCCCGCTCTTTTCTCACCTCCCCCCCTCCCCTCTACCTCCCCCCTTTCTTGCTCTCTAGAATCAATAAACATATCCTCAAGTGAGGATAAAAAAAAATACATAACAGCTAGGCAAATTGGGATGTGCTGGAAGTTTAAAATACCTACTGGATTTAGAATACTTAGTGTGAAAAAGAATGTAAAATAACTCAGTGATAGTTTTTCAAATATTGTGTCTTACATTTCACCTATTTCCAGTGAGGCTAGCGTAGCACCCATGACTCCATGATACTGGTTTCCTTTCCAGCTACTTCAGCGCCCTTATCCTGGTGGAAGGCATGGACGTCGAGTCCTTGCACAGGTGTGCGCTGGATGACAGAAGAGAGCTGCACCAGTTTGCCCAGGACGGGCTTATTTGTCAGGTGATCGTGGAGCAGCCTCTTTTCTTTTTTCAGACCTTTTATAGTTAGTAATGTGTTTTAACCACTGGACTATACTGCTGCACAAAATTTCCCTTGTTGTGGAATTGGGGGTTCTACATTGTTACAAAGTTAATTGGACCTGGGAGAAATCTCAGATTTGTCAGTTATCTGCACAGAGGTGATAGTGGAATCTGTGAGAGTGAGTCGAGTCACTCAGGGAGAGGATATAGTGACAAAAGAGGCCCAGGGACAGAACTTGGGGGGATGTTTGTGTTTACGGAGCCTGCGAAGGCAGAGGAAAGGGGAGGAACTTTCAGATGGGATGGTTAGAAAGATAGAAAATGAGGAGAAAGCAGAGAAAGTGCAAGGATCAGGGGGAATTTTCCAAGGAGTCTCTATTTGAATGTGTATCTTATAATCTTAGATTAAGACTGCTTAAAATCAGAAGGAAAAAAAGTGTGGATAAAGGGAAGAGTACTTGAGGCGTTTATTAGTGAAGTGGGTAGGGGCTGGGGAGGAGTGAACCCACAGTGGGAGAGGGGCCCCTGTGGGTGAGTGGAAGACTTGCAGCATGATGCAGGATCCTATAGAGGGGTCCTGATCCTCTCTGTTTAGTGACACAGATGTTTTCTTTTTCTCATTAGGATATGGACCGTTTGATGTTGACCTTTGGGGACATTCCACATCATGCCCCAGTGCTTTTGGCCTGGGCTCTCCTCCGCCACACCCTGAGTCCAGAGGAGACCAGCAGTGTTGTCCGGAAAATTGGTGGCACAGCCATCCAGCTGAATGTGTTTCAGTACTTGACCCGACTGCTCCGCTCACTGGCCATTGGAGGAAATGACGTGAGACTCCAGCTGTTGGTGTTTGAGCATGAGAATGGGCAAAGAACAGGGAAGAAACTCATTAATAAATGATGATAATAGTAATAATTGTCATCATGATGTGGGTAATGATAGTAATATTATCACTGAGCTTTATAGACACTGCTCAGCACCTCCTGTGTACTGTCTTACTTCATTCTTGTACCACTGCTTTGCACTATGGATTATCATCCTGTTTTTTGCGTTAGGAAATTGAAATTCATGGAGATGAAATTTGCTCACAGGAACAATAATTGCCACTTAGTGGTGGATAGAGTTTGTACCCACTATCTATGTCTTACTCTTTACCAGTATATATCTCCTAGAAGATTGCTCTGGTGATACTGACTAGAGAAATCTTTTCGGGGTGCCTACTCATTCAGCTGTAACAGGATGAGTTAGAAATTCTCTGGAGTTTTGTGTTCAGCACTTAATTTGAAGGGCACAGTTTAGTCAGCTTGTTTTGACATGGTGACGTGAAACCTCAGCCCACAGACCCCACTTGTTGGCACTGGTTGATTTATCTCAGTGACAGTTCAGGCAGCTGCATAGTTCATATTAGCATGTAGAGATTCAGTTCTTTCTGTAGGCTGGATGTGGTTTTCATATTAAAACTCGGACCATTTTGAAAATGATTCCCTTTTGATTTTATTCTTATCTTGCAATATTTTTGGTTCCTGTTTTTCTTCTCCCTTTGTCTTCCTGATCTTGAGACTAAATTAGGAACATTATGAAGCCTTGGATTCCATTCCACAGCACAGTGACTGTGTTAACGTGGTAGGGTTATGCTGAACCCTCGGAAGAGTCGTGCCGTTCAGCATTGTTCACCAGCTCCTTTGCTGTTACAGTGCACCACCAGCACCGCGTGCATGTGTGTCTACGGGCTCCTGTCTTTCGCTCTGACCTCGCTGGAGCTGCACACACTGGGCAATCAGCAGGTCAGTGCCTGGCTTTCATGAGGCTCGCCGCACGGCCCAGCTTTGCAGTCAGATCCCCACGGTACCCCTGTGGAGCTGGTAAACACACACAATGTCCCTCAGGTGTAATTTGTTTATTGCTGTTTGTTTTCATTCTTTGTATTATACAAATGATACAGACTAAAGACACAAAAATCAGAAAGTGCTGATAAAAAGAAAAAGTGTAATCCCACCACACAAGATAACCTGTTAACATTTTCATGGGTTCCCTTCCAAATATTTTCTGCATATATACACAAAATTGTAATTTAAGTTCTTCTCTAGAAATATAATCACAATGTAGATACTATTTTGTAACCTCATTTTTTTTAATCTGTTCTAAAATCTGTGGGTGTTAATAAGTATTTTTGCAGTATTTTTTTAAATGAAATATTTCAAACTTACACCAAAGTAGACAAAATTGTATAATGAGGTCCTGGCTGGTGTAGCTCAGTGAATTGGGCGCAGGCTGCAAACCAAAGGGTTGCTAGTTTGATTCCCAGTCAGGGCACATGCCTGGGTTGCAGGCTAGGTCCCCATTGGGGGCCACATGAGAGGCAACCACACATTGATGTTTCTCTCTCTCCCTTTCTTTCTCCCTCCCTTCCCTTCTCTCTAAAAATAAATATATAAAATCTTTTAAAAAATTATATAATGAATCTTCATGATCTCATCATCACTGTCAGAGTTGATCTTACACATTTTTGCCCCATCCCCTCCTTGATTATTTTGAAGCAAATTCCATCTATTATTTCATCTCATCTGTGAATATTTTAGTAAAACTTCATAATCACTATTATATCTTAAAAACCATATCTTTATATATCAAATTAAGATTCAGATTTCTAGTTATAAATGTCATAAATTTGTTTCTTTGGACCAGGGACTAAATAAATGAGGTCTACATGTTACTGGTTAATAAGTCTGTCAGGTTTCTTTGAGTCTTTAACCATCCTGTCTACCATGGTAGCCACAAGCCACTTTGTTGTCTGGATACATTAATTTGTTGGAAGTTACGGAGTCACAGTGTTGTCTTTCTTCTTACATTTGGTGGTCAGAACATTTGTTTCATAATGTATACAAATAGTGAATCATTATGTACATCTGAGACTAATATAATGTATGTCAATTATACCTCAATTAAAAAAAAAAAGAAATTTGCTCTCATTAACTATTTGATACTCTTCTGCTTTTCCTGTGTTTCTCAGTTTTCCCTATTATTCTCCAAAGTGGCTAGCAAGGATTTTAAATTTTTGACCTATCATTGTGAACTCATGATTTAAACCTATTAGGTTTGTCTTAATTTAATCCATTGCACTTATTCTTATGCTCAGATTGCCCCCTCTTTGGTCTGTAAGAGCTTATTTAGATTAGCTTCTGAATCCATGTAACCCTACCCTCACATATTTTGATAGCTCTGTTGCTTTTTGATATGACAAACTGTTCCAGGATTATCTTATACGATTCTTGCTCCGTGTCTGGAATCTGCCATTTCTCCAAGGAGCCCGGGTTTCTTTCAGTGGGAAATGGTGTTTAAGGAGTTTATTATAACTAAATCATTGTATTCATTTTTAATAATTAGGAACTTGTTTCGGAAATTGAAGAAATTGATGGAACTGATGAAAATTTTTTGTCATTGTAAAGAAAAAAAAATGATGTTAATTGAAAGACTCAATTTCCAAAGCTCTAGAGGCTTAGAACAAGTTTTGCATCCTTTGCCACATTTGGACCCTGCTATACCCCTGGAGGACTGGCATTAACATACTGGGGTTGCAAAAGTGCTAGTATTTGAATTCTTAAAAAAAATTACTTTGTAGGACTTTATTAGATTCCCAGTGTGTGCCTAGTTCTGAGCTAGATGCTGAGGATAAAAAAGTTTAAGAGGCATTATTCTTGTCATCTAGAACAGTTTAGCTGATCCTAGTAATAGGTCCATTTACGTGGCATTTGAAAATTTACAGTTCACTTCCTTGCACATTATTGCATTTAATACTTACAATAATAGTGTGAAGCGAATAATATTGTCACAATTTTATAGGTAAAGAATTTGAAATTCAGTTTAATTTGCCTGACATCATACAACAGATAGAATACATACCCTAGATGGACTGTATTGTTATTTTTTAAACCTAGAGTTCTTTCTGACATACTATGTAAGGTGTTATTGGTGTTTTTATTTCAACAGAATAAGGTAAAATAAAAAAAAGCTGGTTCAACTAAGGGAAGTAAGCCATTTTTCCCCCTCCCTCAACAGGATGTAATTGACACAGCATGTGAAGTCTTGGCAGACCCTTCTCTTCCAGAGCTATTCTGGGGAACAGTAAGTATGTCAGAGGGAGTCATGCTGTGGTGTTCTCTGTAGCAAAAGTATTTATCAAGCACTTACTTTGTGAAAGGTCTTATACTAAGCATTTTATGTACATTTTCTTAATTTAATCTTTACAAAAAATCTGTAGAATAGATGGTATTAACATCACCATTTTGCATATAAGGAAAGGTGAAGCTGAGCCATGTGAAGTGACTTGTCCAAGGTCACCCACATAGTCAGATAGCCAGGACTGGGATCAGTTCTGTCTAACCTGATTCCGTAGCCCACAGTGATAACCAGTGTATTATCTGTTCTGCCTGTTAAGTCTTTTTTCATATTGGGCATTTCAGGCAGCAGTATTGCTGTAACTCTTTTTATTGGGGGAGGGGAGTTTTTATGAGTTTATTTGAGACAAATTAAGACATACGCCGAGGAACATGATCTCAAATGCTGCCATTGCTATAACTTTTGAAGGTTATGACTATTGGAGGTTATAATCCCAATGAGATGTCAGAGTATATTTTAACCAGTTGGGTGCTTTTTACTTCAGTAAAAACATGTCATGCGAAGGTGAACAAGGTTGTCCTCCTGTAGAGAGGGTGGTTGGGAGAGGTCACTGGGAGTGGTAAGCAGTCTTTTTATGGGTCCTAATCAACTCATTTGTCAGTAGTCTTTTTCAGTGGAAATAAGGAAGTCTTAAATTATTAGGGAGTCTGCCTAAAGGAAAGGGTTAATTTTAGATTTTCTCATGATGGCCAGACAGTTTGGAGATACGTTATTTGTAGACAAAGGGAATGTCAGTGATTTCTCTCCTTCCATGATAGGAGCCAACCTCTGGTCTTGGGATCATTCTGGACAGTGTCTGTGGAATGTTTCCCCATCTCCTCTCCCCACTCCTGCAGTTGCTGCGAGCCCTCGTGTCAGGGAAGTCTACTGCCAAAAAGGTAGGTGGTTCAGTTAGCTACCACAGAGAGTGGGAGATAGTTTTAAGGCTCCTTTTTGCTTTCCATATTGAAATCCCACTGCCATGGTAAGAATTAGTCTGGAGAGTTCCGGCCAAGATGGAGGCATAGGCAGTCGCATTGTGCTTCCTCGCGCAACCAAGACTGAAGACAAGAAAGATTGAGAAACAATTAACAACCAGAACAGAGAGAAATTAATTGAACAGAAGTCGGGCTCCAGTACATCCAGACTGGTAAGGAGCGGCGGAGTCGGGAGGCCCGCGAAGTGGGGTCGAGGGGTCCCGGCGGGAAGAGGCGCTGGCTGGCAGGCGCGGGTGCACAGGGCGCAGACGGCAGCGGACGGACCGGTGGCGGACCCTGGGCGCGGAAGCCGACTAGCAGACCCAGTGAGGGGCGCAAGGCAGCTGGCTGTCCGCAGCCACACGTTTGCACAAACTAAGTGAAAACGGGCAGCGCCGCCGCATTTCAAAGCTTAAGAGCCCTGTCTGGGAACTGAGGCCGGGAGACTCTCCCAGCCTCACAGGAGACTTCTCGGGGAAGCCCACAGAGTCCGAGAAAGTACACCAGCCCACCGCCCGGGAGCCAGCACAGCAAGGGCCCAGTTTGCTTGTGGGAGGCAGTGGAGGGGACAGAAGTCCTAGAGAGAGCGGAGCAGGCGCCATTGTTCCCTCTCAGACCCTACCCCCACATACAACGTCACAACCCAGCAACTGGGGTGCCCTGCCCGGTGAACACCTAAGGCTCCGCCGCCCTTACGAAACAGCCGCAACCAAACCAAAGGAAAATTAAAAAGATGGCTCAAACATATTTGAAAGCCCCAGAACCAATTTTTTTAAGTGACCAAGAAATTGCCGAATTACCAGATGCACAGTTCAAAGCACTGTTGATCAGGAAGCTCACAGAATTGGTTGACTTTGGACATAAAT
>PVIA01002618.1:0-200707 GCA_004024845.1 Tonatia bakeri | reverse complement strand
AATATAGTCAAAGACACTGCATTAGGGGACAGGCAGGAAGTGGCCAGAGGAGAGAGAAGAGGGAATTTCAGGGGAAAAGGGGAAGGGTTTGCAGGAACAAAGTTAAAGGACACATGGATAAAAACTAGGGGGAGGGTGGTAATGGGAGGGAAGATGGGAGGGGGATGGGTGGGCTTGATTGGGAGTAAAGGGGAGAAAAATGTACTTAAACAATCATTAAAATAAAAAAATAAAAAATAAAAAATAAAAAAAAAAGTAGTAGGAGTAGTAACTCAAGAGAATTAGTATTAGTACCAGACTATAGTCTGTGCTATACACTCAGAAATGTTTCTTTCTCCAGCAAGCCAAAGCATCCCAGCAAAGTAAGCTGTTGAACATCCAAAAACACCATAAAAATGCCTTAATAATAATACTTTACATATTTATAGTGCTACACAATTGACGACAGAAATAAATTTGTACCATTTATTGTAAAAAATGAGACTCAGAGAAGTTTCCATACGTGCCCAAGATCACACAGCTTCACTGCTACCACTCAAATCCTCAACTAAGTCTAGTGTAAATGCACTGCCTCAGTTCCCACTGGCTGAAAGAATAGATGATCGTGAATCAACATAAACTAATGGATTAATTTCTCAAAAAGCAGCACATGACAAGAGCTTTAAGAAAAGAGGAGGCAACACATGTTCATTTTAAATACAAAGAAGGCTGATCTTTGGGAGATCTGAAGCTGGACGCCCTGCCCAGGGAGAAAAGGCTCTGACAGACTATCATTAATAGAGTATGGTCCGGACCAGTAACAATGAGGGCACAAGCCCAGGACGGGCATGTTACATAGATAAGTACGCCTATAATGGTAGTCGCATCATCTGTATACAGGCTTAGTTGGCACCGTTATTTCTTCTAGTGGAGGAGCTTGTTTCTTTTCCTCACAACAAAGGGCAGATATCTTCTCACAACTTTAGGACTTGCTAAAAAAATCCAAAAGTGACATCAATGAACTGCCTCTACTTAGACCACTTGTATTAAATTTATTTTTCAGTTACTGTTGGCATACAATATTATATTAGTTTCAGATGTATAACATAGCAATTAGTCATTTATATACCTTATGAACTAATCACCCTGATATGTCTAGTACCCATCTGACACTACATATAGTTATTATAATATTATTGACTGTATTCCCTATGCTGTAGTTTACATCCCCATGACTATTTTTATAACTGGCAATTTTTACTTCTTAATCCCTTTCACCTTTTTCACCCATCCCCCACCAACCCTCCTACCTGCTGACCATCAATTTGTTCTCCATGTATATGAGTTTGTTTCTGTTTTATTTATTTTTTAAATTCCACATATAAGTAAAATCATGAGGTATTTATCTCTTCCTTATTTCACCTAGCATAATACCCTGTAGGTCCACTGTTGATAGGATTAAAAATTGGTGCAGCCACTATGGAAAACAGTATGGAGTTTCCTCTAAAAACTTAAAATAGAACTACCATATGACCCAGCAATTCTACTTCTGGGTATTTTTCTGAAGAATTCTCCTTTGTTTTAAATCAAGAGATGTTGCTTATTGATTAAAAAGAGAAAAATCAACAAGCTATATGTCTATAACTTTGCTCTTTAAAAATAAGAAGTACAAAGATAAAATGCCATTCTAATCAGCTCTATTATCCTGAAACTCTCCAGAAAGTCTCAAAATACTCATATTATCTCTTCTCAGTATTATCTCCTCATAGAAACCACAGATCTTACAATAGTTGAATAACATAAAAATACAAGAGAGCATCTGAAAAACAAGGCACATTTTAATTCTTTCCTGGTGGTTATGCCTTCAATAATATAATTTTCTGTGTCTTTCTTTTCTAAAAGAGTAATTGCATGATATACTTAGAGGGTGAGGTGTTGGGTGACAGCTAGAGATCACCTGTTAAATCCCTTACCTCTAGACATACTGGATTTTAAAGCAATTTTGTAAAACAATCCAAACAAATTAAAAAACAAATATCAAATATTAGTATCACTTGTACAATAGAGCTAAGGACTACAATGAAATGGCAACACCAATGTGAAGATGATGCATTTTTCACATTTTACTTTCTTTTAGCTACTGCATTTTTTGTCAAGAGCTTTAAGTAGTAGGCTAATATCAGCCTATTAGTAGGCTGACAGAGGTACTAACTGCAATGGCTTAAATTATATGTACTTAAATTCATCAGTGATCTGTCACTTATCAGGCATGTAACCTTCACCAAGCTGTTTAACACCAGTCTCAAATTCCTTATTGTAAAAATGATGATAATAATACCTTTCTCATAGTTCTATAAGGATTAAATAAGTTTCAGAATTCTGTAACATATAGTATATGTTTAGTACAATGACTCCTGTACTAATATGAATTATGTATATAAAATACTCTATATATTCTAAAGTGCTGTGAAAATAGTAAGGTTATCATCATTGACATATCATATTAAAGTTATATCTTCACTATAAAAAAGTTTCAAATATGACAGGGTCATTTGAAAATTAAATGAAATAACACATGTAAAAATGTTTAGGACAAGGCAAGCTTTCAATAAATGTTTGTTTAAAAATCTACAAGTAAAGCTCCCAATGAAGCCAGGAAGATTTAGTGTACTATTTAATGCAGACTATTATATGACTGCAATACTTATATACAATAACCTTTCAATTATAAGACAGAATATTATGTGGCATATTAAAATCATCAATTATTAATGTTTTGAATACAAAAACCTTCATGCAATGTCATCAGAGCCAATGTAATGCAAATTCCCATCATAAGATGTTAGTTTTTGTGTATATTTAAAAATACATATACATAATTTTATATCAATGTTATTGCTTTCAATATAACCATACAAATAATTTTTCATATGTTTGCATATATGGCAGAATCTATTCTAGAAATGAATATATTACAAACTTTATAATACTCAGAAATTTTTTATACTCTGATTTTTCAAAATCTTTAAATAAATGATTTTTATATTCATAGATGATATATATCTATACTTACATATTCAACCACATAAACTTTCACTGCCTTTATCTCCTCTCCTGGCTCTCTTCGTGTCAAGTCTCAAATTTCTAACTCCATCCTCATTGCATCCACCTGGATATGCTACTATTACCTCAAATAAACCTATCCTTTCTACAATAACACCATTTCCCCCTTTGATTCCTCCATTTATGTCAATGAATCCCCAAGTTTAAAAATTCATTGTTAATCCCTTTTTCTCTCCTCTCTGAAAATATATCATATGGGAAGAAGAGCAAAGGACTTTGGATCAACTGAATCTATATTACTCCTATTTCTACTTCTTAGTAGTCATCTTACCTTAAGTAAGTTATTATGACTTTTCTGAATTTAAGTGTCCATATCTATAAAAATAGAAATTCATCTCACTTACCTTGCAGGATTTTATAAGACTTAAATAAAATGCATGTAAGATTCCTAATAAATACTGAGCACTGAACAAATATTGATAAAACAACTTCTCTTTTTTCATCACATGTAGTCATCAAGAACTACAGATCTTTACTTTGATATGCATTTATTGCCATTGCCTGTTTTGGGCCTTTCTCATTTAAATCTTCCAATTCCAGGTCTCATCTGATTCCTTATCTATCTGAGGTAATGATCACAAAAAAAGCCACCCTGTCCAGTGGACTCTGCTTACCTGGCACACAAGCTCACAATAGCACTTAAACTACTTTTCATCAAAGTGGAAATCAGAAAAGTTCACACCAAACGAATTCTTTCTGCCCACCTTCCAATGCTGTCCTTTATGATCCCTCATAGAATCCCTTAGGATTCTCTCAGAATGCCTTTGGTACAAGTCCTCCCCTGTCTCCTCATCACTTACCCTCCTTATACCCATCTACCTATCTGCCACCCAGTCTAGCTCCCCATGTCACCCTACCTTCTAACACTAATGTGATCTCTAGGACTGCAACTCATATAAACTCTCTCCAATGCTCTTATACTCTTTGTTAAATGTGCCCATTAATACCACTCTAAAATCTGACTCTACTCAGATTGCCCATATTTCTCTTGCAGTCCTCTTAAGAGGCTGAGCAATTTTTCCTAGCCTAGGATCTCTAAGATGAGAGGAGGAATAGTATTCTCCGGTCATGTTTGCTTACAAATAATTACTCTTCCCTCCTTATCCAAAAATGCTTTCTTTTGGGGAGGCCAGGCCACAAAACCAAATCACCCCTCCCCTACTAACAGTAAACTGCTACGGAATTCCGCATCACTTCTTCACCGAGTGCTAAAAATACAATAAATAATAAGGCAAATATAACAGGTGATATATTTAACACATTAAGTTAAAATACACTAAAAATAATTTTGCCAGTTTTCTTGCATTTTAATGTAGCTACTAGTAAATTTAAAACTACAAATGTGGATCATTGAGCTAGAGCTTTCCATGCCAAAGTCTAGCCTTCAATGGAAGAGAAGGTCAGCTGAATACAAGTTTGGAATTTAAAGTTTACTGTATCCTCCCTCTGTAGCTTTGATAGTCTCTGTTCTTCTACCCATTTTATCTTCTATTTTTATCTTCTACCTATACCCATTCTATTCCTGAAAAGTGGGTCTTCTTACTCCCAAATACACTGCATGCATTTGTGCCTCTTCCTATCCACAGTATCTTTTCCCTTCTCACCTAGAATAGTGTTTCCTGGAATAGAGTGTAGCATTCTTTTAAAAACTTGCTGCCTTGCCCTATGGCAAGATTATGCATCCCACTCTGTCAATATATAATATTGAAGAGAATTGTGAGCAGAAGTCACATGTGCCATTTCCAAACACAAGCTTTAACAAGAACAACTGTTTAGTTCCAATATGGTCTTCTTTCCTCTATCTTCTAGACAGAAGCTACTCCATCAGCCTGGGTCCTGACATAAATATGTGAAACAAAACTACTACTGACCCACAGTGGACATGTACTGAAAACAAGAAATAAATCTTTGCTGTTATTAACCCCTGGGACTTTTGTATCATTTATTATCACTGTATAACTTAAACTGGCTAATGTATCACATCCTTTTATCATAGTCATTCCCATTCTTCAAGATCTATCTTAAGCACCACTATTGCCAAAAATTTTTCCCTGATCCTAAATTTATGCCAAAAAGTCCTAAATTACTTTTTCCTCCTCTAAGTTCCTAGAGAGTTCAACTATAACATTTTTTGGCAATTCTATTCTTATTTTAAATTATTATTTAAACCTGAAGTATGTTACATAATGGATGCTAACATCATAAAAACAGAGAAAATCAGATATTATATCCTTCATTAGGAATACATAAAACTGCTTTTGAAACAGTCTTAGGGAAAAATAAAAATGAGCCCAAATCTCATCAAGTTTCTAGATATACCCAATCATTTATAGGAATTATAGAAAACAGAAGAATGTATTTTACTACACCATGGGAAAGCAACCAGAAAAATCCAGGAAAACAATCTGCTTTCTTCAAACAAAAAAATTGCAAGAAGAAAAAAATATAATGATAAAATAAACAAAGACTAATAGTATATTTGATAGTAAGGAATTCTTGTTATTTGGAATGATTATATATATTTCATATGATTGTATATGTGTGTGTGCATGTTATATAGTATGTGAGATATAGGTATACACACACACACACATATATATATGAAAAACGTATGTCTTTTGGAGGTATACATTGAAAATTTTATAGATTAAATTGTATATCTGTGATATGCTTCAAAATAGTCCTAGTGGGAGGAGAATAAGAAAGATGAAAATAGTTGATAATTGTTGAAGTAGGTACTTAGAAGTTTTTATACTCTCCTTTCTATTTCTCTGTATATGTTTCAATTTTCCATAACATAAAGGTTATTTTAAATGGCACAAGAACTAGCCACATAATACAACTTACTTACAGTTTATATGGTGTCTTCAAACTGGGTGGGTCTAGTTACCTACATATTTTTTTTAAAAAATATAGTCAAAACTTGCATGTGGGTTTTCAACTGAGCAGGGGGGTTGGTACCCATAACTCCCAGTCATCTCACATTCTTTTTCCCACTCATACAATACCCTTACTCTCCCTCCACCTTTTGTTCATTCATTGTGGATATGGTGGTTATTGCTGCATTTCTTCAATTTTATCTCTAGATCTTCACTACTTCTGTATTTTAAATCACCAATTTTATTGTTCCCCTCTCCTACTCCATTTTGCCTTCCACCTGCCCTTTCTTTTTTTCACTTTAAATTTTAACTTTTCCCTGTCTTAGCCTGGTTTTCATTCCTCACTCTTAGTATTCCTTCTCCCTCTGTCCACTCAAAATCACTTCTCTTTCCTCTAGACATTTCTTAAGCTTCTCTTTCTTTCTTTTTTCCTTCTTATTTCCATCCCACCTATATTAACCTTTGCTCATTTGTTCTTGATAGTGCTATGCTGAATGTTTTTCTCCAATTTGGCTCCTATTTTTTTTATCTCTCACTATATTTTTTTTAATTTTTGTTTAAACCTAATACTATACACTTCCCTTCTCTTACTCCATTATGACTTTTTATTTACAATGTAAACTTTTTACTTCCTTTCTCTTCACCTTGTCCCCATTCCCTACTCTTGTAATTGCTCCTCCTTCTACTCTCTCAAAATCTTTATTTCATTAGTCATCTCATACTCATTTTTCCTTTCTTATAATAATCTTAATCTCTTTACACCTTTATTAATACTGGCTCATTTGCTGTTGATAGTGTAATTGTGGGTAGGGGTCATTTTTGCAGGTGTGGGTTTGTTTCCTGGGCTGTTAGGGTTTCTTCTGGCAGCACCTGTATAACAGCATACAAGATGAGGTGGGCAGAGTGACTCTCAGTTAGCCAGCTAGAGGGAAGGACCCACCAAAGAACAACCCAGCAACAACCAGGACCCAATTACAAGCAGAGAGCCCACATAAACAGCATAAAGGGCAACCCAAGATCATCAAGTTCAGGAGACCAAAGAGACAGCACCACTGAATCCCACAGGTCTCCTATAACAGGAGGTCATACCATGAAGACAGGGTATCAAGCAGATCAATATAAGATGCAGAAGCAAACAGAAGAGTCACCTAAAATGGGGAGAAAAAGAAACAACCCCCAATTGAAAGAAAAGGAAGAATTTACAGAAAGACTGCTAAACAAAATTGAGTCAAGCAAACTATCAGATACTGAGTTCAAAATAATGGTTGTAAGGATGTTCAATGAGCTCAGGGAGAACCACAAAGACCTCCAGGGAAGCTACAAGGAACTTACTATGAATTACACCAGCATAATAAAGGACATAGAAACTATCAATAAGAGCTAGGAAGAAATGAGGAATACAATATCTGAAATCAACAATACATTAGAAGGAATCAAAAGCAGGCTAGATGAAGCAGAGGATCAAATCAGTGAGCTGGAGGACAAGGTAGAAAAATACTCCCAGAAAGAGCAACAAAAGGTAAAAAAGACTAAAAAGAACAAAGAGAGGTTAAGGGAATTGCAGGACAAAATTAAACCTAATAATATCCATATCATAGGGATACCAGAAGGAGAAGAAGAGCAAGGGATAGAAAATCTGTTTGAAAAAGTTATGACAGAAAACTTCCCTAACCTGATGAGAGAAGTCATGCCAAGTCCAGAAAGCACAGAAGATCCCAATCAAGATGAACCACAAGAGGCCCACTCCAAGACACAGCATAATTAAAATGGCTAAATTTAAAGACAAAGAGAATCTTAAAGGCAGCAAGGGAGAAACAGCTAGTAACATACAAAGGAGCTCTGATGAGGCCATCAGCGGGTTACTCAACAGAAACACTACAAGCCAGAAGGAAATGGCAAGAAATATTCCAAGGAATTAGAAGCAATCAAGATACAACCAAGACTACTCTACTAAATGACAGCAAGGCTCTCATTTAAAATGTAAGGCAAATTACGGAGTTTCCCAGACCAAAAAAAAAAAAAAGGTTAAAGAATACATCACCACCAAGCCAGCACTGCAAGAAATGCTAAAGGAAAGTCTTTAGGGTGAAGAAAGGGGTGGGGGGGGTACAGTACAAAGGTAAAAAAAAAAGGGCAATAAATAAGTACCTATCAATAATAATCTTAAGTGTACATGTATTAAATGCTCCAATCAAAAGATATAGGGTAGCTGAATGGATAACAAAACATGACCTACATATATGCTGTCTACAAAAGATCAACCTCAGAACAAAAGATATACACAGATTGAAAGTAAGGGATGGAAAAAATATTCGAAACAAACAAACATGAAAAAAAAAAGCCAGGTAGCAATACTTATATCAGACAAAATAGATTTCAAAACAAAGGCCATAAAAATACACAAAGAAGGACACTTCATAATACTTAAGGAATAATCCATCAAGATATAACCTTGTAAACATTTACGCACCCAACATAGGAGCACTGAAATATAAAAAGAGCATCTTCCAGGACTTCAAGAAAGATACTGACAGCAACATACTCACAGTAGGGGATTTTAATACCCCATTATCAATGATGAATAGGTCTTCCAAGCAAAGAATCAACAAAAATATTGTGGCAGTGAAAAACACTCTACATCATATGGACTTAATGGATATATACAGAACTTTTCACCCCAAAGAAGCAAAATATACATTTTTTTCAAATGCAAATGAAACATTTTCAAAGATAGACTACATGGTAGGACACAAAACAAGCCTCAACAAATTCAACAAAATTGAAGTCATGTCAAGCATCTTCTCAGATCATAATGGCTTGAAACTAGAAACCAACCTCAAGGAAAAAATTCAAAAATATTTGAATTCATGGAGACTGAATAACATGCTATTAAATAATGAATGGGTTAACAATGACATCAAGGAAGAGATCAAAGAGTTCCCAGAAACAAATGAAAATAAACACACAATAGCCCCCAACTATAGGATGCAGTGAAGGCAGTCCTGAGAAGGAAGTTCATAGCAATACAGACCTACCTAAAAAAGATAGAAAAATCTCAAATAAACAACCTAACCCCACATCTAAAAGAACTAAAGGAACAACAACAAACAAGACACAGAGTGAGTAGAAGGAAGGAAATAATCAAGATCAGAGCAGAATTAAATAACACAGACTAAAAAAAAAAAAATTCAAAGGATCAAGAAATCTAGGAGCTGGTTCTTTGAAAAGATAAACAAAATTGACAAACCTTTAACCAGATTCATCAAGAAAAAAAGGGAGAGGATTCAAATAAACAAATTCAGAAACAAAGGAAGAGAAATTACAACCAATACCACAAAAATACAAAGGATTGTAAAAAATTACTACAAAAAACTACATGCCAAAAAATTTGACAATCTGGGTAAAATGGACAAATTTCTAGAAATATATTGTCTTCCAAAACTGAATCAAAAAGAGCAGAAGGCCTGAAAATACTAATAACAACTAGTGAAATTGAAGCAGTAAACAACCCCCCCTCCCCACCCCGCACACAAAACCCTGGACTGGATGGCTTCACAGGCAAATTATACCAAACATTTAGGGAAGAACTAACTCCTATCCTTCTCAAACTATTACAAAAAACTCAAGAAGAGGGAATACTCCCAAACTCTTTTTATGAGGTCAGTATTATCCTAATTCCAAAACCAAGTAAAGGCACAACAAAGAAAGAAAACTATAGGCCAGTATAGCTGATGAACATAGACACTAAAATCCTCAACAAAATATTGGCAAACTGCACCCAGCAATACATTAAAAACATCATACATCATGATATAGTGGGATTCATCCCAGGGATCAAAGATGGTATAATATTTGTAAATCAATAAACAAAATGAAAGACAAAAATCACATGATCATATCAATAGATGCTGAAAAAGCATTTGAAAAAAGTACAGCAACCATTTATGATAAAAAATGCTGAGCAAAGTGTCAATAGAGGGAGCATACCTCAAATAATAAAGGCCGTATATGAGAAACCCACAACCAACATCATACTCAATAGGCAAAAACTAAAAGCTTTCCAACTAAGATCAGGAACAAGATAAGGATGTCTACTTTCACCACTTTTATTTAACATAGTACTGGAAGTTCCAGCCACAGTGATCAGACAAGAAAAACAAATAAAAGTAATTCAAACTGGAAAGGAGGAAGTAAAATTGTCATTATTAGCAGATGACATGGTAGTGTACATAGAAAATCCTGTAAGGTCCACCAAAATACTAATCAACCTAATAAGTGAATTTGGCCAAAAAAAAAAAGTAGGATACAAAGTCAATATTCAGAAATTGAAGGTGTTTTTGTACGCCAACAATGAAAGATCAGAAACAGAAATTAGAAAAAAAATCCCATTTACTATAGCAACAAGAAAAATAAAATACTTGGGAATAAACTTAACCAAGTAGGTAAACGACCTGTACTCAGAAAACTACAGAACATGGAAGAAAGAAATTAAGGGAGGCACAAATAAATGGAAACATATGCCATGTTCATGGATTGGAAGAATTAACTTCATTAAAATGTCCATACTATCCAAAGCAATCCAAAGCAATCTATAGATTCAATCCAATCCTTATCAAAATACCAATGGTATATTTCACAGATACAGAACAAACATTTCAAAAATGTTTATTGAACAATAAATAACCCCAAATAGCCTCAACAACTTTATAAAAGAAGAACAAAGTAGGGGGATCACAATACCTGATATCAAACTATATTACAAGGTCACTGTAATCAAAACAGTCTGATATTGGCATAAGAACAAACACACAGATCAATGGAACCAAATAGAGAAGCCAGAAATAAATCCATGTCAATATGGTCAGTTCATATTTGACAAAGGGAACATGAACATAAAATGAAGTAAAAATAGCTTCTTCAATAAATGGTGGTGGGAGATCTGGACAAGTACATGTGAAAAAAATGAAACTAGACCACCAGCTTAGACCATAAACCAGAATAAAATCAAAATGGATAAAGGACTTAAATACAAGTTATGACACCATAAAAGTCTTAGAGGAAAACATAGGCAGTAAAATCTCAGACATCTCATGTAGCAATATATTTGCCAATCTATCTCCCAGGGGAAGGGAAATAAAGGAAAAATAAACAAATGGGGCTACCTCAAACTAAAAAGCTTCTGCATGGATAAAGGAACCATATTCAAAATAAAAAGGGAACCAACTGCATGGGAAAACATATTTACCAATGATACATAGGACAAGGGTTTGATCTCCAAAATATATAAATAACTCACATGACTCCACACCAGGAAGACAAGAAATCCAATTAAAAAACGGTCAAGGACATGAATAGACACTTCTCAATGGAGGACATACAGAGGGCCCATAGACATATAAAAAGATGATCAACATCACTAGCCATTACAGAGATGCAAATTAAAAGCACAATGAGATATCACTTCACACCTGTCAGAATGGCTATCATAAATAAATCAACAAACAACAAGTGTTGGTGAGGATGTGGAGAAAAGGGAACCCTAGTGCACTGTTGGTGGGAATGCAGACTGGTGCAGCCACTGTAGAAAACAGTATGGAATCTCCTCAAAAAACTAAAGATGGAACTCTCTTTCGATCCAGCAATCCCACTATTGGGACTATACCCTAAGAATCCCAAAACACCAATTAAAAAGACCTTACACACTCTGATATTCATAGCAGCACAATTTACAATAGTCAAGTGCTGGAAACAGCCCAAGTGCCCATCAGTAAATTAGTGGATCAAATAACCATAGTACATTTACATAATGGAATACTATGCAGCAGAAGGAAAGAAGAAACTCCTCCTCTTCACAACAGCATGGATGGAACTGGAGAGCATTATGCTAAGTGAAATAAGGTGGTGAAAGACAAATACCATGATCATATCTATAAGCAGAACCTAATCAACAAAACAAACAAATGAGCAAAATAGAACCAAAAACTTGGAAATAAAGAACAACCTGACAGTGACAAGAAGGGTGAGGGGAGGGGTATAACAGGGGAAAAGATGGGGAAGGGGCAAGCGAAGGAACATGAATAGAGGACTCATGGGCACGGACAATGGAGGGGATTGACTGTGGGAGTGGGGGTAGGCAGGGTAGGGGTGAGCACTGGAGAAAAAGGAAGGATGACTGTTACTGAACAACAATAATTTTTAAATAAATAAATAAAATTTACATCTTATTATAATTTTAAAATAACAATTAAAGTTACATTCCCAAGACCCAAGGAATCCAATGTGGAGGAAATAGGAGGTTCTGCTCACAAGTCCAGTTAGACATTCCACTCAGCCAGTACTGCCTTGTGCCTGATAAATATTTGCTTATAAATTTATAAGGGAAACTGCAAAATTAGAGAAGTCGTACACAAAATAACTTGAATTTAAGTACCAATGTGGTAAGTATGGTTCAAATAAAGCTTAAACAGTTTGAAATAATTATTTTTATTTAAAATCCACATAACTATTTGCAATTTTTAAATGACTAATAAAAATTTGAAGGCAAAAATAAAGATAGTGTTAGAATTAAGAAATGTGGTGATTCCCTGATGCATCCAAAGACTGCTTCACTTTTCTTCAGAAGCAGTTTTCTTAGATTTAGTAAACTAATATGAATAAAAAACAGATATTGGGCCCTGATTTATCATTTTTAAAACTGTGAGGTATTTAAAAGTCGAACTTGATTTTTATGAATTCCATGTATTTAAGTAATTTTTAAAGTACATTTCCTAGCCTATTTCTTCTCTTTGGCACTAAATATTCATATTACTCAAATTAGCTGGCAAGAGTAAGGAGCACATCCATTTTAGACCTGAAATACTTAACCAGAGATTCCTATTGGCCTGCCAAACAAATAATACCCAAGTAATAAAAAGAGAGAGAATGATTTAAAAAATGGAAGAAGGAACCAAAGATCTAGGGTTATTCTATAGGCCAATATCTGTGCTACTTAACCAAAGCAATGAAGAATAGGAAAGCCTTTAGCAGAAAAATCAAGAATGCTAGAGAAAAAAAGATAAAGAACTTGAAAAAATTAAAATCAGCAGTATAAGAACATTTAGCTTACTAGAACAGAAGCAAAGGAATTTATCTCTTCTCCTGATAATACTTAACTTTTTTAAAACCAATTTTACTGAAACTTTATAGTTTCAAATTGTGAATTGTTCAAAGCAGATATGCATAGGATAAGGATGCTTTTGTCACTCTAGTAACAAGAAAACTCCTTCTCACAGTTTTAAGTGGGGAGGTAGTATATTTTTCAAGCGCGGTTGTCAACTTTTGATAACATAGCAAGAAATGGCATTAAAATTGGGTATCTGAAGAAAATTTTATTGAATTCCATTTCATCAGTATGACATGCACTTCAATGTAAAGTTTACTGAAAACAACTTTTTGCCAAATTCAAACCACTTTGAAAGTCAAGATACACAAATGATAAAGACAAATTTCTCCCTTCTTCCCTTACCCCCCAAAACACAATTTGCCCCTAGACTAATCTGGTTCACTAATTAGTTATAACACCCATTGTCTCAGAACATACCATTCATATTTTAATTAAAAATTTATGCAAAACCTGAATATCTACTGAGTTCCTTAATTGAAGAAATTCAGTCAATTAAAAAACTACTCATCCAGTCACAATATAAAAATCTGCCAGTGGCAGAAAAAATATAATCAGCATAACATAACTTAAAAATAGTCCTAACTCTGGCAAATGTTGATGCAAAAAAAAAAGGAAGAAAAATTCATCTTTCTTAGGACCTTATTAAAGCAGCTTCTAGAAATAGAGTAAATTAGATCATGACTCCCTCCTCAAAATGTAGGGAAATGTTATTTTTACAAAGTTGAATCCTAGACTACTTTTATATTAAATTAAAAGACCCAGTCTCTTCAGAGAAAAGAGTAAGAATTATTCACCCCCTTTATTAAATCACTTGATTCTTCATCCAGTTCTATAAATGATGCTAAGCTTCAAATCAAAGACCCCAGAATACTGATAAACCTAAACTGAGATAAGGTCTTTCAGTCTTTTATAGGAAACTTCAAAACATTTTTATCAGACTGCAAAAATTTTACTAGCATTTTCCATAATTACTATTTTTGTGCTGTTACACTTTAACAAGACAGAAAGTTAGAACCTTATTGTTTTGGATATTTCCAATTAATTAAAATTATTTTCAGTTCTTAATGTATTTATGACACTAGGGACACATGTCCCAACCAGACACATTTATAAAGCTGCTTCCTTCTGGTACCTGGGGTAGCTATATGACCAGAGAGGCTCTTTACACATATATGAAGCTGCATGTCTCAAGGAATAAAGATCATTAATTAATCAAGTGAAATTAGTTAGAATTACTATTCTATTATGTAAATTATATACACCCTCACAATTCTATTGAGTAAAGGATTAGTAGCACAATTTTAAAGGTGAATAAAACTGAGGCTCAAAGAAACACTATTACACAGTAAGTGGTAAAGTTGGGGTTTTAAATCTTATCCATTTAATTCTAAAACCCATGTCTCATTTACTGTGTCCTGTTCCCTAAAAAGACACACACTGCCAAATGAGGTTTAAATTAGCTTACTCTGCCACCTGTTTACCAATTGTTTGTATTATATTCAATTAGAAAACTTCATAAAATATCAAAAGTTTCTCCACTTTCCCCTTCATCTGTGTCAATATGTTCAGCTTCCAATAGTGTAAATTCAAATATTTAAACCTAAAATTTATGGATAAAAAATGTTTCATTCATTTGGCCCACAAATAGTTACTGAATGCCTACTACGCAACAAGCATATAGTAACTGCTATTTTAGTCTCTACTACGCATCACTAATTTACTCAATGAGTGTATAGATGTCTAAGATGAGAAACTTCATTAACCCCATGATTAGAGTAATTATAAGCAAATGAGCACTTTTTAATACATTTGTCTGAAAATTAAGGTATATATTACCCCTTCCTGTAAGTAAGAAAATTGGTGTTATTTTAAGTTCTACTGCGTGCCATCCCTCCTATTATCAACAAGATTTTATATGTAGGAAATAAAGCCAGAAGGCAGAGTGGAGTAGTCCTTGACAGAACTGATGATGTATGGACTTCCAGTCAGATAGACTTGGGTTATAGTTTCACTTCTAGTATTATACTTATCAGTTGTATAATCTTAACTACATCACTTAATCTTTCTGAACCCCAATTTTCTCAGATATAAAACTGCAATGATTATATCCCTTTTGCAAGAATTTTATGAGAATTAAACCAGATATCTGTAAAGTGCCTAAAACAAAGCAGGTACTCTACAAAAGATTGGCTTACTAAAATAACCAACTTTATTTTTCAAGGTCATTACTATAACACTGATTATTTATCTCTCTTCATTTTAGGAGAGATAGATAATTTTAGGACATCCACTATTATTTATTGAATGGAATCAGGAAATTTAGGTTACAGTCTGGCTCTTCTTGCTAGTTGTATGACCCTGAATAAGTCACTTTACCTCTAACACCCAATATAAAGATAAAAATCTATACTTCCCATACTGCTTGAGGTGTTATGCATGTCTTTTCTACTGACAGGGGAGCAAGAATGGAAGAATCTGGCCTTTGGAATCAGAAAGCCAGCTTTCCAGCCACATAAACCTGAACTAATCACTTACAATCTTGAACTTAGCTATGTAAACTTGGACTCTTTCTTCAGGTCTATTGTGAAGCAAAATGAAAGAAAGCAAACAAAGTAAACACACAAAAAATAAAAGTATATAAAAAACTGGTGACTAAATAATTTAGGGGCCAGAATTTGTTAGTACAGATGCTATGAAATCGACACTTTCCAACAAAGTATTTCTACTTTGAAGATTTCAGATTCTTAAATGTAACTTCATTACTAAAAAGGATTTCTTTTTTTTTAAATCTGCACCCAAGGACACGCTTTTTTACTTTTGTTTTTTAGAGAGAAGAAAAGGGAGAGAAATATCAATCAGTTGTCTTTCGTAGGCACCCCTACCGGGGACTGAACCCACAAACTAGGCCTGTGACCTGACTAGCGATGGGATCCATGATGTTTTGATTTATGGGAAGATGCCCAACCAACTGAGCCACACCAGCCAGGACAAGTAGAGGATTTCTTAACCTGGGTTTCTGGGTATGGACATTATCTTTGAAATCATATTCAAAATTCTGTGTCCACACATAGTGTGCATTTTCATGAGAAAGAATTCATTGTTTTTTCATCAAATTTTCAAAGGGATCTATGACCTCAGAAATGTTTAAGAACAAATGGGAAAGAGGAATATAGTCTTTAGCTGTTACTAAATGAGCAAATACTAGCAATGTCCTGAATAAGCTTTACTCTTTCACCAACAACTTTCCAGTGCATAGCTCTCTCTGCCCTCCATTCCTCTTCCCCACTCCCAGTCTCTCTGCTTACCACCTTCACCAAGCTAATTCCTTCTTATCATTATTCAAGACTCATGTGTCCTTCCTCTAAGAAGCTTTACTGAACAACTACTACTACTAGCGCCCCAGGATGTCAGGGAACCATTCTCTGGCCTTGGAATTCTCTATACCACTCTATCAATGCCTGGATGATAATTCTCAAACTAACTCTACTCCTCCTCCATTAAGATGGAAGCTCTGTGAAGGCAGAGACTTTGTCTAATACATTTTCACATTATCAGAGTTTCGCACAATGCCTGGCACATAGTTGGTATTCAACATATATTTTTGAGTGAATAATTTTTTAAATTAATAACAGTCCACAACACGGTGATTTCTTCCACAAAGCCATGACACAGAGATTAATATATTACAATTCATGACTTCTAAAACTCCTGAAAAAAGGCAAGCAAACTATAATTGATGGAGGACTGTTTTTTCAATTCCCTTCCACCAAAACTGAGAGATTTTTCCATCACCTTGTTGAAAATCTTGATTTAGGAATTTCCAATCCTATATGAAAGTTTTGAATCCTATATAAAAATCTAGAAGTCTTTTTGTGTTTGCTTGTTTTGTTTTCCTTCAGTTGACATGCAAGACAATTTTTTGCAAGTCTGTTTAGAAATGCAAATGCTCACAATCAATAGTTCTCAAAAATACATGACAAATAAAAACATCTTCCTTTACAGTTTGAAAAAAAAAGAAAAATCTCCTTTACAATTCCCATTAAATAAATGGGAAATATAAATAGTAAAAAATTAGCATATTCCCATATGGTAAACACCATCAATGAGTTACTGCAAATTCTCACACTTGCAATAATTTTTTATAATCAAACAAATAAAATTCAACTATGAATGAAATGTTTTATAAATCAATACTAAAATTAACACCTATTCCATTACTAAAATTTAACAATTAATAAAAATATTCTGAAACTCCCACAAGACTGGACTGCTCTAATGACTCAAAGACATAGGTGTGACTTTAAGGCAATGTACACAAAATATTGACATCCTTTTGACCTCCTTAATGCACAGTTCTCTAGTATCTCTCATTGAAAATGACACTGAGCCAAGACACTGAAACTGAAGCCAAATACACTATTCATAGAGATCAGAAATACAGAAATTATCAGAGCTCCTTAGAAGAAATAAGCACGATTGTCATGGAAACAAGGTGTTTCTGTCCCAATGCTTTTGGGATTTTTAATAAAGTTATGGTCACTGATCTTATAGTAAGTATAAAGGAGACAAAACTAATTTGAAATTTTAAAAATATTTTGAAAAAGGGATAGAACTATATAAATCCATATTCACTTTCCCATAATTCCAGAATCCCTAAATCTCTAAAAAGAGTAATATTTTTCATAACTTTAGTGCCAAAACTAATTTGTCAGCAAAACCTAACCTAAATTGATGTAAAGCTATTTATAATTTTTATTCAAATTAGTGTGAATGTGATATTAATGTGTTTGATTACAGGGTACTCTCCCATACCCCATTGGGGGTACTACGTAAGCAACAATACATACCGTATTTTGTCATGCATAATGAGCACTTTTTTGCCCAATTTTTTAGGGAAAAATAAGGATGCACATTATACATAGATATACTCATACCATGGGTATAATAATGCATATAATAATCTCGTGTATAATGTGCACAAAACCTGTAGGTGCACATTATACACAGCCAAATATGGTATGTTGTATTACCTGTTCATAATTTTAAAAATCCAAATTCTGAAATACATTTGCATCCAAGGCTGCAGATGAGGGATTATAGACCTGAATTTCCTCTTCTTTTAACAGTGATTTTACCACTAAGCCTTTAGGAAAAGGCACACATACATCCACAGACCAAGGCAGGCAGACACACTCATGTATACAGCAGCAATTTTCAACTGGTGTGCCACATGGATTTTTAAAACATGCAATACCTGACTATTTAGTCAGAGTCACTGACCTCTTTACCCTTAGACTGTTAAATAAAAAAATGACAATGGCCAACACAACAACAGTCATCCAGAGTGAATGAATCAATATTACACCTACTTTTTGTCAGGTCGGCAAAAAATGTATTTTTTTGGTGTGCTGCAGAATTTTAGTAATTAGTTTATGTGTGCCATGAGATGAAAAAAGGTTAAAAATCACTGGTGTTCCCAAATTAAGCTACCATTTATTTGGGATGTAAGACATTGAAGACTTTTCATACCTCATCTCTAATTCTCACCAGAATAGTAGGTATTACTATCACCTATTTACAAATAAAGAAACTAAGCCAAAAAGACCTACCTATTTTGCCCAACTACTAACAAATATAGAAAACATTATTCTCATGATTAAGGCTTTATAAAATTTCAAGATTCTGCCTATAGATGATTTCAGATACCTAGTTGTTTATTTTTAAAAAGTTTGTTTCGCAAAGAAAGTGATCAAGGTACAGGCCATTTTAACAGACGGCACCATTCTAAAATTTCTGGGCTATCTCCACAAAGGTAACAAACTTGGTAATATAGGAAAACAAATTATCTTGCCAGGTAATTCAAAGAAAAGCTTTTTTTTATGATAGTTGGACAGGAGGAAGAAGAATCTGAAAAATTGAAGCAGTTGTCATCTAGCCTCAGACTAAAATTCCTATGTTTGTTAACTACAAGCTTTCTTTTTTATTATCAGTAATAGTCAAATTGTTGGAGAAGGAGAAAAATTCTGACATTCATGTCCTGATTTTAAAATACAATGTTTAAAAAAAGAAACTTCCCTTTGCAAATTTGGCCTTCTTACACAGCTATTACTCCTTCAAGAAACTCCTCAAAACCCACCTTATAAAAACAGGTCCCATGAAGATAGTTCAAACAACAATTCTGCATTCTCCAGAACCTGGTGTCTGCCTTTTTCTGATAGCAAATCAATTATGTCAGTGAAGAAAAAATGAAAAAGAAGAATATGTAACATTAATCACTGTATGTTTAAGCTTGCTTTTAGCCCTGCCCAGTGTGGCTCAGATGTTTGGAGAATCATCCTGTGAATCAAAATGTTGTGGGTTCGATTACTGGTCAGGGCACATGCCTGGGTGGTCGGAGGCCGTATGGGAGGCTACCAATAGATGTTCTTCTCTCTCTCCTTTCCCCTCTCTCTAAAATCAATGATGATATCCTCGGGTAAGGGTCAAAAATAATAATAATTTTTTTTAAAATAAAGCTTGCTTATATATGTAATACACTTGAATTATTTTATATTCAAGCTTCAGGGAAACTAAGGAAATACCATTTATTGGGCTCTTCAGATATATTATCTCTGTAATTCACAACTATCCTACAAATACCATCTTCCTTTTATAAATGAAACTGATCAAAATACTTGAAACCAAGGTCCACATCTAATTAAGTCATAGAAGCAGAATTTAAACAAGGATCTGAGCTCAAGTCCTTTCCTACTTCACCTTTGCTAATGTACACTTAGCTTAGAATATTTCCTGTGGAGCAGGAATTTTTATCGTGGCTATTATTTCTTTAGTGTGTTTTATGTTGCAATACAAATAACAAGCCAAATAATAAATCTGGATAATGCTAAAATAGCCAAAAACTACAATCTTACACTAATTATTTGCACATCTTAAGCAAGTTTTTTAATTTCTCTGTGCCAAAACTTCTTCACATATTAATTAAATAGAGATCCTACCTTAGAGAGTAGTTATAATGCTGAAGTAGACTAAGACATAAAGCACTTAGTACTATGTCAGGCACATAATAAACACTCCATAAATGATAGCCATTGCTATTAAGATGAAAAATCACATGATGGACATACTCTGTACCTGATGACTCCAGCCAACAATAGCTGGACACCTAATCCAAAAATAGTCAGTCATACACCGCCTTGTGATCTATGACATGATCTAATGGGAAAAGATGATATGTGTCAATCAGATTGTCTTTCTTGGGAATCTGAATTAAGGGACAAAGATTGAAGCAGTTAATAGTGGTTCAAAAGTTAAATGGTTTGGCTCCTGACTTGATCAATTTTCTCTCTCAAGGTTACCAATGATACTAAATCTATTGCTATATATAGTGTTGTAGTCATCCTTTTTATATCACTTAGTATTTAATCTGTTGAATATGCCACTTGTTTTGAAATATTCTTGAAATATTCTTATCTCTCTATCAGTTTCTTTGGAAGGCACTAAAATATTGTAGCTACTCAAAATTTTATCCCACATCTCTTCTCCCCACACTCTTAACTCTTCCTCTTGGGAATTTCATCCACACTATGACTTCAGTAATTATCTCTATGCCAGGTCAGATTTTCCTTGTTAATTCAACTGCCTTATCAATCTCTCAGTTATTTGGATATCTTAAAGCTACCTCAGACTCCAAATGCCCAAAACCAAACTCATGATCTTCCTTCTCAAACCTAGCCATGGTCCCTTCCAGTGCTCCCTATTCTCTGCAATGGCTCGTCCAACTATCCAGCAACACAAATTAGGAAACTGGAAGTATGCCTTCATAATTCCTTCTCCTTCCTCTCCATTTTTCATGAAGTCCTATTAATTTGATCTCTTAAATATTTCACAATTCTTTCTCTCCAACTCCACTGCCTTCTAACAAGTCTCCTTATGTCCACTCATATCTTCAGTACTTCCCACATGTAGCCAGAGTTATTTTTTTAATGATTCTAATCATGTCATGCTCCCACTTAAAAGTTGTCAATGGTTTCCTATTATTCTTGGAATTTTTAACCAAAATTTATGTCATAGCTTATAAGACCCTGCAAGATCTGGTTCAGCTTACCTCTTAATTTCCTCCTATTGCCCTACATGCAGCCACACCTATCTTTTTTTAGTTCCTTAAACACACATCATGCTTCCTCCTACCTTAGCATCTTTGCACATGGCTTTTACCTCCTAGATCACTCTTTGCATTTCTCTTCATTTATTCAATCACGATTATATCTCAGCTAAAATATCACTTCTTCAGAGAAAACTTCTTAAACCTCCCAGGGGTGTCCAAACTTTTGGCTTCTCGGGGACACACTGGAGGAGCAAGAGTTGTCTTGGGCCACACATTAAATACACAAACACTAACGAAAACTGGTAAGCAAAAAAAAAGGTTTTAAGTAAAGTCATGATTTTGTGTTGGGTCACATTCATAGCCATCCTGGACTGCGTGCAGCCCACAGCCCACAAGTTGGACATCCCTGCTAGACCATATCAGCTTACTCAGTCATTCATTTAGTAATACTTGTCATAACCTATTCTACACAAGGTACAGTTTTGGACATTGGGATTGATAAACACAACAAAGACCCTTGCCTTCATGGATCTTACATTCTAGTGAAAAAGACAGGCAATAAGCAATAAAAATAATAATTAATTTAAATAATATATTTGAAGACAGTAGGTCTACAGGGAAAATAAAGAACAAAAGATAATAGAATCCCAAGCAGGGAGTTTCCAGTGCCTAACTTGTTTCCTGGCATATAGTTGGCACTCAATAAATATTTGTTGAGTGTATGAATAAATAAAGGAATAAGCATGTTTAAGTTATGAGGGAGTTTAAACTATGAAATGAGGAGAGGAACTAACTACTTATTGGAAGAAACAGAGATGCCATGAAAATAAGATAAACCACTCAGGTCTTCCATCATTCATTCTTGATGGCTTCATACAGTTTCCAGTTCCATTCACTATATGGTCTTACCATAACCACCACCTCCCTCCCTAACACCCAAGGTCTGGATAATTCAAGTGGGTCACTCATGTAACCGAAATACTTAATCAGGACATGCCACTTCCTTCACCCACTACCACACATACTCACAAAGCCATTGTTTCTCAAGGCACACACTGATATCACTTGTATTAAGGCTCCAGTTCTTCTGACCTCAGCCCCTTTTAGGCACAAACTCCTTTCCATATACACAAGACTGTAAAACCCCTTCCTGTTTTCTATGACCCTGTAAGACACTTAGGACAATTATCTCTCCAAGACCAAGATAACTACAAGGCACTCACCTCAGGAATATGATCCTGTGTCTCCCTTCCTGTCAGTCTCCTTGCCTCTTAAGGACTATCTTCCAACCACAGATATGTGGATATGCACCCCTGTGATTCTGAATGACCTTCAAGCTCACTGATCCCTTATACATTCACACTCGGGCTCCAGCCTCCTTTGGTAGGCTTTGAAGGACTGGAGCTCTGGGTGTCCCCTCAAGCCTCTTGTCCTTTTAAGGACCCACATAAGGATTTGTATACTTTCTCTGTGACCAGGGGTGAGCCTAAGGCACTAGCCTACTTCAAAAAACAAATACTTGGTGTATATTCCCCTTCCATGGCACTGCCTGATATTAAAGTAAAACTTCTCTTAAATTCACCTGCCTCCTCAGAATCAGGGCCCCTCCCCCCCAAGCCATGCCCCTTTAGGGAGTCCCTTCTCATATTCCCACAGAACTGTGTATATCCTCTCCATGACGCAGCCTACCCCTGTGATCAGCCCCCATGAAGGGTGCCCCTCAGGACTGGAGTCCTGTTTCCTCCCTGGGGACCCACGTTCACTCAGAAGTGCCACACACCCCATACACCCCTTTGCTACCGGGACTCCGACGTCCCTGCCTGACACTCAGAGAGATGCATCTCCTTTGACCCCTGACCCCAGGGTCAGAGCCTCAACGTGCAAACACACAGGGGTGCCTCCTCTGGAGTAGGGCCATGCTCAAGTCCCCTGTCCCCACAGGCCCAGGACAACCGTTCTGCTACAGCGCTTTCCCTGTTCGACCGCCCCCACAGACCTGCCTCAGACGCCGTCTGGCTCCGCTCCGCCATTTTTTGTGATCCCTCCTCCTCAGAGCCTACAAGAAAATCGCGGGGCAGTGGGGAGCGGGTGATTAGATCTGCGGGCCGCCGGCGCTCCCTGCGGTGGACGCGGCGCGACGGTTGCCAGGGCAACGGGCGGCCGCTGTGCGCGCGCACGGGGCGGTCCGGAAAGCTGGGAGGCTGCGGGTGCCTGAGGCCCCGCCCCCTCGACGCGAGCCCCCTCAGGGCCCAGGCGCCTTCGGCACTGGGACTTCGCCTTGCTTCTTCTCAACTACCTAGACACCGGGTCCTAGCTACTGAGCGTGCTCCACTGCCTCTGGGGCGCAAGGACCGGGTCTGCTGGGGTGGCGTTCTCCAGCCACCGACGGGGGTCCTCGTGCTGACCACAGAACTGGGTGGGCTGGCTTTTCTGTGGTTGCTGCATAACTTGGGGAGCTTGGGACAGGCTTCTTGATCTTCCAGCGCTTCTCCACCCCACCCACCAGTGTGCTTGGCCTGGTAAGGGGCTGGGTAACAAGTCTTCAACAGAAATGCCCCGAAAGTCAACAATTCTGTGCCCACACCACCCCACACTCGCAGAGACCTAAAGTTCCCGTGCATCACTATCCTAACACCTAGGGCATGTTGTGCACTACGGTATCTACTTCTCTTTCCTTTTACTGATGTTGAGCTCCTCTAATACCTGGGGTCGATCTCTTCATCTTTGTATACGCCATAATACGGTGCAGTGCTGTTACAAAGTAGGTGTTCAGTAAATCTTTGTGGAATGGAAATGATTCCTAAATTCATAACTTCACATTCCTACTGTTAGATAGCCTAGGTGGCTGAGAAAGGATCCGGAGCCAGAAAAGTCCAATGAAGGGCTTTTATTCCAAGCAGGACACTGAGATCAGGCCGTCTGGGTCCGAATGGAATGCAGCCACAAGCATAAAGGTAGAAGGGCTTTTAAAGGTGTGTAGCAGATGGCCCCTGACCTGGGGATAATGAGTCACCCTGCTGATCTGCTCCAGGTGTCCTGGGTATCTGATCATAGAGGGCTGATTCTGTAGAAAACTCGAGGGAGAGGGGAGGGGACAGTGTAAATTCAACTGCTTTCCAGCAGTGTTATGCCTCAGTTGCTTCTTATATGGGGAATCTCTTGGTCAGGTATTTAGCTGGTGACTACACCTCCTTTGTTCCAGCATAGGCGGTGGAATGTAATTTTTTTAACAAGTACCTTGCTAGGTAGGCCCCCACTCCTCAAGGGGCTCACAGAGAAAGGAAAGGAGATAATGGTTTTGACAGAAGTTAACTAGTATTCCAAGTGCTGCAGGATCATAGAGATGAAACTCTAAATTGAGAGATGGGAGTAATCATTGAAGACTTATGAGAGGAGTGGACACCCTAACAGAGTCTTGAAGAATGAATAGCTGTCAACCAGGCAAAGAAGAGGAAGAACGTGACAAGCAGAGGGAACAGCATGAGCCCAGGCACAGAGTGTGGGGATCAGCTGCGAATCTACAAGTCCAGTATGACTAGAGCACACCTCCCATAGGGAAAACTGTTATCCCTAAAGAAGTTCCTGTATAGTTAGGTAGTGTCTTCATTTGGGTTCCCCCAAAACAGCCCGACGAAAGGGCATGGGTGCTGGTAATGTGTTTGGGAAGTAAACCCCTGGAACTGATTGAGGTGGAGAGACAAAGGGACGAAAGGGGGGGGGGGGGACAAGAAAAAATGTGTGTTATTGATCTGATTGCTTTAGTAGACAACTGGGCTTAATCTCACTGTAGACCCTTTGAAGAACTATGTAGAATGTGCCTCAGCATTGTCCCACTAAAGAACAAAGAAATTGGTCTTTTACCTCTTAATTTTCATCCCCACTGACTGAGGGTTACCTCCAACCCTCAACTTGAAAGCTTTCACATTTCCTGGTTATGTGTGCCCAGGACTAAGCAACCTTCTAGAGTTTGTGAGAAAGCCATGAGGCATAAAAGCAGGGGGACCAGAAAACTTTTGAGGTGGTTTGCTGGCAACATGCATAGAACTGTTCATTCACCTACGCTGAAAGTAGGGATGACGTATGGGCACCACAAGAATCTTCTATAGAAAGTTACAGGAAAATACCCATCAGAAATACCACATTTGAGCAGTTTAAAATTCATAAGCCATGTCAACACAATCATCAAGATAAAAATTAGCAAGTTTCCCAAATCAATCCTAGTGACTCGTAAAGTCTGTGAGAGGTACAGAAATTTTAGTGTTGGAAGGGTCACTGAAGGCTGAGGAGGAGCAAGGACCTTTATTAAATGCAGAAGATGGACAAAAGGAGTTTGAAGAGCCAGGTTCTATTCAAACTCGGACCTGATAGCTTTATAATGTGGAGCCAATCTCACACTCATTGAACCTCAGTTTCCTTTACTAACAAACTGAGTCAAGGCCCCTGCCTACCGCAGAGTACTCAAAGTCATAAATGGAATAACAGATTAAAAAGAATTTGATACATATAATTCCAGTAAATACAGAGCTCAACACATTTTAGAATAATTTACTTAGACATTCCTTGATTTCTCTTCTGAAGCAGGCTCTGCAGATGGTGGAGATAAAGAGGTGAATATAACACTGTCATGGTTTTTAGGTGCTCACAGTCCAGAAGGGAAAGAGATTTAACCAGTAATTACAACCCAGCATGACCAGGGTGCTGACAGAGGAAAGCATGGAGGCTACGGGAACCCAGAGGAAGAGCACACAGCCCAGCCTGGGGCAGAGGCAATACGTAAAAAGAATATTGAGACAAAGATTCCTGCAGGACAGAGCATCTGATTTTCAAGGCCAAGTAGAAGTAAGCTGGACAAAGAAGACAGTGGTACAGGGAGAAAGGATGGTTGAGGTAACAGGAAAAGCATGGGCAAAGCAAAAGAGAGTGTATCTGACCTATAGAGCAAGGCCACAGGTGGCTGTGTCAATAGGTAAGGGCAGATTCTGGAGAACTCATATATGGAGGAGTACTTGATCCTGTATGTGATAGAAACTCATTGACAGGTGTTTAAGCAGGTCAAGGACATGGTCAGCTGCTCTGGTTGATGTGTAGAGAATAGATCAGAGCCAGGAAAATTGGGAGGCTGTGTAGTAAATGCTCTATACAAGTGTATGTAGCACATAAAGGTTCTCATCAAATGGCGATTTGAAAAGTTAACAAACACGTTTGTATAAAACTGTACTGTTCAATTTATTTTTAAAAAGTTTTAAAATCAGTTATTAAGTCAGACTAGCCACATGTCTATGACTCAATAGTCACCTGCAGCTAGTGGCTACCATATTGGACAGCATATACAGGGTGGGGCAAAAGTAGGTTTACAGTTGTTTGTATGGAAAATAATATAAGAATTAATAAATAAGAATAAACTCTGTGTTTTGCATAGTCACAACTGTAATCCTACTTTTGCCCTACCCTGTATACAGTGTTTTCATCACTGCAGAAATTTCCGTTGGACAACACTGACAGATGAATGCCAGTTAAGTAGAGAAGATGGAATGCCTGGGAAAATCAGTGCTGACGCTGGCAGGACTGGGTTTAGTTCTATGCAACAGCTCCTCCTCAGGGGGTAGTACGAGAGGGAGGGTAGACTTCTCCATTCCTGCAGGAGTCCTCAGAGACTTCCCTTTTGTTGTGTGAAATAGTACAGCATAGAAGTGGGATAGGAATGCCCTCATGTAAACCCTAAGAGTTGATTTTCCCAAGCTACCATTCAGCATGTCCCTGGGTGGTCTGCCTTCCTGGAGGATCTCCTATGGTTTCTGTCTCCATAGACAGACAGCCACCTCCCACAGAGCCCAAGTGCCTTCCTTCTGACAAAATAGTCCCTGTAGGATTCACCCACTCCCTATATAAATGTTTATTAATGCTTATTAGATGCAGTATGGAATCAGAGAAACAGTCAAGTTATAATCACATTTCTCACATGCATGAACTCATTTAATTCTCAGAACATCCTGTGCAGAAGATGAAACAGATTTAGAGAGTTTAAGTAATGTACACAAAGTCACTTAGTCAGAAAGTAGAAGACTCATGGAAGACTGGAATGATACTGAGAAATTCACTCATGTTATCTCATGTCATTCACATCAAAACCATGCCTCTGATGTTTACAAACTAATTGAAAAGAAAAGATTAACGCACACACAAATCCAGTTTACAATTAATTTCCAAACAATATGGTAAAAGCAGTGAATGGTACAGATATGCTCAGAAATGTGTGGGAACATCAAATAGGGAAGCCTTTGGTGGACCTCACGGAAGGTTTGGGGGGAATAGACCCTTGAGCTGAGTATTAAAGGATAGGATGGGGCAGGGAGGGGTACAGTCAGCCAGATGAAGTGTAGGGTAGGGAGAAGAGAGATAAAAATACTTCAGAGAAAATGCAAATTAAAACCACAATGACATATCATCTCACACCTGTTAGAATGTCTATCATCAATAAATCAACAAACAACAAATGCTGGCGAGCATGTGAAGAAAAGAGAACCCTTTTGCAATGGTAGTGGGAATGCAGACTGGTGCAGCCACTGTGGAAAGCTGTATGGGTATACCTCAAAAAATTAAAATTGGATCTGCCTTTTGACCCAGCAATCCCACTGCTGGGTATATATCCGAAGGAACCCAAAACACTAATTTGAAAGAACATAAGCACCTCTATGTTCATTGCAGTGTTATTTGCAATTGTCAAAATATGCAAGCAGCCCAAGTGTCCATCAGAAGAGGAGTGGATAAAACAACTACAGGACATTTACACAATGGAATATTACTTGACCATAAAAAGAAGGGTTTTACAATTTGAGACAGTGTGGATGGACCTGGAAAACATTATGCTAAGTGAAGTAAGCCAGTCAGAAAAAGACAAGTACCATGTGATTTCACTCATATGTGGAATCTAATGAACAAACTGAACTAACAAGGAAAATGGGGACAGACTCATAGATGGAGAGCAATATGACAGCTAGTGGAGTGGGGATTGACCAAAAAGGGAAAAAGGATTCATGGACATGGACAACAGTGTGGCTATTGCTGGGAGGAGGAGGGTATTAGGGGAACTAAATGGTAATGGAAAAAATACAATAAAGATTAAACAAAAAATAAATAAGAGAAAATACTTTTCAATCCACCTTGTCTTTTGTTTTTCTACTGTGCTTATGTTGGTTTGGCCTTCTAGAAATGTTATCGGTCTTTTCTTATTTGGTTTCTAAGTTTTGTTAAAAAAGAAAAAAACCTGCCTTATGCCAAGGTTATCAAAGAATTATTTTAATTATTTGAGGATATCTTCTTAACCTGGATAAAGTATTGAAATGGTAAAACATGACTGAGCTCCACAGAAAGTAAAATATTCTCATGTTGAAAAAAAGAGAAAAATCAATGGTGTGAACTCATTTGTCCTTGAGTTTCTTCTGCCTTTTTTTCAGTTATCTCCCTCATTGATTTCATTCAGGTCTCATCTCAAATGTTACATTATTTGAGAGGTCTTCCCTGACAACACTAATTAGATATTTTATAGTTTTTGTAGTATTGTAATTGGTCTCTTATGTTCTATAACTTTTTTCTACTTGCTTTATTCATGTAGACAAATGCTATTGACTTTGTAAGTTATATTATAATTGTAAAGTTCAGTGAACTCTCATATTATATCTCATAGTTTTTATCGTTTTAGATTTTCTTTAACCTGTAAGAAAAATCAACAGCAAAAGTGTAGCTGTCTGTTCCCTTCCTATCCTTTTAATATATGTCTTTTCTATGTAATATTGCTTTAGCCAAAGCCTCTAGTATTGTGGTAAAAAGTAGTTTACAGCAGGGATTCTTGTTTTTTCCTGATATTAAAGGAACTGACTGACAGTGACCAGAGGGGAGGGGGAGGGGAATAACAGGGATAGAAGAGGGAGGGTCAAGTCCAGGAACTTGTATAAAGGACCCATGGATAAAGACAACAGGGTGGGGGTGGGGGCAGAGATTGAATGTGGGAGGTTGGGGGTGGGTAGGGCAGGGGAGAATAATGGGGACAAATGTAATTGAAAAACAATTAAAAACTTTAAAAAAATAAAGAATCTGCATCTAAAGTGTTTCCATTAAATGTAGCTTTTGACAGAAAGGTTTGGTCAAATTCAAGATGTTTTTAAAGAGTTTTTCAATTATAAATAGTTGAATTTTATATCAAAGTTTCGTTTTGAAACAGAATAAAATATTTCTTTTTTCTTCAGTTGAAGAAGTCTAGAGGTACTTCAGGGTTGCTATGACACTCTAAGTCTCAGGGATCAAACTAGATGTATCTCAGTGCTCTATTTTACATGGTTTCCATTTTGGCCCAGGATGACTCCTGGAGTTCCAGCTATTGTGATTGTATTTCAGCCAAGAGAAGGAGGAATGTCTTTTACCATACAGCAAGTTGCACATACGATCCTACATACATCCCATTGAGCAGACTGTGCTCAGAAACGCACTCCTAACAGAAGAAGAGATAGAAAATGAATCTTTATTATGGGCAGTTGTATGCCCAGATGAGGGCTGGATGCATAATTGGCAGGGTCTAGTGTAAAATGAAAATGTGAGGACTCTTATTGAAATATTATTAAGAATTTCAAGGTGGCCACATCAGAGCTTTAAATGAGTCTTGGGACTCTTTGAGCATTGCACCCCGTGTGACTGCACAGGTCACATACCCATGAAACTAATAATAACCTAGGGTTCTCTGAATATTGGGATTCTTGATTTAATGAACAGGAAGAGGAAAACAAATACTATTGAGGGACAACTAGAAGTACATGCCTCACTATTTAATTTAATAATTTCTGCCTTTATTTTTTTTCTTCTTGTGTCTGAATTTACTCTGTCCCTAGTTTTTAGTTCTTGAGTTGAATATTTAGTTAATTGGCTTCTTATTTTTGAAAAATATATTGTATATTTCCTTTCATGTACTTAAATAGGTATTACTGTTGCCATTTTACAACTGAGAACAAAAGCTAAGAAGTTGAATAACATAATTAGGCTCAATGAGCTAATAATTGGCAAAGTTGGGATATGAGCTCAGGCAGCTTGTCTCTGGATTACATGCTTTTAACTAGTACAGTGTCCTACCACTCTACTCTACACTGTGTTCTTTCTTATTTCATTTATCATTTGAGTTATAACTTATTTTCTTATACCTCCCTTTTAAATTGTGGAAACATGTTATATTGAAAATGTACAAGTCTAAATTATAGTGTTTAGAGATACACAATCAGGTGATAAAACCATAAAGAAACATCCAAAAGTGATCATTATAAAATTAGGTAGGCAGAAAATTGTGATTAGGACAGGGCACATGAACGGGCTTTTAGAGTGACTAGAAAAGTTCTATCGATCTTGGTGGTGGTTAAAAGGATACTTTCCTTATAATAACTCATGAAGTCACACATTTTTTGTATTTGTGTTTTCTTTGACAATAAAAGAAATATGTTATTTCTGTTCAAAAGCACACTTGCATCTCAAACATTTTTCTTCATATTCCAGGTTTAAGATTGCATGTAATTCACTATAATAATTGTCACTTTTTAATAAGTTTCATTATTACTTGAGTCTCACAATAGCTCCTGAGACAGGTTTTATTCCTACTTTATTAATCAGGAAACAGAGAGAAGTTATAAGTTGCCTGATGTAACACAGCTAATAAGAAGTAGAAGTAAGATTCAAAACCAGGCTTAATTCCAAAGATCATGCTCTTCATTAATATATTCCATTAGCTCCCAACTTTTTCTATATTGAATTCTCAAATCATATCAATAACATAAATGCAGCTTGACTGATTTAATGGACAGAGTATTGTATCAATGATGGCTGGGGTGGAGAGGTATCTGGATGAGTCAGACCCGGTATTAGTTTGAGGAAACTAAAGCCTAGTAGAAAAGACACTGTGGAGGTTTAAACTGAAAACCTGGCCCCTGATTAGCTCCTCATCATGGTAAGCCATGTCATTACAGAAAATGTAATTGGTATTGACATCACTGAGTAGCAAAAAGGAAGAGCCGTTAACAGCTAGTCTGGTGGACATGAAATAAAAACCAATGGTTTCTTAGCACAGTAATGCCAGGGGCTACTGTTCTGAAAGGAGCAAGGATAAATACATGATAATAGAAGAAAAAGTCTGTGCTTGGTAAGGCTTCATTGTCTCTAAGAAATATGAATGTCATGCCCCTCATCTTTGGTGAGACATAATTATGTCTTGAGTGAACTAATGAGGAAATCAACAGTGATATCCTCTTCTTAAAAATAGACTACTGAGAAGAGTGAGAGCCAAGGAAAAGCTGGTCCAAACCAGATGTATATAAAAGGTCAGAGAGGCAGTTTGTCTTCCTTCAGAGATAAAGGGTAGGTTCCCAAAGTAGGGAGTAAGAAGCAAAGGATTTCCTCATGATTTTAAGAAAAAAGGTCATGGAAATTAAGAAGAGAAAAATGTCTCAAGGATATATATTCCCACATAGGCCACCCTCTTTTTTGAAGACCCAAGTCGGAAAAGCTTCACTTTTCCATGAAAAGGACTGCTGAAGATGATGGGTTCCAGTCTCTTTTTCTCCCACTTGCAAAGAGCTACCTCCATAAGGAACTTTCTATACATTGTGTATCTTTTCATTTGGATGACATTAGTAGAACTGGGGAGTCCAGGTAGTGTCAAACCTCACCAAATCCTTAGTATTTACAGACTAAAGTGGAGAATGCATTATAATCATCTATAAATTTATTTTTTAATTCAGATTTTGTATTATGCATTGTTTATGCTGTAGTTTCTCCTCTTAATGTTAATTCATGAGAATTTTCTCATGTCATATTCTTTGAAAATATTATTCCTGTTGCTGTAAAATCTACATCTTAGACATGCATCATAACTAATTAAACCATTTTCTTCTTGGATATTTTGGTCAATCAGGTCTTACTTTTTTTATGTTACTAAAAAATGCTGAAGTGAACATCCTTGTACAAATATTTTTGTTCATCATCTCTGATCACATCCTTGGTTTCAATTTCAAGATATGAGGTCACTGAGTCAGAGAGGATGAACTTTTCAAGGTTCTTGACACATGTTTACAAATTGTTCTCCCCAAGGCCTCGTCCCTTTATGCTCTCACTGGCAGAGTGTGCAAGTGCCTGTCACATGATACCCTTGCCAACATTCTGGCTGTGATGTTTACAGGAAAAAATGTTTTACCCAATTAACCAGGACACATGAAGTGATAGAGTTTAAGCATCTGCCGAGAAGAAATTTGAGAAGTTTGGTTTAAACGTGGAAAACTGATTGCAATTCTCACAGATGGGGCACCTGCAGGTTAAAAGGAGGAAATTGTTTTCAACACTTTATTTCCATCAGGAGAGAAGGGTGTGTACCACAGAATCACGTCTCTTTCAGAAAGAGAGTGTGTAGTAGGAAATAGCTGTGCTGAGTTCTCTGTGGTTTTAATGGAGGAACAGATCAAGAGCTTCATGCTCAATTTCTTCATGCTCATGCACTTAACTGGTGCTTATTTATAGAATATTTGGAAGAAAACAAAGTAAGGTATGAAAACCTAGTTTATAATGGTATTAGATGACTTGATTCTTCAGACTTAAGTACTAAAACAAAAGACCTAAAGCCAAATGATTCTAAGATACCCATTGTGCTCAATGACCCAGTGTTGTTAAGATTAGACTTTCTTACTGATGTGACAAATACCTAAACACACTGAGCTTGAAACTGCAGGGAATAAAACCAGGCTGTCACTGACTTGTTCAAGGAAGATATTCAGGTTGAACAGGAGGCCTAGAACCTCATTTTCCAGTCATCAAAATGCTGGGGTATGGCCCTGGCTGGTGTAGTTCAGTGGACTGAGCGTGGGCTGCGAACCAGGCATCGCAGGTTCAATTCCCAGTCAGGGCACATGCCTAGGTTGCAGGCCATGTCTCCCAGCAACCGCACATTGATGTTTCTCATGTTTCTCTCTCTCTTTCTCTCCCTCCCTTCCCTCTCTAAAAATAAATAAATAAAATCTTAAAAAAAAATGCTGGGGTAGTTTTGGGTCATTATTTCTTCAAATAGTTCTCGATCCCTTGCTCTCTTGTCTCCTGTCACCCCTATGGTGCAAATGTTGTTATGCCTCATGCTGTCATGAAGGTTCCTTAAACTATTATCATTTTTTTAATTCTTTTTTCTTCTTTGCTGTTCTTATTGGGTACTGTTGTGTTTTATTTTGTTTTTCTACCTCGTCTTCCGAGAAACTGATCTGACCCTCTCTCTGCTTTATCCAGCCTACTGTTTATTCCTTCCAGGATAGTCTTCATGTCAGATACTGTATTCTTCATTTCTGACTGGTTCTTTTTTATGGTTTCTGTGTCCATTTTCATCCTTATAGCCATTGCTTTAAACTTTATATCTGATAAGTTGTTTGTCTCCATTTCATTTAGATCTTTTTCTGGAGATTTCTCCTGTTCATTTGGGGCATATTTCTTTGCCTCCCCATTTTGGCTGCTTCTTTGTGTTTGTTTCTATGTATTAGATAGATCTGCTGTGACTCCCTGTCTTGGTGGGGTGGCCTAAAGTAATAGATGTCCTTTGGGGACCAGTGCTGCAGTCTCCTTGATCACCTGAACTGGCTGCTTCAGCTATGTTCCTCGTGTGGGTTATGTGGGTCCTCCTGTTGTAATTGAGTCTTGATTTCCATTGGCTTATACATGAATAGAATCAACCCTCAGGCTGGCTGACTGTGAGGCTCAATCCCAGACCACAGTATGTGAACTGCTGTGCAGAGGCTGACTGCATGAAGTAGAATTTGCCTCTACAGGGTGTGGTGCCTGCCCAAATCTCCTTTTGGATATGCCGCATGTGAAGCTTATGGATCTTGCTCTGATGTTTTCTTAAGCTGGCCACTGGGTATGTTGGTTCTGGGCCTCTTGGGAGGGACTCTAGTGCAGGCCAATGTGATTGGCCCTGGACAACCTATTTGGAAATACAAATGACTCACAGATTATGTCTGCCTGTGCTAGGACTGGGTGTGTATGGGAAGGACCAAGCTGTGCACCAAAGCTAGCTTTTATCAGCACCAGCTCAGAGCAGTTCAGCGAAAGTCCCAAGGCTCTCTAAGATCCACCTCTGCCTGCTACCATCTACCACCTGCCTGTTGGGCTCAGTCACCAAAAAAGCCTCTGGCAGTACTCGAGTTGCACAAGGTAGGTTCTCAGTGAGTCACCATGGAGGGGCAAGTGGTAGCCACCAGCTTCATACAGATTCAAACTCAGTGCTAGTTCTAGGTCTGAAGTCATTCAGCAAATGTTCCTGATTTTAGTAAGTCTAGCTAACATTGCTGGGTGCCCACACACTTTTGTAAATAAAACAATTTTTAAGAATAGTTTAGCCTGATAAAATCCTATATCCTCACTGAGTTAATCAAAATAGAACAATGACTAATATTAACTGGGCCTAAAGCTCTATATTTCTTTTCTAATTAATAAATATGATTATTTTTTCAAAACATTTATATTACATTTTAATACATCTTAATTGCATATTTTGAACAGCCTAAAATTTTCATTTCCCATCATTGTATGATATGATGTGATACATATAGGTAACATACTATGATATACACAATATTTTGTGTATATCATACACTATATCGGAGTACAATAAGTCTAGATATAAATCCTGGCTCTATCAACCCATGAAGTTCTTTTCTTGGCCTTTAATATCCAACACGACTTAGCTAGGCCTGCCTTTCCAGACTCACCTTACGCACCGCGCTCCAGCCTGGCGGGCTCTTTGCTACTGCTCCAAGACCTCAGGCTTGTTTTCCTTTTGCAGCCTTCATCACTCCCTCTGCTTGGACTGCTCGTCCCTCGTATCTTCACACCACTTTCTCTATCACTTCATTCAACTCTCTTTTCTTTTTTTAAAAAATTATTTTATTTATTTTTTGTTCCTCAGCATGAATACATTTTATTTTTTACTTGGGTAAAATATAACAAAATTTATTATTCCCAACATTTCTAAATGTATAGCTCAGTGGCATTAAGTGCATTCACACTTTTCAAATGTTACCTTCTGAGGAAAAACTTCCTGACCACTCAAAGCGGCTCCCACCTTTAGTCACCATCACATTTCCCTACTTTTTTCTTTACTATCTAAAATCATAAATTCTATTTAATTATTTGCCTACTTATTTATTAACTTCCTTCCCCCTTGGTAAGCTTTATGATAGTAGAAACATCACCTCTTTTGTACCCCGCTATAACTCTAGCAGCTAGAACAGCTTCTCTGACACACAGTGGGTATTTAATAAATAAGTTAAATGAATGATTACATAAATGAATGAGCAAATGAAAGCTATGACAACTCTCTATACAAGTTTTTGGGGAGTACACAAAAGGTGCACCTAATCTAAACTTGCAGTTGAAGTGGAGCATGGTCAAAGGAGATATCCTAGAGGAAGGTGAACTGTGAGCTTAGTTTTGAAGGAAAGTGGGGAAGAAAGGATCCTAGGGAAAGGATACAGAGATGTGAGGAGTAGAACACATCTACTGAAAAAGAACACAGCTTGAATGTTCAGGAAACTGCAGATAATCTGGAATGACTCGACAATAATCAACAATAAGCTGAACAGGAGAAAATGGCTTCTGTGTGGCTGAAGGAGTTGAATATGGTCTCCAAAGCCCTATAAATGATTCAAACCTTGAAGGTGCTAAAAACATCATCTTTCTAAATGCCCCAAAAGGGGATCAAAATAATCTAGAATTTCCTTCCAGTAGAATTTCCAGCAATGTGGAAAGTTAAGAACAACATTATTAGAGAGTCTTCTTCTTTAAAATTCTCTGTGTGTGCCCTGTCCACCTACCTTCCACACCTACTCCTCCACTAAGATCTGACAGAATCCTGAGCCAACTACTCATCAGGATGTCTAACAAGATCCATAATTATAAACCAGATTTTCTATTGTGATTAGAGATAGATTCTGTAACATCCAATAATTGCTGTTGTTGCTATATGTGTCTTGGCAGATGTTTTAAGTGGTAGTTCTTCCACTTCTACTTGCCCATCAGTAAACCAATTGCAAAAGATACAATTTCACATGTGTATATTTCCGTGGCTCCTACAATTGCCATTTTAAGAGTCACGTGCCATCTGTATTTGGAGGGTGAAAAGGTATGTGTTGCTTTGCAGCAGGTGAAATGTTCCAAACAAAAATCCACATTCATACTCCAAGGAGTTTGTTCCAAAAGCAAGAGTGGGCATACTATGGAATGCCGCAGAACAATACCCACACCACACAGGCCAATGGAGCAGCAAATGGCCGACACAGCTGGAATGCTTTGTAAGTCATTCCCCAAATATCGCCGATCTTTGAACACTTCCCCTGTTCAAAATACAGAACACCATCTATTATCAGTAACCTCTACAAAGCCAAATGAGATGTTTAGAGTGGCCTTGAGTGAAGGTCATTTCCCAAAAGTGTGCAGACCTAAAAAATAAAGCTTTTTGATGAAATTAAACTACTGCCCATGCACATTACCCTCCACCCTCAGTGGTAACATACTCTGTACCCTTGTTGTCACAGGTAAATTCATTGACTTTTCCTGATAAGATGATGCTAATCAATACTTAAATGAAGATCTTAGGTTGTATCACTTGGTGGAAAATAGGAAAGATTTTAGGAATTGTTCATCTGGCATATGTTCATCAACCATTGACACCCTAGCACTGCTGCTGCCTTCTTTGTTCCTAACATTTGGGGACAGTAAATAGAGAGGTAACTGGGATGTGATGGAACGATCACTGGAATGAGAATCAGATTAGCTTTTGATTCCCAACGAGTCACCTCATCGTTCCCAACTCCACTTTTCCTAACTGTAAAGTGGAAGTAATCATTTATATTGACTTCACTAGACTGTTTAGAAGTTAAATGAGATGGTATATATTAAGACATTTCCTAAACCAGCACGAACTGAACAAATGTTAGATCTTATTATGTAAAGTCCATTGCTTCTGTGTTCTCCTAAATTCCCATGGAAGCTTTTCAAATGACCTTACAAGTATACTTATTTGTTGTTTTTTAATAATTTTACTTTATAACAGTTTTTGATTTATAGAAAAGTTGAGAAGATGGTATACAGGCTTCTCATGTACCTGCACCCTATTACCCTTATTATTAACATTTGTTACAATTAATGAGTCAATAGTGATACATTATTATGAACGGAAGTCCAGAGTTTACTCAGATTCCCTTGATTTTCCCTAAGGTCCACTTTCTTTTCCAAGATGCCATGTAGTACACCACATTACATTTAGTTGACATGTCTCCTTCGGTTAGTCTGCTTTAACTTTGTCTCGAACCTTCCCTGTTTTTGATTACCTCGACAGTTTGGAGAATATTGCTCAAGTATTTTGTAGGATGTGCCTCTATGGCAATTTATATGATGTTTTTCTCCTGATTAGACTGTGCTTATGGGTTTGGGGGAAGATGATCACAGAGGTAAAGTGCCATTTTGATCATACCATATCAAGGATACATGCTATCAATATGATTTTGATGTTGATGTTGGCCTTAATCATCGGCTGAGGTATGTTTGTCAGGTTTCTCTACTGTAAAGTTACTCTCTTTCCCTCTTCCTTACTGTATGCTGTAGAGGAAGTCACCAGGTGCAGTCCACACTTAAAGAGTGGAGAATTATGCTTCCCCTCTCTGGGTTTGTTTTTACCCAATAAAATCAATATTTCTGATGGGATGCAGCTTGGCCACTTGGATTAGGGAAAGTTGAGGTTCAAAGATATTTCCAAAGAGCTAACAGGAACTCATGCTTTTTTTGGAAGGAAAACTACAGTAAGGATAGTTTTCTATCCCAAGCCTTGAAAATCATAATTCCCATTTTTCCTTCAAGATACGTTTTAGCTTAAAGGGAAAAAAAAGTATGTTTACATTGTTAGATTTGCCATTGAATGCTTGAGAAGGCCTGTTCTCTTCATACAGTCCTGGGTTTTTTTTCTTCTTCTACTTTCTTATCTGCACCTTCCCTAAAAGGAGAGCTCATGCATTCATTTCTTCTTTTAGATTTTTCCACCATGCTACTTCAAATATGTTGCCTGTATAATTTTCTGAGATAAAAAAATTAGAATCCAATCTGCTCTCTGAGGGAACATTACCTTTGAAGTTCAGGGAGGCATCAGAATCAAAGTGAAATCTACAATTTACTTCCTTACAACAAATTCTGGGAAGATAAAACTAACAAGATACAAAAGGAAAAATCTGTTTCAAACTGATAATAAAGATGCTGTAATGAGTAGAAATAAAGAAAACATGAGGAAGTCATGAATAAAAGTTACTTGGTTTATAACAATTGCATTTCCCTAAACCTCAGCAACGTGGGGCAACCAAAAGTATCTAAATCTCAACTGTCTGATTCAGACTTCCCTGGGCAAAGTCCATTTCTCAAATACTAGTCTCTGCAGGAGAATAAAAACACAGTAAACATACAAATACACACACTGAAATCTGACACAAGGAGTTTAAATGGACTAAACTATGTCATTAATATTTGTTTTAAATGAAAGCTATGTGAAGGCAGTAACATTTTTCTAAAGATAGCCATATAGATACACAATTCTTGCCATTTTCCCCTGTCAAAAATATATACATATCCAGGAAAGAAACTTGGCATTCAGCTAACATAGTATTAAGACAGTTAAAAAAATTTTTTTAAAGATTTTATTTATTTATTTTTAGACAGAGGGGGAGGGAGAGAGAAAGAGACAGAGAGAAGCATCAATGTATGGTTGCCTCTCAGTTCCCCTCACCCAGGACCTGACCTGCAACCCAGGCATGTTCCCTGACTGGGAATCAAATCAGCAACCCTTTGGTTCATAGGCCGGTGCTCAATCCACTGAGCCACACCAGCCAGGGCAAGACAATTTTTTTTAAACAAAAAGTAATAGAAATTAAAAGCTGCCTTACTCACAGGTAATACAGTATAAAGGAAAAGATACTAGTTTTAGAATTGTAAAGACTTGAATTCAAATACTAGTCTTACCATTCACCAGTTATATGACTTTAAGTGAGTTACTCAGCTTTTATGAATCTCAGTTTCCTCATCTATAAAGATACAGTAGGCCTACTCTGTGGACCTACTCTAATTGTCATACCAAGTTCAAAGTAAAATGGGAAAAACTGATATTAAACAAAACAAAACTGAACCTTATGAGGCCTGGGCTTCCCTTCCTAGGAGAGGAGTGATGTTTAGGAGGGAAAGAATGTTTGAAATTGCTGAAGTATCATGGAAACTACGTGGCTGGGGAAAGGGGTGCTTATTCTGTCATGGTTGATGGTAGCTTCATAAATTTTCTTGGTTTTTAGATTTGCCTTGTTTTAAAAATTATAACATTTACCTGGCCAGGGAACACCTAAACAGTGAGATATGAATCACAACCTATGTAGCTGATTTAGTGTATTTTCTTGCTCTCTGACAGATTTTATTTCCTCTGGAACACTGGGCGGGACATAGGGTGACATGGGAGAATATTAGATCTTGTCTGTTCCTTTTCCTGTAGATCCTATCATTATGGGTTAAAAATAGAAGCTGTTAAATTGTGGGAACTGGATATAGTCAAAACCCCACTATAATTAATGCAGGGGCCCCACAGATTGTTAATGAGGCTGTTTGTATTAGCACCTGCTCCTGGAAGAGTCTGGTATGAGCCCATTGGCAGCCTGGCCCCTTGAGTCAATTAGAGGGAAATAGGAGTAGAGGGAGGGGTCTCCATACTGCCTCGTCGGTGTTTTCTGAGAGTTCCTGAGTTGGTATTTTTATTTTCTGTTTATTTTGTTGTGCTCACTCTGTATAAAATACTGGGCTAGACATTAGAGGAGACAGAAAGGTGGGAGACACAGCCCTTGCCCACAAAAAAACATACGCAGATGGACAAGACTTTTCCACAAGAAGCTCAGAGCATATGTGGGACAACAGAGTTCAGCATGAGAATACTGACCTTGGAGTGAATCTTGGTCCTGCTACTTTCTAGCTTTGTGGCTTCAGGAGAGGTCAGTTAACATTTCCAAGCCTCAGTCTCCTTATCTGCAAAATCAAGATAATTGGGTACTTACGAGAAGTAAATGACAGCCATGGGTGGAGCATATCACCGAGTGAATAGTAGGTGCTCAGTAACTGAGCTGACTATACAACCAAAGTACCTGCAAAGAAATACCAATGAAATGCTTCAGAGCTTCAAAAGTGGAAAGTATATCAGGAAAAATGTCTTGAAGGAGGCATCTGAAATGAACCTTATTTCAGGATTTGTCTGATGTTAAAAGGAGGCAAAGCAGTAGGGGAGAAATATTTCCAGGGAGGAATGGCATAAGCAAAGGCCTAGAGGCAGAAAAAATTGAGACATTCCAACTAGTAGATGTGTTTTTGCTGGGAATTATAGTTACGTAGATGAATGAGTCAGCCTCCAACCTCAGAAAGCTCATGGTCTAGATGGAGACAGATACCCACACTGAAATTAACAAAGTAGAGTGACAGCACTCGTGACAGAGGACTGTGCAGGCGCTGTGGGAGTCCAGTGGAGGTCCCAAGCTAGGGCTGACCAGGTGCAGATGACAGAAGATGGAGAGGATAGGTCAAGCTTCTAAGGTGGCAGAGAAAATGCTATCTGTATGGCTGATGCTCAGTAGAAATGCTAGTCAGAAAATCATACTTGTCACATAGGATAGGACCTAGGAGTAAAGAACACGATGAAAATAAAAACTGGGTTTGTAGCAGTGAGAGAGTAAGAGAGGTGACCAGGGGCAGGAGTCAGAAAGAAAAATGACAGAATTCTAAAACATACAGGTGGTGCCATTAAGTGTCATGATGAAGCCTGGGGTGGACTGAGAAACTGGGTGCCTGAAATGGAGGGAAACTGAGTCACTGGAGATGAGGAGTTCAAGGATTGGTGTGATTAAATGATTAAAAAGATTACTGTGGGTTGACTTGGAGGGTGGAGATAGAAGAAAGGCTCTGTGGAAGAAGTCAAGAGCCTGGTGTAAAAAGCACCTAGAAAGGTGGGATTATGTCCTGGAGGGCAGTAGATGATCTGGAGTTTGAAATGTGCTAGATATTTGCCATCGAGTACCTGCTTTAGATTCATTATAGTATCTCTAATGTCAGTTTGGACATTGGTTAGGTGCTGTGACAGGAATGTCCAAAATAAGTGTATTCCTTTGCCATGTAAATCTGAGTTGGTAGTCCACGGCCAAAATGACAACACTAATCATCCAGGTCCCAGGGCCTGTTTGTTTTGTTGTCCTGCCAACTTGTATGTCAGCTCCCACTGTAACAGCCGCATTCCTATCAGCTAGAAGGAAGACTCAATGGATAGCGTGACCAAGAGTCACAAAGAGAGATCAAGATTGAAGGGGAAGAGAATAAGAGTCTCCTCTTGTAAGGGAGTAGTGAGGTCACACTGTAGAAGAGCAGGTGGGATGGGAGATATTGTAGCCACATTTGGATAATACAATCTGCCACACATTATAACAAATGACTTTTAGCAGAATGTTGCCCAGGTTAATAAATATGAGGAATCTGCAGAACAAATGGCCTTGAGTAAAATGGATTCCATTTACTTATTTTACTCATTTTAGTTCATAGAATAACCCTGTAAGGTAGATTTAAATGGCACCCTCATTTTACAAATAAGGAAAATAGATAACTTCTCCAAGATTTTTGAAACAGTTAGCCGTGGGCTGGGGTGTGAAGGCTTGACTCCCAAGCTTGTACTCTTTCCTGGAATGATATAGCCTCTTTGAAGCCTGACACCCAGAGCGAATGCAACAGAAAAGAAAGATTCACCTTTCTTCTCATAAGGACTCAATAAATATATTTGTCCAATTGAACTGAATTAAATCAAACTACTAGAGGTGAATCTTAGAAACAAAATCCAAAAGATGTGTATAAAACTAAAGTTAGCTTTGAAAGAAACACCTTAGCTAGTGAAATAAGCTTGACGTGAACACCGTTTCTTCATTCACTGGTATCTGCCCAAAATATATTTACGTTTTAAAATTATTTATTCCCTGCTCCATTCTAAAAGGATTCAGGCATACGTGTTAGACTAGAAGTGTTAGTAAAATGAGATTTTAGCTATCACATTAGCATGCCGGAAATGACCAGTAAATGGGAGCCCTTGCCGTGGGTAAGAGCAATGGGCAGAGAGACCGGAGAACTGCTATTCCTGGGTCTGCTTCTCACCAGCTGTGTGAACTTGCACAGATCACTGAGCTTCTCTGGTCCCAACTTTTCCTCCTTGTCAGTTAAGCAGGGAGGGTATCAATGATGTCTAAGGTTCTTCGCAGCATTAAAACCTACATGAACAACCAGTACTCTTCGTCTCATCATTTCCTGCATGTCATGATTTGCTGAGTTATTTTCTACTACTAAGCAATTAATTATCCAATTCATTAAGTGTAAACTGCAACTGTTAAAGAGCAACTAAGAATAGTTGAGACTGTTAGAGCAAAGGCTCTAATCAAATGTTTCTGAACATATGCTCGTGCGCTTACTCGAAAACAGCACTTATTCATTGTTCTCATTAAAATCTCATGTGATGAAACTGTAGAAAATGTACAAATTCTGTTATATTCGTAACAGTCAGTGACATTACAATGTAGCCTCATTCCAACAATGGAATACACGGTTTACTTCACAGTTATGTAGAGTACGTCTTTTTAAAAAGGTATCTCTATGAAGCTTCTATGCTCAGTGTTTCACCTTCTCACTCCTACTTGTTCTTCAAAACCCAATTCTAGAATTATTTTCTCCAGAAATCTTCCCAGACCCTCCCTCCCACCTTCCCCTTTTCTTCCAGGCTGCTTTTGTTGCCCTTACTCTGTGCTCTCACAGTCCCTGGTGATTCTCTTTATTTTAGTTCTTATTACACTGTGTTATACTGTATTGTCCCTGTCTGTCATTTCCTCATCTCTGTCTGCTCAGGCTGTGTGGTCTTCTCAAGGACAAAAGACAACTCTGTTGCCAGTGGTTAGCATAGGCCCTAGACCTAGTAGTTGTAGTAAGTGCTCATGAATATCTGCCGAATGAATGAATTCTTTCCTTCTCTTTCAGGAGATGTTGATAATGAGGACAATAGATGCATTTTTTATCTTATATCAAATTCTAAAATTTCTCAAATATCCATACCTTCATACATGCCTATTTTTCTATTGATATACATAGTTGGACCCTTTTTGAATGTTCCCAAAGCAGAGGGAAAGGGGAAAGAGAAGCAACTTGTATTAAGTGATTACTCTACACACTTTTTCCATTAACATTAAAAATCATCTTCATAACAACCTATGCAGTATTATTATCATCTCTATTATACAGAAACTGAGGCTCAGAGAATTAAGGAAACTTGCCAAAGATCACAGGTCTCCTGAATGACACAGATGGGATTAATCCGACTCCACCTAATACCCCACTGCCTCCCCAGGGAGGAGAGGGAGTGGTGAGAAGTGGGGGAGAAAGGGTGGGGTTGGAAGGTGAGGGTACGGTATCAACCTCTTGCATATTTTAAAATTGATATATTCTCCAAGTTGATGCTCACTAACCCTGAATATTATTAGTCCTTTACCTGAAGGTTAAGCAATAAATGCTTCCCAACATAACTAATAGCTCCAGTCCTTCCCAGTCATTATTTGAACCTTGAAGGTTGTACAGATGCTATTGTTAAGTCGTTTCTCATTAAGACGGAAATAGGGCGGGACAAGGGAGGGGTGTAACAAATCAAATCCTCAGGTCCAACCAACCAGATAAACAAAGAAACACAGGTGCCGTTATAATTAAGGTGCACAATGAGCTTGTAACGCCTTTGTGTGAAGATTCAGGACTTTTAAAGAAAAATAGCATTACTCAATACAGGAATTGCCTTTCAAAGGAAGAAAGTAAGTTTCCATACTCTTACTAATTGCTTTGTTACATGAAGTTGACTGTCCTAGAGCCACAATATAACTTGTAATTGTAAAATTATCACAGATTCTATTTATGGCTTGTATTGGGAAGAAATATAAATTAACATTGTACTTTGGATAATTTAACATAATTCCAAAACACTTGTGTGTGTGTTAGCCTAAAGTAGATCTTCAATTGAAGAGAAACTCTTTCTTTTTTCTTTTGGCCTGTAGCATGTTTCTTAATCTTAGGTCATTTGTTTTATTTATGAGACTTTTCATAAGTAGTATTACCTTAACATATTTAATAATAATATTGAAGATATATTATTTTTATTTTTGTTTAGAATTTTTCAATTATTTTTAAAAGACCTTATAAATCCAGAGAATATATGACAAAATAAAGTCCTAAATATGCCAGATCCTTTTCTTTATAGAATTCATGGATAAACTGGCTTTGTTAAAGTTAAGACAGAAAAATTTAGTATAATTGTATATCTTGTGACTTGATTGACCTCTGTTTTAGTAGTATAAGCACATGTAAATGCAACGTGGGTTTCTTTCAAGTGGAGGCAGCTCCCTACTATGAATCCTGACAGATTGTGCACTTACATACATTTTTGGCATTAATAACAGTATTTTCAGATCGCAATAAAAGGAATGTGTACTAAAACCTTTATATTAGTGCAAAATACAACTTAAATTTTGTAAAATATATAATCATCTTTTAAAATTCTAAGTATACTGGGTACTGTTATTGCTTTCTCTGTGTTAACTCATTTAATACTCAACACAACCACCATGAAATCAGTTCTAATATTATGCCCATCATGCAGACAAAGAAAAACCACAAAAAACTGAGGCACAAAGGAGTTAAGTAATTCACCCAAGATTACATAGCTAATAATCAGTAGTGCTGAGATTCAAGCCAAAGCAAGCTTTAGTGCCCATTTTCTTACCGAACACAGGAAATAGCCAAATTAGGTTCCCCGGAGAGGTGATTTGAGTAATAAGATAGAGCAGAACTTGCTATAAGGATTGTGCCTAAATTATTAAAAAACATGTGTGAAGTGTATCTATCTATCTTATCTATCTGGCATCTAAACTGTTAGGCTAAGTGCTGTAAGTGATCTGTTTTATTTAATCTTCACAATCATGCTATGATGTATTTATCTAGCTGTGTAAATAGGCAAGCTATTTAACTTCCTTTAATTTAACGCTCAATTTTCTAATTAGCTGTGGTTATGACACTGTATACAAAGTGCTTACCTAGTACAGTGCCCAGAACAATGTAAACTCTCAATAAATGTTAGTTATTATCATTACTGCTTGTAGGCTTAGAAACTTAAATAACTTGTTCAAGGTGACATACCTTTAAGAGGGCAGAGCTAAGATTTGGACTCCACCTCTAATTAATACCCTAAGTACAAGTGGTTAAGACTGTTCTTTACCGTGTGAAACTGCACTGAATTCTTGACCGCTAGCCCTTGCCACAGTGCTTTGCTCATTGTAGGTACTTTGATAATAATCAGAGATGGTAATCAGACATTAAAACAAATTTTGTTTTAATGCCAAAATAATATTCACTATTGACATTTTATCTTTGACATTATTATTATTGACATTATTATCTTTGATAATAATCAGAGATGGTAATCAGACATTAAAACAAATTTTATTTTAATGCCAAAATAATATTCACTATTGACATTTTAAAAAAATACACAAAAGCAAAAGAGGAAAGCATAAAAATCACTCATAATCCCATCTTTCAAAGTAATCACTGTTACACTTTGAAAAACAGGATCATTCTGAGATACAATTTTGTGACCTGCTTTTCTCACTTTGAAATATATTGTGAATATCTTTCCATGTTGATAAATATTCATCGACTAGATCATTCTTAATGTCTGTAGACTATTCCACTGTACAGATGATCAATCTCCTTTGCTGACTACTAAAGACAACAATTTTTCCATATTGCAAAAAATGCTGTAGCCAATAAACATAGAGTCAAGTCTTTGAACACATTAATGATTATTTCCTTCAGACAAATTTATAAAAGTGGAACTGCAGGGTCAAAGGATATGAATTAGCAGAATTTTGAGTTGTATCTCTCCATGTGCCCAGGAACAAAAACTCTTTTATATTACACGGTCAAAAGACATGGTGGGAAAAACAGTTCTTTTAGCCATTAGGGATTGTTCAGTTTTAGGTCTATACCAAGAATGAAATCATTTAATTCTTGAATTAAATGGGATAGTCCATGGAAAGTGTACATAAGAAGTGCTCAATAACTAATAGTCACTTTTATATTTGTGTGTTGTGTCATTCCAAGTCTTTTTACTACCTAGTCTTCCTCTTTAGTTTATTTGGGTCAGTTTGAAGGTCCGAACAGATGATATCCTAAAAACAAGGAAAACTTCAGCATCCCAAGAACTGTGAAGTAAAGCAATATACCAAGGATAAGGAGAACTTTTACAATTTTACCTCTTGATTCTCTTGCAACCTGGGGCAGGTCATCTCTATACCTCAAAGCCTTCACTTACAAAGAGTCAGCAAATAAAATGACTGCTTCAATATTTCCATTCTAACACTATGATGCTAAGTAAGTTCACTTCAACCCAGAAAAATCTTCACTTCCTGTATTTTTTAAAATTTATTTTTAGAGGGGAAGGGAAGGGAGAGTGTGAGGGAGGGCAAGGGCGAGGGGGAGAGAGAGAGAGGGAGAGAGAGAGAGAGAGAGAGAGAGAGAGAGAGACATCACATGAGAGAATAACATCCATTGGTTGCCTCTTGAATATGCCCCAACCTGTGACCCAACCTGCATTCTAGGCATGTACCCTGACCCACTGGAACCAGCAACCTTTCGTTTTGCAGGAGGACATCCAACCAACTGAGCCACGCAGGTCAGGGTCCTATATTTTTAGTAAAGGTAGATTTTCTTTAGGCAGTAATGGGCATTTTCAATAACCCAAGGATCTGAGAATTTCTGAGCCCTGAGAGAAGTTTTTATCAGTGAGGCCAAGGAAACCCCTTTCCTATATTAAATGAACATCGTAGTACCCAGCAGTGGACTAATAATAGTTCCTTGGTTTAGGAGGCCACAGAGTAACTGAAACATTTTTACCTGAAATCACAGTGCACAAAGGTCTTGGTCATTTTGTTTGGGGTTTAGTGATGTCAGTCTTTGTCTCCATTTCTCACTTTGAACATATCTTAGACACCAATCAACTGGCCAGACATGGCGTGAAAGATCCACTTAATAATTAAGGTGCCCACACACTCTGCTGGGAACAGACCACCTTCCTAATGCTCCTTTGGCCAGAGGGTAAGATTTTTCCTAAGGGTTCCAAAGGGGTCATGTTTGTAAAATCTCCGGGTGTGTTTTTGCCAATAACATTTGTCCAAACGGTGTTGGTAGACTTGAACTGCAAAGAATTTTACTTCACTTAAAATTTAAACACATGTAGCAGTATTGGAGAAAAGGGAGATTTATTCGTTCAACTTTTGGAGCATGACTCGATGTCAAGTCCAGAGCTAGGCGCCTGGGACACGACGGGACTCGACTCTCAGGGATAAGCCCTCCGCCCCAGCGCAGGCGCCCCCTGGAGGCGGCGGTGACAACGGCGGTGGTGGCGAAGCGGCCGCGCTGAGCTAAAGCTGCCAGCCGGAAAACCGGAGAGTCTGCTAACGCGCTGCGACTCCGTAGACCTTCTCCCGCCTGCCGCGCCACGCCCAGCCTCTGCCACCTCCAGCCGGACCACTCCGCCGAGACGATGCGCCTCAAGAACCAGGTAGCGGACCCAGGGCCTGCCCCGCGCCCGCAACGCCCCGCCCACCTGCTGTCACGGGCGTTGGCGGCCGCGCGGCCACGTGGCCGCGACTGTGCTCTTCTGATCCCCCAGCCCCGCCACCTCGACTCCCAAGGACACGGAGTGGGCCCTTGTAGGAGAAGGTCGCCCCGCGGCGCCTTTGGGGCCACCCCAGCCCCGACCACCGCGCAGCAGGGGACTCTCCGCTGCCGGTCTGGTGTGTACGGCCCCGGTCACTCCATCGCCCGCCTCCCAGACTTCCGGGACCCCAGAGACAACCGAAACTTGGGTGGCGCGTGTCCCTCCTTGCCCCAACCCTGCAGCCCCGGGAAGCCACAGCCTCGTGCCACTCCCCTCTGTGCCTTTCCTGAGCTATCTTCGGAGTGGCTTTGCTGAAGTATCTGGTGGCGCCAAAAAGTCCAGGCGGCTAGGAGCGAGCGGGGTCCCAGGGTGCTGGGCGGGTGTGCGCGGATTCTCTGGGGGCTCCCCCGTGTGACTGCCGCTAATTGAGGAGAAGCACCACCCTCCAGTGCTTTTCCGCATTAGAGCCCGCTGTGGACCTGGACCTCGGGGTAGTTCTAGAGGACATTAAGAGGGCGCTTCTTTTGTACTAAGCGGTGCTCATGTTCGGCGGAGGAATAAAAGAAGGCTCATGTTTTGGAGGGTGTATTTGTGTTGTAATTGTTGCCTCTCTTCGGGCTGGGGATTGTCAAACATTTGGGATTTGGTAAACTCACGTCTTGAAGTCTTGAACCTGTGGGAGACAAATTCGTTCTAAAAGGGAGAGAATCTGCCCCACCCCCAATAAATTCGTTATGGGATTTAGGGAGACCACAGGGAAACTGAGGGGAAGGACTTTTAGAAAACAACTCCAGTTTGGGAGAAAATTAGTCATATTGATTCCCAAGATGTAAACTGGTACTGTAATATCTTTCCTCTGGGGAATCAAATACCCACCTCCACAAAACTGTTTGGCACCAGCCCTGTGGGTTCCTGAAAGCCTACCTGTGCCCCTTACCTAGCTGCTTTATTTTAATAGAATCTCTTAAAGAGGCTGTTTTACGTTACCCTCCTGCTTTTGTGTGCCTAGTTTCTTGTAATACTTGCAAATGACACTGAACAAGCATTAACCTCAGTCATTTCAGAATGTTTGATGTTTTAAGTGAGATGTGAATGGAGCTCCATTCATGAGGGAAGTAGTCTGTGTGAAGTGTTTTGTAAATGTGAGTGGGTTGAGTTTAAAACACTGAATAAAATTAATGTAACTAGGAATGAAAAGGTTCAATACAGATACTTGCCTCCTGGCTTCTCTAAGAAATTGACAGTGCAGTGCTGTTCCTAGCCTGGGGCTCCTGGATGTGGTGGACCATGGCCCTGTGGTTGACCAAGAGCAAGTGGGTGGCTGGACTCCTTCCTTCACTTTCCAGAGCACTAACTCTGTTGTAGGGCTAATGGGGTTGTGACCCACACACCTATACAGAGGATTTCCCCCATCTCCTAACTGGTCTAGAAATACATGAGGGATTTCCATGCAGTTGAAGAACTTGTAAGTAATCCCCTTTAATTTCCATTACTGTTAGCCTCTGAAACCTTTGTTTGCTTGTTAAAATATATGGTTATGTTTGTAATAGAGGTGGGGCTGTGAGTTTGAGCTGGTGGCCTGATTACTTCCATTGCTAGTGTATTTTTCAAATTAACAAGAAACTCATTCGCATTTGTGTAGAGGTGATACAATTTCACATGAAGGATTCTAATAAGAATATTTGTATTTTTAAAAAAGATTTTATTTGTATTAATAAAAAGCTTTTATTTTTAGAGAGAGGGGGAAAGAGGGAGAAAGAGAAGGAGAGAAACATCAATGTGTGGTTGTCCCTTGCACACCCCCCACCAGGGACCTGGCTCACAACCCAGGCATGTGCCCTGACTGGGAATCAGACTAGCGACCCTTTGGTTTGCAGGTTGGCACTCAATCCACTGAGCCACACCAGCCAGAGCTAATTCATATATTCTTGGTTCAGGTCTGATCCCACCACTCAGTTGTTATATGACCTTGCATGCATAATTAATTTCTTGGTCCTCCCCTAATCCCCTCTTTTACTCCAAAGAGACCAATGGGGTTAGTGCCAACTTTTGACATGGAAATTAAATGGAATATTGTGTATGTACAGTGCCTGGCATGTGGGCATTCAGTAAATACTCATGTTAACCATCCATAAACGATAGTCATTGCCATCACTGCTATTATATCTGCTTAAAAATAAGTACCTATAGTTGGAGAGAGATTGATTGCAAAAAGGCACAAGGGAACTCTGCTGGGGTGATTGAAATATACTATATCTTGATTGGGGTGTTGACTACAGCGTTTATCACTTTGTCAAAACTCATCAAACTGAACCCTTAAGATACATGCATTTTATTACTTATCAAAATCAATTGAAAAAATTAACCTCCAAATGTTTAAGTTTGTATGTTTTTGGAGGTGGGAGTTGATATACCGGTCTAATTCTGCATAACCTAGTGATTTACTTGCAGAAATCCCTCTGCCTATATGCATATTTTCTTTGTCAGGTACATGGCTAATTTTGTCTTCACATGTTTTTTTTCTCTGTGTTTCTGTGTCCTAATCTCTTTGTATAAAAACGCCAGTCATACTGGATTAGGACCCACTTTTTTTTTTTAATTGTTGTTCAAGTACAGTTGTCTCCGTTTTCCCACTACCACTTCCCCCCCCACCCATCCCCACCTCCCACCCTCAATCCTACCCTCCCCCTTTGGCCTTGTCCATGGGTCCTTTATACATGTTTCTTGACCACCCTTCCTTTTCTTTTCTCCATTACCCACCTCCCTACTCCCCTCTGGTAACTGTCAGTTTGTTCTTTATTTCTGTGTCTCTGGTTATATTTTGCTTGATTGTTTGTTTTGTTGATTAGGTTCCACTTATACTTGAGATCATACGGTATTTGTCTTTCAATTCCTGGCTTATTTCACTTAGCATTATGCTCTCCAGTTCCATCCATGCTGCCTCAAAGGGTAGGAGCTTCTTCTTTCTTTCTGCTGTGTAGTATTCTGTTGTGTAAATGTACCATAGTTTTTTGATCCACTCATTTACCAGTGGGTACTTAGGCTGCTTCCGGCACTTGGCTATTGTAAATTGTGTTGCTATGAACATTGGGATGCATAGGTTCTTTGGAATTGGTGTTTCAGGATTCTAAGGATATAATCCCAGCAGTGGAATTGCTGGGTCAAGAAGCAGTTCCATTTTAAATTTTTTTGATGAAATTCCATACTGTTTTCCACAGTGGCTGCACCAGTCTGCATTCCCACCAACAGTGTACTAGGGTTCCCTTTTCTTTACTTGCATAACTTCATTTTACTTTAATTACTACCTCTTTAAAGGACCTGTCTCTAAATACAGTCATATTCTGAGGTAGTGGAGGTTAAGACCTCAACATATGAATTTTATGGGGACGCAATTCAACCCATAGCACACGATATCTAGTAAAAAACTAACAAGTCAGATTTTAATTCTTGATTTGGAACAGTTCAGTTTGAATCTAAATGTATTTCTCTGTTGAAGTGAGAAACCCAAACATATTCATCAGGTATACACACACACACACACATGCAAACCTTTTAAGTATGAGGCTAATTACAACTGAAGTAGAATTAAGGTCACTGTCCAAGGTGAGTTTAATATGTGACAGGGTCCACTAAAAATTATGTCCTTCATTGATTAAGAAAGACGGCTGTGCAGTGGCTTCCTGATCTTTCTGACTTCATAGCTCTTTGGGTGATGAAAGTAGGAAGGTTTGGCTTCTGTAAAGAAACCATTTAACTCTTTGATACCTTTATACCTAGTTCTATCATTTGAGTTTTTTGTTGGACTTTCCAGTATCTCTGCAACAAAATAATTATACTAGTCCTTCAATGCATATTTTCTACATCATCAAGCCATAAATTTTTGGATCCAAATTTACTTCACAAGGAACCTATGTTCACTCAATCAGAGCCTGGTGATAGTTTACTCAGAGAAGTACCTAAACTGGGTACACGTCTTCAGGGTTTACTCCCTTACCAGTTTGAAGTTCGTCTCAGCTCCACCTATTCATGCATCAGGATGTGATGTTTTATCTATAGAAAAGAAAGAAATCTCTAAACGTATGTTGTGCAAAAATGGCTCCCAAATGCATTATGTGTGTTAGTACCAGTTTGTTCTAATTTGCACAGCCTCTGAACAACTGGCAAAATGGCTAGTGTTGACGTGGCAGCTGCCACGGAATCCCCAGGTGTTTTAGGAGTTTTTACATTTTATTTGTGTAATGACAGAGTTTACAGTTATCCACAGTGTGTTAATTACAAACATTTATTATCTATAGTACCAGCTTGATGCTTGATCTTATATTTCCTTTAATAGAAATGTTGCAGCATTTACATTTAATTATAATGGGGATTAATCATCACTTATATGAGTTTTCACCTACAAGCAAAACATTTGGAACAAATTATAGCTGAGATGAGGCTATTAGATTTTAAATACACCAACATAGCTTTCTTTTTTCAACTTTTAAATTTTCCATTAACAAACACTTGAAAATATCATTGAACCTACTGACATGATTTCACATGACTGGTTGGATGGTTGATTGATTGATTGATTCATTCATTCCATGAATATTTGTATGGGCCAGTCTAAGTTGTAGACACTTGGGTTGCATCAGTGAACGAAACAAACATCCCTGTCCACAGGAGCACAAGGGAAGATAGGTATCAAAAACAACCATAATAAATATGTGCATTATATATAATGTTAGAAGGTTGTAAGTGCTTTGAGAGGAATAGTAGAGTAGTACAAAGGGGTTAGGAGTTTGGTTGGGGGTTGCAATCTTGAAGAGGGTGGGCATTGAGAAGGTAGTATTTGAACAAACTGGATGGAAGTGAAGTTAGCTGTGTGGCTATCTAGAGAATCAGCAGAGAGAACAATCAGAGGCAAGAGTGAACCTATAAGGGTTTGAGGAATAATAAGGAGGTCAATATGGCTGGAGAGGAATGAACAAGAAGAAAAAAAGTATAAATCATATTGTAAGATTCATATGCTAAAGAAATATTGTTATGGCTCATTATCCACCAGTGAGTAGACACTTAGCTTTTAAACTAAGCACATTGTAGGGACTTTGCAAATATTTGTTGAATGTTCTTTGGCAAATGAATTATATTTATTAGAACTGGTCCTGAACCACAAAAGAAAATGGAATAGCTTTCTAGAATTTTTGTTAATTCTGCTGCTGGCAAAGGTTAGAATTGGAGCTGGGAAAGGAGAAGAGCAGAAAACTAACAAGGTGCTGATGCATAGGCATCTGAGTCCTGCCTGACCATTGTCAAATCGAGCCCACCAGGGAAACCATTTTTCACTTAAACTTAGCCATTTGTTACTGAAACTTTAACCAGACAGAAAAATTCCAGTCTAGGGGATACTCTTGATTTGAAAGTTTGAGTTCTGTAAATCTCAGGAGACCCATACAGTCGATTGGCATTATACTTTCTTGTTTACTTCTTATAAGATGGATCTCGTAATTATTATATTTGTGTTTTGTTTATAGTTTTAAAGTATTTTTAGGTATATTATCTCATTTGACCCTCACAGAAAATCTATGTCTGAGGTAGACAACCATTATTACATTTTGGGCTGGTTATCTTCCATCTGACCTCTAGATCTACTCTCTGCTCTTTTGCTCATCCTTTCTGTAGCCCTGGAAGCTGACCTGTATAGACTGTATCAGTGAACTCTTGCCTCTGGAAGTATTCAGCCAACGTACGCACTGGTGGGATATTTGAGGGCAAAAAAAAAAAGTGAGTTTCAGGTATTTTTTTCCTTGAGCTCCCTTTCTGCTAGGCTACTAATTATCAGTGGTTAGTCCATAGCAGCATCTATCCGTCCTACAACTACAGTACTCTCTCTCTCTCTCTCTTTCTTCTTTCCAGGTTCAAGCAAAGGTTGGTATTGGGTCACCACTATTGCTAGTCCAGGCTGCTTCATCATCTTTTGATGAACTTTCTTTACTCAATTTTACTCTTTGAGTGTGCCTTCTGTTTGTTGACTGAGACCCTGACTGATACACAGCTTTAAAGATGACAACCTAGAGAAGTTAGACACCTTGCTTAATCATAGAAATCTATTAAATGACAGAGTAGGGAATTGAACTGGTTTTGTGACTCAGAGGCATAATCAATTTTGAATATACCACAAAGGAATATATCCCATCTGGTGGATACTGATTAAATATTATTGATTGTTATTTCCTTAATCATGGAAAGGCTTTTGTAAAGAATAGAGCTCTTTAAAAAGAAATACTATTCCCCTTCCTGTCCCCCCAAAGCAATTAATAAAACAAACAAATACCTAAATATGTTGTTATCTTCATAAGAGAAGTATGGATACAAAATCAGGAAGAATTTAGACTATTTGCTTTTGGTTATTCATGGTGATGGAAATAGTTAATAATAGTTAATAATCTGTAATTTCCCTTTTTCATCTCTTTTCTGTTCTCTATAAAATCCTCTTTACTCTGTCCTACTTTCCAGTCTCTTTCCCTCCAATTGGTCACCAACACAAAACATCTCCAAAATGATATATAGATCTGACCCTGTCATTTCCCTCTCCCCAGCTATCCACAGGATGAAGCCCAAGGTTATTGGTTTGTCATTCTCCATCTATCTTTACCCTTGCTATATCTAACCTCATGGCCCTCCATTTTCTCCCATTGAAATCCTACACTTGCTCCAATATTAAATTATTTTCAGTTGACCAAACAGACTTCACATTTGCTTCTGCCTATTTGATTTGCTGTTTTCTGTGCCTACAATATTATCATCTTTGGCCCCAGCCCCATCATCTGTCAAGAGAACCACTTACCCATTCAAGTTCTATTGGAAAACATCCCACAAAGCCTTTTGGGCCCCACAGACAGAGCTGCCAGACTTGAGGAAAGAAGCCTGACTCCTCGAGATCACAAACTTGATCTTATTCATCATTGTATTCCCTGAGTCTCGGGGCCTGGTCTGGGGCCCCGCCCTTAGTGAACAAGCACCAGTATTTATTGAGCAGATGACTCAGTGTGAGGTCCCTTCAACCAAAACCTTTGCAAGTAAAGTTTTGAAGTTGTTTTTACTCATTTAAATTAAAATGTCAGAAAGGTGGAATGAGGATGGAATCAAGGAAGATAGAAGGCAGAAATTCTGAGCTGCCATCAACTAGAGAGTTCCTAAATAGAAAGTCCATGCAGTGGAGTCATGTTTTTGTTGGTAGAGGCCTAAGTGGGACCTAGTGCAACTTTTTTCTCTTATCCAACATTTGGACACTTGTGGTTGACCTGTGTTAGCTTGCTCTGCAATTATAGAACAGATTTTCCTCCTCTTAACCCCTGAACACTGGTTGGCCATCTTTTCCCTACACCTCTCATATTAAAGAGCTTTTAGTTCTCACAGCATGAGTTTCTGAACAAAGGGTCATCTGGGAAGCAGCAGTTTTGAAAATCTTCCTCAGGTCATTAGAACTAGTGTTACTGAAAGTGCCTGATGCATGACTGTCATAATAGAAGTCAGATCCCTAGTTTGTATCACAAGGAAGACTTTTGTACTATAAACTCTCCACATCCACTCAGGCTATCACTTGTTGAGGGAAAAATGATACTAACTGTAATGCTACACTGTAATTTGAAGTCAAATTAGTATGTTGTTTGAAGACATCTGACAAAAGACCAGAGCTCAAGAAACTCTAGTATACATGGAACAATTTTATTGTGTGTTGAAATAGTGTTTCTCTTCCCTTCACGGGCATGATCTATTTTGGGGTATATATTATGCAAGGTTAGAATATTCTTATAATAAGATAATTTCAAGAAACAAAAAGTACCAAAGCATTTTTACCAAATTAAGGTAAGCTTGAATTATTTTTTTTTTCTTACTTTTGTTGTGGAAGAATCACATTCTACAAGGGAGGAAGTGATTATAATAAACTAAAATGTAATGCTCTGTCCTCTAGTAACAAAGTGGTGTCACACAGAGTCACAGTGGACCATGGTCTGCTTTTCTAGGTAAGTTCAATTCAATAGGAGACATTCTATAATTCATAAGGCAGAGAACAGACTTAATAAATTGCCAAATCAAATTAGAATAGCCAATACTCTAACTTTCATAATAACCCAAGAAAATTGGACATATAAGGGATGAAGTGATATTCTGCAGGAATGAAAGCAGGATAGGACATACAAGAAGAAAAACTAAACCACAGAATATTAAAGTGAAAATGTTTGTAAGTAGCAGCATTATCACCTTATGTTTATAGAACACGTTATCACTTTTCTTTTACCTTATTTCACATAGGGTTGTATAAAAAGAGTGTGAAAATGAAAGAATAAAAAGTAAAAATGGAACTAATTAATAGTAAGAATTCTGAGATAATTCCTTTATTACAAGTGTTCTTTTTTATTAAATTTATTGGGGTGACATTGGTTAATAAGATCACATAAGTTTTAGGTATACACTTCTATGATACATGGTCTGTATATTGCATTGTGTGCCTACCACTCACAGTCAACCTGTCTTCCATCATCATATATTTAGCCCCCTTTACCCTTTACTACCTCCATAACCCCTTCCCACTGGTAATCACCATACTTTCATTTGTGCTTATGAGTTTCAGTTTTATATACCACATATGAGTGAAATTATACAGTTCTTAGCCTTTTCTGGCCGACTTATTTCACTTAGCATAATATTCTCAAAGTCATCCATGTTGCTGCAAATGACGGTATTTCATTTTTTCTTAGAGCTGAGTAGTATCATACAAAAAAAATAACACAACTAAGAGCTGGTTCTTTGAAAAGATTAACAAAATTGACAAACTCCCAACTAGACTCACTAAGGGAAAAAGAGAAAAGAGTCATATAAACAAAGTCAGAAATGAAAGAGGAAAAGTTACCACAGACATCACAGATATACAAAGGATCCTACTAGAGTATCATGAAAGACTATATGCCACCAAATTCAACAACATAGAAGAAATGGATAGTTCCTAGAAATATGTAACCTTCCTGGACTGAATCATGAAGAATTACAAAATCTAAATAGACAGATCACCAGTGAGAAAATTGAAACAACCATCAAAAACCTTCCAAAAAATAAAAGTCCAGGAACAGATGGCTTCACTAGTGAATTCTACCAAGCATTCAAAGAAGATTTGATACCTTTTCTTCTCAAGCTCTTCCAAAAAGTTGAAGAAGAGGCAATACTTCCTGGCACAATTTATAAGGCCACCATAACCCTGAGGCCAAAACCTGGCAAAGACAACACAAAAAATAAAACTACAGGCTAATATCTCTGGTGAATACAGATACAAAAATCCTAAACAAAATACTAGCGAACTGAATATAACAATACATTAAAAAAATAATCACGATCAAGTAGGGTTCATTCCAAGGGTATAAGGATGGTTCAACATACAGAAATTGATCAATGTAATATACCACATTAACACAACAAAGAATAAAAATATGACCTTATCAATAGATGCAGAAAAGTATTTGATAAGATATACATCCATTTATGATTAAAATAATAAAATGAGTATAGAAGGAAAGTACTTCAACATAATAAAGACCATATATGGCAAACCCTCCACCAATATCATAATCAATGGTGAATCACAAGTATTCATATTTCTATACCCATTATCCTAGTTAATAGCACCTATGCAGAAGAGTCTTGAGAAATTATCCTGGATCCATCCCTCTACCTTACCAAATGTATTAGTCTCAGGGCCCAGATAGTCAACCCGATTTTTTTAATTATCTAACATTTATTGAGTAACTAATATGTGCCTTGTTCACACATGGAGAATAATATAGGCAAAAATGACAAAAATCACCACCCTTGTGACAACTCCTTAAACATCATATTTCCTTGATTTTATAATAAGATTTCTGAAATGAACACCATTTTACAACTGATGTTTTAAAAAAACTAAACAAACTTTAAGTGAGTTGTGTTGTGGTTTCTATTCAGCTGTCACCTCAGTTGAGTTATTTGCATTTAGAACATGCTATTGAATTTTAACTTAAATTTGGATTCCTGGTTGTCAGTTAAAATGTTTACAGCTTAAATGTTCATCAGTGGATGAATCAATAGACAAATTATGGTATATGCATACAATGGAAAGGAATGAAATTCTGATACATGCCAAAATGTGGATAAGCCTCTGAAACATACTAAGTAAAGGAAGCCACACACACACAAAAGGTGACACTATATGATTCCATTTAAAATATACAGAATAGATAAATCCAGAGTCAGAAGGCAGATTGGTGGTTGTCAGGGCTATGCAGAGGGGAATGGGGAAATATACTTAATGAGTAAGAGGTTTTACTTTGGAGAGATGGAAATATTTTGGAACTAGATAGAGGTGATGGTTGCACAACATTATGAATGTACTAAATGTCACTGAATTGCTTTCACTTGAAAATAGTTCATTTTATGTTATGTAAATTTCACCTGAATATATTACTTAACAACATTATCCTGTCATGCAAAATTGAAGTAAAAGTTTTTGTGTTCCCTGAAGTTTGCCTGTCATACCGTTCAGTGCAATTAAAACCAGAATGAATTGTCAAATCTCTATATAGATCCCAGAATTTCAGAGTTCAGAGAGATTGGTATGACCTTTTCATGTGTCATCAAGGACTGTCATTTGGACACATGACATCTCTTTGAGGTCTGTCCAAAAGGTTTCCAGCCATGTAGTATGAAAAATAGAGACATTTATTGAAGAAGATACAAGATACAAGAAGCATTGTGCACAGGACAGTGATGCCTTAGTCCCCTTCCAAGTGTGGGACCTCACACAGTTCTCACAGTCGCCATCAGCTGCCCTGTCATATTTCCTGAATCTCATCGATGGTCTGAAACCTCCCCCCTTTCAAAGGTAATTTTAGTTTTCAGAAAAGCCAGAAGTCACAGGGCACCAAATCTGGGCTGTAGGGGGGCTGAGTGACCTGGGTGATTTGATGTTTCACCAAAAAACTCTGCAGCAGACATGATGCATGAGCGGGCATGTTGTCGTGATAAAGCTGCCAACCACCAGTTGCCCATAGCTGTGGTCTTCTGAATCATCAAAATAGTTTCCACAGAGGAATGTTCAAGCTCAATGCAAAATTTACTGCAGATTTGTTGTTCTACTCAGTCAGTAATTTTGAATTCGACAGCCACACAGTATACCTGCTCACTCAACAGTGTCTTCTACCCCCTCTGTGGGAAGTAAGGTCATCATTGTTCATGCATGCACATTCCAGTCTTCTCTCCTTGGCGGCCAGGTTACATCGATGTCATGCAAACCATTCTCATTATATTAACAATGGCTGGACTTTTTCTGGACAGACCTTGTATGTCAAAAGCGTTAGTTTCAATAAAAGCTGTATGGCTTTTCATGATACTTAAGTGTAATAGGGGTGTCCACATTCCTTTCCCCCCTCAGCAGGTCAGAGTATATTACCATGCCCCACTAAGTAATCAAGAGTGGTGTCACCCTTCATAGCTAAGTAGCACTGGTAGCAGAGCTGCAACTTGCTTGGGACAGTTGGATCCAGAATAGTGACCGAGGACTTTGTGAAACAGTCTCCTGGTGTTACTGTGCAGAGGAGGGCCTGGGCAGGCTGTATCCAAACAATGATAGACTGGGTCCTCTTCTGACTACTGTACTGCCACCAGCATGACTGCATTTGCAGTAGGACTCTCCCACTGCCATGGGCCAAGTCTCAAACGGGTATCAGAACACTGTGGCACTGCAAGCTCATGTTTCCACAGTTACAGGCCCAGAACCCTAGCTACCCCCTTCCATCTCTTCTTGGAGACTTGCTGGACAAATCTGTTTGCTTCATTCCTATGGGCAGATACCCACAGTGTCTTGTAGCATTTAGGCGTAATTTATACTCCTTATTGAAGGTAATTTTTCTTATTTTTTCTTGTTGGAGAGAAAATAAATAAGCAATGTTTAATATCCAGCAGATCATTTCTATACACTGAAATAAAACCTTGAATAACTATGTGCAGAAAAATACCTCAATATTCCTTGATATCTTTTTAGATTGTACTGTCAATTCTGAAATATAAAGAGGTCAAGTTCACTAGCATGGATTATGAAAAACAGGATCCCTGTGATACTCTGCCTGTCAATGATCCAAAGTGATGAAGATCTTTGCATAGTTTCTGGGTTTTTTTCATAAAGTTCTAAACAAATTTAGTTTTCAATGTTTGAATCTTAGCTAGGCTTGAATAATGGCCATTTTCTTTGGTGTTTTTTTTTTTTAATCTGAATATCTTTAGGCAGGAAATGCACTTTCCAGTAGGCCACAGAGACCATGGCCTCCTTACCCCCTTTTATCTAACTCAGGTCAATTTATGGAGTATATTTTCTGCCTAGCTCCTGTTGTCATTTGAATTTTTAATCCCTAACATAGACTCAAGTTCTGAAGTTATATGTGGTTGTACAGATAATGTACAGTAATATCAAATCCTTTAATAGTGCTACTATCTTCTGGGTACTGTTTTGAGTGTTTTATCTGTGTAAACTAATGGAAGCTTCATAAGCCATTAGGCAGTGTAGCCATTGTGGAAGTGCGCCATTCAGATCTCCCTTCAAGAGAGAACTCAGCTTTATCTGCATGGAGTACAGCTTGACTACAGCCTCCACCTGCAGTGCCTTTAAGCCATGCTTTTCCTGGACAGCCCCAGCCAATGACTGAGCACAGTGGGGATACTATGGCCTGACCATTTCTGCCCAATGTCGGGACTTCTTTTATAGGAAGTCTTTGTTCCAGAGCTCCCCTTTGGGTTGGCCAAGCTTTTGTCTGATCTGCATCATGGTCTGAGGCTACTCCCTCCAGTTCTACTTTCTCCTCCCTGTATTTTCACAATAAACTGATATACCTCTTACATTCCTGACTCTGTCTCAGTATCTGCTTCTTGGAGGATCCAACTGATACAGGTTACCAACCTGTATTATCCTCATTATTATCCTCATTTTACAAATGAGGAAACTGAGGCACAGAGAAGAAGCTCAAGGTCTCACAGCAAAATGTGTTTCAAGGTTTTTAATTATTTCCTTAACAATTATGGTCTGTTACCTCCCCATGTTAAAGTTCTTATTAAGTATCATTTGTATCCCAGAAACTCTGCTGGGTTCTGGGAGTACAGGGATAAATAATATAACCTCTGATCTCACTGAGCTCATAATCTAGTGTGGAAAACAAAGACAATTGGCAGATCATTTCAATCTTTGCTCTTACTACAATAATGAGATGTGTGCAGGGTGCCCTGAGAGTCTAGATAGAGAGAAGGAACTGAATTTGTGTTCTCACTTCCTCTACTCCTGATATGGACCATCCTTCCTCTTATCCTCCTGGCCCTTGCCATTGTACTGTCTGGGATGCTTGTCATGTCTTCTGACCTCCCCAAATGGAGCTGGGCATGATTGTTCTGTATTCACATAGGAATCCTCTGTCTTACCATATCACACCCACCTTAAATGATGTTTGTAGACCTGTCTCCTGCTTGTCTGTGTGCCCGTTGCCTAGTGGCATGCCTAGCTGAGGAAGTGTTTGTTGAATCAGTGATTGCAGAGAATCATTTGTTTGGCCTGTTAACTCCAAAACCTAAAATCTTCCAAGTCTGTGAGTAGAAAAGAGATCTATAAGAGAATGTACAGGAGGTGAATGGTGAGGTGGGGAAAAGATGAGTTTTACCTTTCTCTTGAAACTGCCTCCCTTTATTTCCCACTGTCACCTGCAGCAAGCCTGGATTCAGGGATGTTTTCTCCTCCTTTAAAACTTGGATTCAATCATGTACAAATTCTTTTTATGTTGTTTTTGGGAGAGATATGTTAAGCTGGTATTTTTATCCATCCATCCATCCATCCATCCATCCATCCATCCATCCATCCATATATTAAGTCTGCCAACACGTATCCATGAAGTACCCTCCATGTGTCAGGCACAGTGCTGGGTACTCTTCATACAGTGGTGAACAAGAAGCACTGTCTTTGTCCTCCGGAAGCTTTCAATCTGACAGAGTGATTGGGTTCTAAACAAATACAACCTGAGTCTCCCCTAGGCTTCTCCAGTACATGGATTAGGTGAGGTCACATTAAACCCTTGCCACTAAGTCCAATGGATCTGTATCCTTCCATGTACCGAATGGCTTGCTGTCAGTTCTGCCCCTTTTTTTATGTCTCTCTGGGCATCCTCAAAGCCTTTTTTTTTTTCCCAAAAGGAATAACACATATTATTGGTTCATGCTCGGTCATTGAGCAAACCTTGCATAAATTGAATATTATTATTATTAATATAATCATAAAATATGTCTTGCTACTTACACTTTTTCATGTCCTGTCCTCTAATGTCTCCTTGCATCATATTACCTAACCATTGTCTGCTGTTTTACTTGTAGCTTTAAAGTGGTCTGTACCTTTCCACTGTGCTACTACCACTGTTGGAAACACCTACACGGTGTGACCTGCTGGTTTATCAGCTTCCTCTGTGGCCACTGTCTAGATTTCTCTTCCTTTATCAGCATCTGCAGTGACCTACTCCTAAGACTTCACTACACTCATCTTCCCAGCCTCTCCCGCCAAGACCTCTTGGAGCAGCATCTTCTCTTTCTCTTGTCACTTGGAGTTTGTTGTCATTTTTCCACCTGCGGATCTCAGGTGTTCCCCTCCCTCAAGTCAGTAGTGAAGCATTTTTTCTCTTCTTGTGTCTACTTGCTTTTTGTGGGGATCTCATAGCATTGTGGCTTGAGCTCCTAGTGAGAGTTATTTCATTCTATATCCCATGTCCTTCCTTTTCTCAAACTCTTAAATGTGGCATTCAGTTAGAACCTTCCATTATAGCTTGAACCACTGATCCCATCTGGGTTCTAGACCCACTGTACCCATCTGTTTTCTCACTTAAGGTTTTTTTTTTCCCTCTGTTCAACCTGAAAATGACATTTAAATTAAGGATGAAGAAAAACTAGACTAGTGGAAGAAAGGAAGCAGGATTAGGCCGTGTGCATAGAGGAGATGAGAGGCAGCAGAAGGAATAGCCTGTGCAAAGCCCCAGAGGCCAGAAGCAGCGTGGGGTGTGATGGAGCAAGGTGTGCTGAAAAAAGGCAAGCGTTGTGATGTGGCTGCTGCATGGTAGCATTCAAGGGCTTGGATGGCTACAGGTAATCCTGGGAAGTTTGATTGTGTCCTATCAAGAAGGGGCTTTCCTGGATATTGAGAACAGAAATAAAATAATCTGGAAATGAAACTGGTTGAGTTTTCCCAAGTGCAGGTGTTTTATTCTTAGCAAATTTTTACCTGGCCCCCAAAGACTAGAACACAAACTGCTGACATTTTGTATGCATTACTCGTGGCTTTCATTTCTTCTTGATCCTTCTTTCCATCTTTTTTTCTACCCCATGGGACTGGTTCAGACAGTAAGTCTTAGGCTTACTGACAGTTTTCTGGATCTGTTTAATCTGTTTATCATCATGACCTGCTGATTGCTTCAAGCTTCCAGGATCCAGTTATCAGTCCTTCCAAGTCTGAATATGTTGGACATGTTTAGTTCTTTTCATGCACATTCGAGGGACTGGTCTTGTCCAAACACGCCAGATTTGAAGAATCACCACATGGATATCTTGAAGATGTAATCATCACAACAACCCTACAACAAGAATAACACCACATAGCAATAGAAGACAGTGTTCCCACAGGGAATCTCCCATCATTTATCCTTCATGTGCCTCCCGTGTGGAGTCTTGTCAGACAGATCCAACCCACGTTTCTCTCATTGTCCTTTAAACTCTGAAATCTGTTTACTCCATTCATTTGACAATTAGTAATACATTTTTACATTTCACCTCTTATTATATCATTTAGGTTTTTGTGTATTTCAGCCTTGCATCTCCAACTAATTTCATGTTCCTTGAGGGCAGTGAACATTGATTTTCTTGCTTGGAAGCCTTCTCAAGAACCAGTCTTGTGCCTGAAGACACAAGAGATGTTTGGTATACATTTGCTAAGTGAAACGATGGGTGACTGGGCTTCAGGAAGGCATGGAGAGCCTGGAGGTGATTCAGAGGAGCAGTCAGACACCATGGGCATGGACTCTGGAATCACAGCCCCGCTCAGGCCGCTCACAGGCTGTGTGACTTAGGGAGGCGGGTTAGTCTCTCTGAGCCTCCCCCTTTACCTTTTTACCCTCTACTCTGTAAAACAAAGATGATGACACAAGCTCCACAGGTTGTTGTAAAGATCACAGGAGGCAAGGTATCAACAAATTGAAGTCACTGTGCTTAGAGTTATTCTTCATAGAAATGGCCCTTTGACTTGGAGAAATCAGAAGTACAGAGTAAGGTTAGAACGGATTTTTTGTATCCTAGAAAAGACTGGAGTAAGTTTTTTATCTGTTGGATTAAGAAAACATCCTCTTGGATTAAGTGCCACTCTGGGGTTTGACTCTCTGATTTGATTTTGGCCACCACATGTTGCTAGCTGTGCAACATTGGGCAAGTCAGCTTAAACTCTGTGCACCTCAATTTTATAATCTGAAAAATGGGAATAATAATTACTGCATAAAGTTATTTTAAAAAGGAAATGAAATAACCCCTATAAAATGCTTATTAGTGCCAGGCATATAGTATAAGGCCCACAGTAGGCTGATTTATTTGTTGCTACTTGTATCAGTTACTTATTACTATATATATATAGTGTAATTAACCACTCTAAACCTCAGTGGTTTAATATAGTGAGTGTTTGTTATTGCTCTTGAATATGCAAGTCAGCTAGGCAGTTGTTTTGAACTCAGTTGGGCTCATTCATAGATTTGCCATCAGCTCTAGGACAGGTAGACAACTCTGCTGATCTTGCCTGGGCTTTTTCACATGTGTGGGGCTGACAGGCTATAGGCTGTTCTAGGAAAGCCTTGACTGGCTCATGTGTCTATTTTCTATGTGGCCATTCTTCGTCTGGAAGGACAGTCAGGGCTTGTTCACATGATACTTGGGCAGGATTCCAAGAGAAAGACAGTCAAAATAAGCAAGAGCCGATACAGTGGGGTCCCCATTGCCTGCTATTGGCCACAGTAAGTCACAAAGCCAGCCCAGATATGGGCATGGGGAAATAGATTACACCGCTTGATAAGATTATCTGCAAAGTCACATTGAAACAGCATGGATACAAGGAGGCATAAAGATTGTGGCCAGTTGTGCAATTGCTGTGCCACACCACTCTTACATATCATCTAGAAAGAATAGAAACAAATACTTGTACCATGGTTTGCAGAGTACAGAGACCTTTTGCCTATACCTCTGAGTCTTACAATGAAAATTGTGAGTGAAGTATTTTGGAGCCTTTAGTAGATGTTAGATGCTATCTTAGGCACATACTTCTATTGAAACCTTTTCTTACCCTGCTAGCACACATTGAGTACTAACATTTGGTCAGTAAGGTTTCCTCCTCTTTTCCCCCTGACTTGTCAAGGGTCATATTATATATACTCATGGTTTCATTTTCCACCTATGTAGGGACAGGGATACTCTAGTTTAAATGCCCCAGAACTTTGTTTTTTATGTCCAGTTGTTTTCTGTCTAGTTGCTTTTCTATGTCTAGTTGCTAATGCTTCGAACTCAGCATGCCCAGATGTGTAATCACACGTGTTGTTTTAAAATATAATTAGGCTGATAATTCCCAGGAAAAAATGCTATGAAAATACAAAATGCATGTAGAAATAGTTTGACCCTTCTATTACCTCTATGTATGACTTTTAACCCCTTAATATTTTAGAGACACTGTAAATAGAGACATTATAACTAACATTCTGAGAAACACTCTGGACAAAAGCACTTCTTATTTGATCTTAATCTCAGGTTGGTAGGTAGGGTCCTGGGTATAGATTGGGTAGCCAAGGAGCTTAGGAAATTTGAGTTTTTATTTATGGTTTTAGTGGTGCTACTAAGTATAGCATGTCCCATTTTTTTCTTTTCCCTCTAACTGTCTCATTGATGTAACATGAAACCAAATAGAACAGTGCTGAACAGCTTGAAATAGTGAATATCATGTGTTGAAAAGGAATATCACAGTGTCACCTGATAAAAATAACTTGAACCCATAGCAAGCAGAGATTGGTGCATGATTTTTAAGGGTTTTATTCACTTTTTTACCCCCAGATAATTGCTAGGTGTTTGCAAAAGTGCTACCAAGTAAGAGGTTGATGGATGTGGGGGAAATAACCCTTATGTGTGATGGTCAAGTAATTAGTTGTTTAAAAATAGCAGCAGAAATGTGGTTATAAAAGCTCTGTACTTTTCCATGTTGCCAACTAAGTATGTTCATATTTCTGTGCATTTATGTAGAGTTTTGACCAAGACAAGATTAAGAAGCCTGAAGAGGTAATGATCATATTATGCATTTATTTAACAGGTCCAGAGGATGCAAAAGTGAAACAATATAGATTTTCAAGAGTTTCCTACCATGTAGGGAAGACACATCTATGCATACTAGTATGCATATAAATATTACCATGTTGAAAGGGACCGGTATCAGCAGAAAGAGACAGATAAGTGATATAGAGTTTATGTGTTCTGTCCTTTATTTATCTAACAAAAATTGGGTACCTCCTGCATCTAGGCACTGTGGTAGGTTCTTGGGACATAACTTACATTCCAGAAGGGCATATAAATAACAAGCTAATAAACTATTAAATAAAATAATGCCATTCAGATCATCAGTAAATGCTACACAGAAAATAGAGTAAGTGGATAGACCTGGTGGATGTTGCAGTAGGTAGGTGTGCACTAGGGCAGGTATGTGTACAGATGGTGCTGGGGAAATAAAGTCCTCCCTGAAATGAAAGACTAGACATGGGAAAATAAGAAGTGTGTTTGGGGAAGAGCAGTCCAGTTGGATTGGTTTGGAAGTGGGTGAAATGAGGTAATAAGGCTCAGGAGAGTTGGTGAACCTTTACCTTCTAGTATTTTAAAGACCTCTCAAGTGGGAGAAAGAGGACCAGGCTGGGACCAATGGCGGGCGGTTTCAGGGGTGACAGTCTATGCTGTCTAATAGTAGAGAGAAGGGCTTCTGGTGCTGTGTTAGAACAGCATGGCCACGTGCCTGTGAACTCCTCAGTGGTGCAGGGATGGTGTCATTGTTGCCTGTCCCAGAGTATGACACATAGTAAGTGATCAAGAATTGATTTTTTTTAATTTCCTTTCTGAACACCCCACATGTGTGGTTGTGTGAAACCCAAGGATCTTCTCACAAGTGTTCCATCGAGATGACTGTGGATCTAAATGGAGGTCTACAGATAAGTTTTCCCCTGAAGGATGGTTTTTTCTGTTTCAGCATCGCTAGTTAAAATGAACTCATGGTAACCCCTTTTTCATTCCATAGGCATTTCTCTTTCCAGGATCAGAAAGTGGTTTTGTTTGTCCACAGAGCTGTACTTGATTTAAACAGGGCATTGTAATCTAATTTCTATTTATTTCACTTATTCCCAAACATTTGTTTATTTCAGAGAGAGTAGTTTACCCAGGATTTCACAGACAGTAATCACTGAGGCCTTGTGTCTCTAAGTCCATGCTCTTTCTACTACATTCTGTTGTCTTATACAAAACAGATTTCATTTTATGCACACTCTGTGTATGGATCTCTATGTCATATTTCAATTTCTTTAGCAGCGGCAGCATTTTACCAGCTAAGAGGACTGCCTAGTCAGTGTGCTAATGAGGACACCTCACTCCGTCCACTGGTTAATGAAGCCTACTTGGACCTCTCTGGCCCCATTATTCTCTCTTGTCTCTGGTCGCCTGCAGCATTTATTCCTTGCCACCACACCTTCTCGAACTTAGCTTATTTTCTTATTGTTTCTTATTCTTGAGTCTTGTCTGCTTAGATGGGTTGTGTGTTCTTCTAACCCAAGAGCTATGTTTTAAACCAGGAACTCCGTTGTGCACCACTAGACATGGTGCTTATGAACTACTTGCTTGATTCAGGATCACTCATGAGTGAGAGGAAAGTTACAGTGAATTCCTTCAAGATGGGGTTCATATCATCAACTTGTTTGTATTTCTAGCCACCAGCATCTGGTCCAGAGCAGGTGCTCAGTAAATGTGTTCTGGACGTGTGTCTTAGTTCCTGTCCTCCACTGCTCTTTGCTCTTGGCATCTCTGTTTAGCAGTATTTCTCTTGTTGATGTTATTTACTTCACCATCCTTGAGGCAGGATCTGGGGCTTATTTCTCTCTGTTATAATAGTAATAAGAATACCTTGTTTTTTAGAGTTATTACTACAGTCTGGGCATTATACTAATTACCCTACATGAGTTGCCCTGTTAAACCCATACAAATACCCTCTGAACTCAGGCAATCTAACTCCAGAGCCCAGAGGTTAGGAAACCTCAGTGCACTATTGCTTTTGGAACCCCTCCCTGTGCTCAGTAACTCACAGGGAGGTCAGTCCTTGTGAAGTTCTGGTGAAGGGTGATTAAATGCATTACCTAACTATTTTAAACATTTCTAAGTCCTTTCTATTTTAGTGTCAGCACTGTTATTAATATCTTCTATGAAATTTCATGGTTTCTTTTTCCTCTTAGGTGAACTTGCTAAGTATGTAATTCTTACAGGGCATAAATAGACTAGGCTAGAATTGAGGTATTGGCTGCCCCTGCTTTGCCAGGCAACAGGATTCCTTGTTTTCCCAAGCTTTCTTGGTACCATACATGTGGTTGGACATGGAAGGATATGTGTTGTGTCACTGGAGTGAGGGCATAGCAATTCTTGGGACAGTTTTTCAGTTTTGGGGGAGGTAAAACAGAAGTGTAATGGTGGGAGAGGACTGAATGCTGCATTTATTGTCCTGAGTCCCCATTCAGATATAAACTCTCTTAACACTATTGGAGAGTAGGCCCTGGAAACAGAAGCATGGGCTCATCTATGGGACTCCCTTAACCATCATTTTCATTTTCTTTTAACAGACCTGTGTTTTCTTTTGATAGCAAGACTATAGAACACGAAACTTCCACCACTAAGTGGTGAGATTTCATAGGGCAAAGAAAGTTATATAATCATTATAGAATTCAATTTTTTTCCTCTGTAAATGCCACCTACTCCATAGAGCTGTTGTTGGAGTAAGTGAGACCCAAGTTCCTAACTGGCCTGTAGCATCCAGTGCCATCTCCTTTCAGCCTGCCTCTCAGACCTCCTCTCAGGTCAGACACTGCAGCCTCACTGGCCCTGCTGTCTGCTTCCACGATGCTAAGCTGGCTCCTGCCTCGGCGCCTTTCTTCTCTACCTGCACCCCCAGGCCTCCAGGCAGCTTCTTCCTTCTCTTGGTTTAGTCCTCTGCTCAAATGACCCCTCTTCCGAAACAGCTTGCCCTCCTTGTTCTAGCTATTCCCCTTAACCTTGCTTTATTTTGCTTATGTTACTACTTAAAAGTATTTTATTTTAATTTTGATTACTTGTTTGTTCTCCCCTCACTGAATATAAGCTCCACCAGGGCAGGGACAGGGGCGTTGTGTGTCTTGTTTCTTTGTCCCCTCAGTTCCTCCAATGGCGACTGGAACATAGTAAATACTCAAACAGTATTTCTTGTCATGGCTATGCACATGCCTGGCACTATCCCTTCTGCAAGGAACAGATAGACTTCTTAATTTTAGCTTTGTAACAATTTTTCCTGGGTTATGCATCTTTTATTTTTACTAATTTAGCCAATAAAACTGTATTGGACAATTTGAGTAGAGACTAAAGTCAAATTGAGGTCCACTGTGGATACAGCTTTGTAGGGACTAGGTGACTGCCTTTTGGGGTGGGAATTGTTAGGTGCAGCCTTATTACCAACAACTGACTTTTAAAGAGGAGGCCTAGGTAGGATGGAAAGAACTGGACTCATGTACATGAAGAGAACAACAACATCTCTGATCGTGACGGGGCTGCAATCAGACTGGGTGGGCAGGGGTGCTGAAGGCCGTATACTTACTGATGGTATGACCTTGTTCAAGTTGTTTGACCTACTCTATGCTTCAGATTCCTTATCTGTAAAGTGAGGCTGATAACTGGGGAAGAGAAATGGAGGATTGTCTACCACATAAGGGTTGTTGTAAAATTGTTGAGATAATGTATGTAATAACAGTTTATATCAACTGGCACTCAAATAAATAGACATAAATGCATATAAAGTGCTTGGCATGCAGTAAGTGCTCAACAAATGGCACCCATTGTTTATTAAAATTATTAAATCACTCTTAAATGATTTGAAACACTTGTAAAGATTTGGATATCTTAGTGTTAATGACTAGCTTTCCTTGAATTTAAACAACCCGTTGGATTGTCTTCAACTTCCTGTTTGCATTTAGTAAGCATGGAGGGCCCTTTAGCATGGTAGGAATCTGGACTCTGGAGTCAGACAGTACTGAGTTCAACTCCTAAACTGAATCAGTAAATAAACTAATGCCCAAACCTAATCTCAGCCCATGTGAATTTCAATTTCCTTTGTAGTACTTATCAAATTCCTGTCCATCATCTGTAGGATGCACTGTAGCCAGAATGCCAGGAGCAAGAGAAATAAACTGTGGCCTAGATAATTCACGGATGTCTTTTGTACCCCTGCACAAATGTGAACCACTGAGCATTTCTTCCCCAATAGAGGCACGGGCATGCCTGGTCCACACAGCCCTAGTTGGCCTTCCCAGTTTTATGAGACAGATGCCAAGACCCACCACAGTGGTTTACCGTCATCATCACAGGTGAATGACAAGAAACTTGAATAAGAAAGGGCTACAGACAAGTCATCTCTCCCTTTAGCTCATCAAGGGGTTACACAAATCCTCTTTGTCTTAATAGTTAGACTCCAACCTACCACCTGTAAGGTCCCTCAAATCTGTGGTCTTTGTAATTGCTGGAAATTACATAGATAATAACCCTGATACAAAGATTGAGTACTGGGCAATGCCAAACATTGTGCTCAGTCCTTTGTCTGAATCCTTCCACATCACTGGGAAGTATGGAGACTAAAGCTGTCCCCATTTTTCAAATGAGGAAACTGAGGTTTCAAGAGATGAAATATCTTTCCCAACGTACCCTAGCTAGAAAGTGGAGATGATCAGAAGGTCACCAGAGGTCAGTTGAAGTCATCTGACTCCAGAGCCCATGCTGGGGTCTCTAAGGAGGCCTTTCATCTTTGCCAGATTATGAACTCTTTGGGAAGAGATACAGATCCTATTCACCTTTAGCCCCCATGGTTCCCTGATGACCAGCTTCATCAATGGTTATCAAGATGAAATTTTAAACTTCCTTCGGCGGATGATACCCGTATCTATGTCTCGAGCTACAAGACAAGGTGCCTATGCCTGTGCGTTCTGCTCAGCCCCATGCTAAGATGCCCAGTCTCCCTTGAGCCTCACAGAAACTGGGGAGGAGGGCGTTAATCCATCTTTACAGAGGAAAAAAAAATATCCTTTGGTCCTTCTTAGTAGACAGTGGAGTTGGGATGTCAACTCAGGGTACGTAACTTCATATTTGGTCATTTTCCATCCTCTGTATCTTTAAACTTTTAAGAAACTTAGAAATTATGTGGATGGGGACAAGGAAGGATGTTTGAGAAAATCCCTTTTATTGTTAAATAAAAGCTCACCTGGATTGTGAGGGGGGGAAAAGCTATTTTAATCTCTAATACAGACACAAATGCTCTATTGATTTTTTTAAAGCAAAGTAACAAAAACCCATTCCCCTCTTTTTGTGAAAAATCATTATTACCAGGTGTTGTGGTCTGCAAGATGCTAAATAAGGATTCTAGCTAAAATGCTTTGCCAAACTATTTCAATGCAAAATCAATAATATACATGGAAACTTTATGAAAAGATGAATTAAGGATAAAACAACTCTTTACCTTTCAGTGAATGCACACATGTATGAAATATTAACATGCAGTGTTAACTTTTGGTCATCCACTGGGGTTTGAGATGTAGTGGCTTTGTAGACTAGGAAAATATCAAGAGCCTTGTCTGAATATAATGGTGGCCATAACCACACTGGGCAGGCCACAGGTACTCAAGGCCTGAACTGCTTAGAAAAGTAGAACTCTAACAAGGGAGCCGACTCTGGACTTCCCAGTAAGACTCTCATGCCTTCAGTTGCCTTCTGGACATTTTTAGTGGCTCACGTGAATGACACCGTGATGTGTTATTTGGCTAGTCATGGCTCCAAGGCGTGCTGGGTCATCAGCATGGCAGGAAGGGAAAGATGAGTGAGTTCGGTGGCCTGAAGAGTGAAAATAACATGCTTTGAAAGGTTGTACTAGTAACACTCAAGATCAAAGGTTCTGGGACCATGGATGTGCATGTACTGTGGCCTAGCTGGGCTGTGCTTCTAAGTTTATGGCTGAAGCTTAGGTGGATTCTTTTATAACACTCAGGATTTGTTTTATAAGTATTTATAGTTTTGTGTTATCTCCCTGAGTTCCTTGAGGAACCAGTATCTGAGCAGTTTGTTACATTAACTGTCCTGTTATATATACTCCAGAATAGGCACTCTATAAATATGTGTTGAGTGAATAAAAGGATGGTTCAAAAACTATTCAGAGGAAGATCAGGAACAAAAATGGCACTACAATAATAGTGACGATAATTGCTGCCATTTATTGAGCACTTTCTACGTGCCAGGTGCATTATACACATTTCGGATTCTAGTCTCTTAAGTCAGAAACCTTTTGGTAAATGCTCACTGGGGCTGCTTGTATGTCAGGTCTTGTTCTGTCTCAGGGATTCTCTGGGATGAAAGGGGCCCAGTCCATAACCTTGAGGGGCCCACAGAAAAGATAAGAAGGCAGCTCCCATATGTGAACTAAGTGCTACAGGAGCTGTGGAAGTTCATGCAGAATGATTTAATTATCTTGAGGAAAAAGGGACACAGGGGAGCTGAGTCTTACAGAGGAAATAACAATTTGCTACATGAAGACATTGGAGGCAGGGAGGAGGAACGGGTCAATCCAGGTAGAAAGAACAGTAAGAGCAGAGGTGAGAAGATGTTCAACTGTGTGATGAGTTTATAGAACATTAATTAAGCAAATACATTGAACACCTACTGTGTCTAGGCACTGGGAATATAATTATGAGCTTTTCCTCATGGAGCTTATAACCTAGTTTAGGAGATAGACATAAATAATAGTAAAAACTACAAACTTTTATCTCCATATTGTATTAAGTGCTATGGAGAAAAAGAATAAGGTGCTAAAAGAATAGAATATAATTTGGACTTGGCATTTATGAGAAAGGGATATCTAAGCAAAGACCTGATGGAGTAGCCATGAAGAGAAAGGGATAAAGTGTGTGCCAGATGGGATATGCTTGAGGGGCTGAAAGGCCTCTAGGGAGACAGGTGGAGACAGATCACATAAGTCTCTGGAGGTGACATTTTAGGGAATTTAGATTCTATTCTAGGTGCAAGGAAAAGTGACTGAAAGGTTTTAAGCAGAGGAGAGGCATTTTACCCCTTGATTTTATTATGGAAAATTTGAAATGTACAACAAAGTTAAAAGACTTTTAAAAAGGTAATAGTATATGGAAAAAGGCCAAATATAGGATAGATCTAGGACTGGGAGCTGAGTCGGGAGCCTTTAGTGCCCTGTAAGAGAGAGAAGATAAGCTGTGCAGTGTAGAGCCAGAGGGAGTAGGGCTAGAGAAGGAGCGGTGGATTTGAAAATTATTTAGGGATACAATGCCTGGCCCTTAACAGTTGCTTGATAAGTGTCTGCTGAATGAATGAAAATACAGTCATCGGGACTCAGAGCATCCGAGATAAGGAGATGAGCTGTAAACTGTGAAGTCATTCAACTTCCCTGAGCCTCAGTTTCTCGTCTGTAAGATGGGAAAGGTGAAAATATTTCTTGTATTAGTTGGTCAGTGTTCTTCAGAGAAACAGAACCAATATGATATGTGTGTATGTATTTACATATATATTTATGTATATATGTATAAAAAGATTTATGATCAGAAATTGGCTTGTAGGATTATGGAGGCTGACAACTCCCAGAATCTGTAGTCAGCAAGTTAGAGACTCAAGAGAGCTGACAGCGTAGTTCTAGTCCTGAAGCCTGCAGCCTCAAGATCCAGAAGGATACTTCAGTTGAGTCTTAAGGAAAGAAAGAACTGATAGTTCAGCCCAAGGCAGACAGGCAGGATGGTCAGTCAGGCACAATGGTCAGTCTTTTTGTGCTATTCTGATCTTCAACTGATTGGATGAGACCCACCACATTAGGAAGAGAAATCTGCTTTACTCAGTCTACTGATTCAAGTGTTATCTCACCCCAGACACCCACACAGACAAATTCAGAATAATGTTTGACCAAATAATGTGGCACTATGTGGCCCAATTATGTTAATATAGAAATTAAGCATCACATTTCCCATGCTTGTTTGGAAATGCTCTGTGAGTTAAAAAACAAAACAAACAAACTATATGAATGTAAGGGGTGTCACCATTTATTCAAGTGGAAAATATTTTCCCTAATGAGAATAGCTTACATTTTTGTGGATTGAAAACATTTTATTTATTAACAAAACAGTTGATTATTCTTTGGTTTTGTGAAGTTGTTTCAGAACTTCTCCTTCATCAGTTAACAACTGAATGATCTTGTATAAAGGAAAGAAATCTAGTTTCCTAACATACCTTTTGTACCATAGGGACAGGGTAGGAATAAATTCTCCACCAAAGAGTTAGTTCGATGGGATATCTGTGGGAACTAAAATTTTTCATTTGATTCAGATATTGAACTTTTGATTGCTTCTCGGCCTTTTGGCTAAGATCAAGTGTAGTATCTGTTCTTATCAGATATTGAACTTTTGGTGAAATTTCATTTGTTTCCTATTTGCATTTTACCCTCATAACAAGCTTTGTAAAGTATGTTGAGGTTCTCACCTGGAAAGGTACAAATATCATCACCCACGGCCACTTATACTCTGATACACTTTAGTGATATGGTTCTAGAATTTTTTTGGTCCCAACCTCTCATTTTAAAATTTTATTTTTCAATTACAATTGACATTGGATATTATTTTGTATTAGTTTTAGGTGTATAGTATAGTGGTTAGACAATCATATAGTTTACAAAGTGATCCCCCCAATATTTCTACCACCCACCTCTTTCCTATGCAGTACTTTTATATCCCTGTGACTATTTTGTAACTACTAATTTGTACTTTTAATCACTTCACCTTTTATACCCACCTCTCCAACCCCCCTCTCCTCCGGCAACCATCAGTCTGTTCTCTGTATCTGTGAGCCTGTTTCTGAGAGAAGTTTACTTTTACCTGGTGCTCCTCATGTGCCAGTTACCATTCTGTTTTACTGCACTTACCTCATTCAGTTCTCACAATGACCTTATCTTTCCTTTTACCCCTTGGAGGCATCCATGCCCATACTTGTTACTGCACATAGACCCCCTGCAGTTTGACGTGGTGAGGAGGAGCACACGCTCTGGAGCCAGCCTGCGTGGTTTGAAGCCCAGCTCTTCTATCACAGGCTGCATGACCTTAGAGGCAACGTGATAACTTCTCTGTTCCTCGGTGTCCTCTTCTGTGAAATGGGGTAGTAATTATAAAGTGCTTAGAACAGAGCATAGCATTTAGCATGCAAATATGTGTATGTATAGATAGTATGTTTATATGCATGGGTGTTGTAGGGGTGGTGGTGACAATGATTACACAGCAGGAAAACTCTCATGCCTTCAGGGGCCAGTGAGGTAACATCTGTGTGTGAAGCAGCCAAGTATAAGCAAGGAGAGGTAAGGTGAGTGGAGAGCTAAGGGATGTCTTCTTAACTTAAAGACATTAAAATCTGAGAATTCACAAAATACTGCTTGGGCCACTATCAATATTTAACCCCTGGTTTGCCATATGAAAAGCTGCATAGTGAGGATTTTATAAGTAGTTTCCTTAACAATCCTGCTAGCAGAGTTGCTACAGATGGCAAGAGGGACACTCACTTAGTCCTGCAGGATGTTCCTCAGCACTCACCCCTTGATTTGCTTTTTGCTGAGAGGCTTTTCTCCGTGGTGAGGTCAGGCTAGTGAAAGAGGAAATGCACAAGTGTTCCTTGCAGTCTCCCTGGAATGTCTTCAGGGCCCTCCCTATGCAGATCCCACAGCCCACTGACTTTATTCTCTTCTTCATTCTCATACCTAACACAGGAGCCTCAGTTGGTGGCCATGCAGGTGTGGCTGTGTTTGTGTTTGCATTGCTCATTGCATGGTGAGCTCAGAGCATGGGGGCCTTACTCATCTTTCCATCCCCTGCTGCCCTAGCACACTTGACTATTGAATAACATTCGTTGGGTCTGAGTTCCGGTCATTGTCCATCTCTCTTTGAGTAATTGCGATCTAAGATGTTTAGTTTCTCCATCTTCAGAATTGGGATAATTGTCACAGGTTGGATGCCTTGAGAGGCAGGTTCAGATGTGGACCGGCATGCAGGCGGGAGTGATCTTGGGGTCATGACTGGGGAGGGGGGAGGAAGGGAGGGAAGGGGCAGGAGGGAACCGGAGGAGAAGAGAGGAAGGAGGATCAGGCAGAGGGAGAAGTCGGACTGCAATGCAGTCTCAGTGAAGGCCTCGGCCACCCTCCCTTCTGCCCTGAATGGCACTGGAATTGGGGTGAGGGTGCCAGATCTTTCTACCCTATGTGGATCAGTCCCTGGATGTGGAGTGTCCCAAGAACAGGGCGTGACCTTGGGAGAGACAGCTCTCTTTAGTCAGCTGAGGGCTGTCTAGGGGACCAAGCCCTTCAGTCCCGAAGGAGGATCTGGGTGGCTCATCAGAGCCTCTACTAGAGCGGCAATTTCATGGAGTTGTTGGAAAGCAGACACATGCAAAAGCACACTGTGAAGTGTTAAACAGATGTGAGGTAGTTGCTGTTAATATCAATAGTAATATCACTGGGGCTCAGTAAATATGCCTGTAATGGAGTGGAGTCTATTTCCTTGGAATGTGTCCACAGTAAGAATCATGAAGTTGTCACACGCCCTTGTTTTTATTCCTCTCACCTCCACAAAGGCACCCTTTCCCCTCACTCTTTTGTTATTAATCTTGTCTTAAAAGTGCTTATGCCCTTCTATTTTAAAACCTCCAGGGTTGGTTTGATTTGATTTCCTTTCCACTGAAATGACTGTTCTGAACTCTGACCTTAATCCAGGATGGTTAGAGCAGCTGGAAGCACTTTCTTGACTATCTGTCTTCATACTTTATATTCCATATAGGCTCAGAGAAATCCTAAGTCCTAGTGCAGTTTTTAAACATTGCTACATTAACAATTCCTATCGGTGAGGTTAATTAAACGTAATTGAGGACCAGCCCTAGCATTCCCAGTTTTGTACTGACCCTGGAGTCAGTTCTGTCAGCCTGAAGGGCTCAGACATGAGAACACCTTGGTGAAAGTTGTCAGGGCGAAGGATGAATGTTCCAGAGATCAAGAATATTGAGCAACTCTGGGTCAATTCCAGGGAACAGCTGCTTATAGAAAGAACTGTGCATGCGAGTTCAAAGGTGCTATATGTTGTTAATTTCACCCACACACTGATGTACTTAGGCAGTTATTCTGTGAGTTCTATCATCATATGATTTCTCTCAAACATATTTGTATGTGCATATATTTCTAACTTACAAATGTTATCATGTCACTTCCCTGACTAAGTATCTTCTGTAGCTCCCTCTAATGTCTCCACCATAAAATCTAAAGTCTTTGCAAAGCTCTTTTGGCTTCCTGAATTTGCCAGGATTATATCATGCTGCTTGTCTTTGTGCCTGCCATTGCCTTTCCCCAGAAAGCCTTCTCATTCTTCAGCATCATTCAGGTATTAGTTCAAATGTTACCACCTCTATGCAGCCTTCCTTGGTTTCCCCACAATGCCACAATGACTCTGGTCACTCTGTACTGCCTTTCCTCCAAGATAGTGAGCCACCAGGTGGGAGGAAAATGAATTCGTGGACCCGCTGGAAAGGTGAGAGGGTCAGAGTGGAGAGAATGGGAGAAGTTATACGCAAAGCCCCTTTAGTTAAAACTTATATTCTGTAGAGTCAGTACTCAGTGTATATATATATGTATGTGTGTATATATGTATGTGTGTATGTGTATATATATATACACACACACATATATGAACGATATTTGATTTTGTTTTTCAATTTAAGAAGAACCAAGGACCACATCTGATCCAATGATTAAAAGAGCTTTTAAGGAGAGGCCTTCTGACAGAAGTAAAACTTTCCCCTGACTGCCCTCTAGTGGAAGTGCTGAGAGAGCCCAGAAATGATAAGGCAGAAACATAAACTTCCGTTCCCAGGTCAAGAGAGCCAGTGTCCTTGATTGTCTATTGTTCTCCATGTGTAAATAATTTCAGCTTTTTTAAGAATCAGCGTATGGCAAGACACACCCCAAATTGAATTCAGTTTGTCACTGGTGAATCAGACAATTCTTCAAGAACTTTAGGCTACCTGGAGCAAAGATGTGAACAGAACATGGGGAAAGGTCATGTGTGGTTAAGAGAGTGCTCTTGTGGATGAAATGGGAGATGCACACCAGCTTTAACTAATACATCTTCGCAAGATGAAGAAAGCACATGAAGCAGGAATACTTTAAGTTCTGCTTTCCCAAGACCTGTGGCTCCTGCCATGCCCAAGAATCGCCTGCTGAGCTGGGTTAAAATACTGGTTTCTGAGCCAGAATGATCCACATTCTGATTCAGTGAGTCTGGGCAGGCACCCAGGAATCGGCATTTTAATAAGCACCCTAGGGTGATTTTAATGGATGTAGCCCTCACACGCCCTGCAGTGGGGATAGGTTTTATAAAGCCATTTATTCACTTTTTTGTGACCAGGGCAATTTCGTGTAGAGGGCATGGTTTCCAATATTCGGACACATTGTCCCATGAGAACATTTTTTAAACCTCATGTCCTGATTTTTGGCTTGAAAAACATGGTCTTCATTTCTGTACTTGGGATTGCAACTTAGAATTAGCATTTGATCTTAGAACTGTGGAACAGATTTTCCTTTCTTTTCCTTCCCCCTCTCTGTGCTTTGTGTCTACCTACCTGTTAACCTGGCTGTGCACATATGTACTTTTGTACCTACGCACTTGTATTTGGGGATCAACCTATGCACTGTGCCTTGCGCCTAGTGAACCAACATGAACCACAGGCAGAACAGACTATTGGAACACGGGTTATCCTGGACTTCTGGCATTTTTTTATGGGGAAAGGTAAAAGGCACTGGCCAGGAAGTAACCTACCCTGGAGAATAAACTACTTATAATTTCTTGAGTACCTACCAGGTGGCAGCCACTCTACAAGGCTTCTTAGGTGTATTGTTACTAACCTAGCAAAGCAGTTTGCAGGTGAGGAAATTGGACACTTAAAGAGATTATGTAACCAGCTGAGTCACACGGAGCAGGGCCCCTGACCTCCAGACTGTGGACCAGTACCAGTCTGGGCCTGTTGGGCACCGGGCTGCACAGCAGGAGGTGAGCTTGGATGTAATGCGCTTGAATCATCTCAAAACCATCCCCCAACCTGGGTCTGTGGAAAAATTGTCTTCCACAAAACGTGTCCCTGGTGCCAAAAAGTTTGGGGACCACTGGTGTAGTAGAGTCATCGAGGTTGAACTGTAACTTGAAACCAGGTGTGTCTTACTCCAAGGCTCCCTGCTCCCCTTCTCTGGATGAAGACATCTCTAGTTGCCTGCAGGTGTGTGGGCATCAAAGCTCATCAGCCTTTTCTAGGTTCACCAGTTTCCTTCTCATTAAAAACAGAATTTTAGGAGAAATCTCCATTTTCAAGAAAGAAAGTTAGCAAATAAAGAATTTCTCCAGGGCGCTGCCACTAACACCTTTCCAATTTCTGGGAAATCTAAAAATCAATTGTATTAAAGTAAAAAGAATGCTTACTGTGGTTTTTTTTTTAAAGGTTTCTGAAGGTTGTTTTAAGACCAAACTAGGCAGCCATGTATTTTAATTTTGTATTTTATAGAGAACCTGCTGCATTGTTGACACTCCTAAAAGGTCAATAACAACTTGTTTGATATTTCAAGTTAATTGTGAGTCTCTGCATGTTTGCATAGCTGGACCTTTATTGCTAAAGGTCTCTTATAAATGTTGCATTGCCCTCAGTGTTTGGGGCTGCCGTGAATGCTTTGTATGCCAATGGAAATGCATTTGCTGCTGTGGGAAAACATTTGATTTTACACAGAATAGTTCCTTTAGCCACCAGAATATTTTAAAAAATAAAGTTTATCATTTTCTGATGATAAAATAAACATGTTCAAGTGTTAAAAATTAGAAAAATATGATGGTATAAAGATGATAAATCACCCGTAATCCTCTTATCCAAGAGTAATGGTAGTAATAATTTAAAAATGCTCTTTAAGTATGGCATGCTTACTGTGTGTCAGCCACTGTCGGTAAGATAGGTGACATAATTCTAATTTTATGGATTTGGTAACTAAGGCTTAGAAAGGTTAAATAACTGTTCTCTTAAGTGATAAGTAGTGAAGCCTGACTATAATGTTCTGTTTGTTCCTAGTTCCAAAGCCAGTACTTTTTCTGTGCCTCTCCCACATAATCACTGTTAATATTCTAGTATGATTCTTCCAAGTCTTCTTTTTATGCACAGTTTTCTCTTTCATAGATCTCTTTGGCTGAGATCATACTGTGCACATAATTTTTGACCCTCCCATTTTCGCTTAACATATGAACATTTTCCTTATGTGATCTGGCTCTGCCTCCCTCTTTGAATTCATCTCATACCTCCTTCTGCCTGGTGTGTTATGCCCTAGCCACACTGGAACACAGCAGGGATGTGCTTGCCTTAGGACCTTTGTACTGGCCATTCCCTCTACTTCAAGCTCTCTTGTCTCAACTCTGACGTGGTTAGCTTTTTTCCCACCTTTTAGGCCCCACCTTAAATGTACAGCCTTTCCCTAAATGTCTCTCTCAAGTAGGTCCTGCTGCCTTTCTTAAGTACTGATGAGTTTGGTTCATAGCACTCCTTACAACTTACAATTAGTTTATTTTATTTGCCTTTTTACTGTATCCTCATGTCACCTACATTTTTTGTGGGTCTAGCCTATGTCTATATATAATTCTGTACTTTCTGAACATTTTTATACAAAACACTTTATTATTTTTAGCTGACATTGTTTTTATTGTATTTTTAATTACAATTGATAATATAATTTTATATTTGTTTCAGGTATATAGCATAGTGGTTGTACAGTTATATAATTTATGAAGCGATCAAGTATGCACCTGGCACCCATATTCCCTGTGTTGTATACTTTACATCCCATGACTATTTTGTAACGACCAATTTGAACTTCTCAGTCCCTTCACCTTCTTCACTCAGCCCCATCATCCCCCTGCCATCTGGCAATCACTAATTTGTTCTTTGCATCGATGAGTCTGTTTTTGTTTTGTTTGTTCGTTTATTTTGTTCTTTAGTTTCCATATATAAGTGAAATCATGTGGTATTTGTCTCTCTCTTACTTATTTCACTTAGCTTAATACTCTCTAGGCCCATCCATGTTGTCACAAATGGTGATATTTCATTCTTTTTATGGCCAACTAATATTCCACTATATACTCATCATATGTGTGCCACTTCTTTAACCACTTGTCTATTGATGGGCACTTGGTTGCTTAAGTATCTTTGCTATTGTAAATAACGCTGCAATGAGCATAGAAATGCATATATCTTTTCGAATTAGTATTTTGGTTTCTTTGGATATATACCCAGAAGTGAAATTTGAGTCATAAGGCAGTTCCATTTTTAATTTGTTTGAGAAACCTACATGCTGTTTTCCACAGTGGCTGCACCAATCTGCATTCCCACCAATAGTGCACAAGGGTTCCTTTTTCTTCACATCCTCGCCAATATTTGTTTGTTGATTTGTTGATAATAACCATTCTGACAGGTGTGAGGTGATATCTCATTGTGGTTTTGATTTTGATTTCTCTAATGATTAGTGATGTGAGCACTTCTCTGTATGCCTATTTGCTATCTGTATGTTCTCTAGAGAAGCGTCTATTCAAGTCCTCTGCCCATTTTTTAATTGGATTATTTGTTTTTTTTGGTGTTGAGTTGTATGAGTTCTTTGCAAGTTTTAGATATTAACCCCTTGTGCCAGTAGGAGAAGAACAAGGGCAAGAAATTGAAAACTTATTTGAACAAATAATGAAGGAAAACTTCCACAATCTGACAAAGGAAATAGACTTCCAGAAAGTCCAGGAAGCTCGGAGAGTCCCAAAGAAGTTGAACCCAAAGAGGAACACACCAAGGCAAATCATAATTACACTACCCGAGATAAAAATTAAGGAGGGAATCCTAGAATCAGCAAGAGAAAAGGAGGCAGTTACCTACAAAGGAGTTCCCATCAACTGTCAGCTGATTTTTCAAGGGACCTTATAGGCAAGAAGGGACTGGAAAGAAGTATTCCAAGTCATGAAAGGCAAGGACTTACATCCAAGATTACTCTATCCAGCAAAGCTATCATTTAGAATGGAAGGGCAAATGAAATATTTCCCAGATAAGGTCAAGTTAAAGGAATTCTGACAGTGACCAGAGGGGAGAGGGGAGGGGATTTCAAGGGAAAAGGGGGAAGGGTTTACAGGAACAAATATAAAGGACACATGGACAAAAACTAGGGGGTGTGGAAATTGGAGGGAGGTGGGGAGGGCTGTGGAGTGGACTGGGATGGGAGTAAAAGACAGAAAACTGTACTTGAACAACAATTAAAATAAAATTTAAAAACTGTTAAAAAAGGAATTCATCATCACCAAGCCCTTATTTTATGAAATGTTACAGGGACTTATCTAAGAAATTGAAGAAGATCAAAAACTATGAACAGTAAAATGACAACAAACTCACAACTATCAACAAATGAACCTTAAAAAAAAAAAAAGAAAAACAACGAAAACAAAAACTAAGCAAACAACTAGAACAGGAACAGAATCAGAGAAATGGACATCACGTGGGAGGTTTTCAGTGGGGAGGGGAGGAATAGGGGGAAAAGGTACAGGGAAAAAGAAGCATAACTGGTAGGCATAAAATAGATGGGAGAGGTCAAAATGATATAGGAAACAGAATTCAAAGAACTTATATATACAACCCATTGACATGAACTAAGGGGGGGAATGCTGGAGGATTGGGGGGTGCAGGGCGGAGGGGGGATAAAAGCAGGAAAATTGAGAAAACTGTTAATAACATAATCAATAAAATATACTTAAAATAAATAAATTAATTAATTAAAAAAGATATTAACCCCTTATTGGATGTATCATTGGCAAATATGTTCTCCCAATCAGTAGATTGTCTTTTTGTTTTGATGATGGTTTCCTTTGCTGTGCAAAAAACTTTTTAGTTTGATGTAGTCCCATTTGTTTATTATTTCTTTTGTTTCCCTTGCCTGAGGAGAACACTTTTTTTTATTGTGGTGATGATTTCACAGAGTTCAAATACTGAGTTAAACCGTAAGAAAAATTGTAAGGCTCTTGCATCCTAATACTGCAAAAATCTCATCCCAGCAGCCCAAAATATATATAACTGCAAGCTCTGTGTGATAGTGCCAGTCTCTCTGCACCCTTACCAGCATGGTCAGTTTTACAAGTCTTAGCTAAGTTTACATTGTGAATCCATCACCTCAAAAAAGTGGTTTAAGAGTGAATGAATTAATTAAATGGACAAAAATAGAACAGTGTTAGCTTTTTTGATGGGTGACTCAAATGATGCCCACTCATTGTAGGTGTCCAGGACATTTTTGTTGAATGAAAAAGGAACCTCATTTGATAAGGGGATGACATTGGCCAGAGTTCCAAAAATACCCGTCCTTTTCTGAACCCCTTTTCTGAGATTCTGAGATCACACAGAGAAATGTAAGTGCATAGAATGGTGGCAAGCAGAGACACACAGATAGTTACATCTTCAGCCCTGTAATCTGGACTGAACCTTGCAAAGAATTTCTTTTGCTGGGCCTACAGGTGGCCAGAGCCTAAAAGTAGTCTTGGGGGTTGCCCCTTACCTGTTTTCCACTGTGTCTGCATCAGAATGGTGAAGAAAGACCTATGCAGAGCCGAAGAGACTGTTTGCCCTATCACTGCTGGTATAGCCCTGGCCAAATGCCATTTCAGTATCATCTCCTTAACAGATGAGGTACCATTTTTATTCACAGATATTAAACTACCAAAGACCTTAAAAATTGATCATATTTAATGCATGGCATAGTACAAACTTTACCCTCTAAGACTATGATCTAATAAAAAGCTTTAGAACCTGACGGGATTTATATCTGCAAGCCTCTTCATTAGGTGCGCAGTGAAGTGGAGGCAGGTACCAAGATCTTCCCTTTCTCAGGATGTTTCGGGGGTCAGGGGAACCTTATATAGTAATTTTATTTTTTATTGTTGACACTGTTGTTTTAATGTACATGCTTTTAAAACTATTTGTGAGGTGAAATATTTCCCACATGTTTGTTAACCAGTTGTAAGCCTTTTTGGGGTATCTGTTCATGTGTTTTGTCTTGTCTGAGTCTATGTGGATGTTTTTGTAATAGGTTCATGTAAGTGCTTTAAATACAAATGCAGTAACCTTTTGTTTTATATCTGTGGTAAATGTGTTTCCAGCTTTCTTCCTTACAATTTTTACTGTTTCAGATTTACTGAAGTTTTTAATTTACATATAGTAAATTCTATCAGTGTCTTTCCTTGTTAATTGCTTTTAAGCTTAGAAAAGCCTAAGATTGGATAAATGTTACTCACATTTTTTTCTTGTTTTATATTTTTACTAGCATGTCTTCTTTAGAAGTTGCCTTTTAATTGTATAAAGGAAAATCGAAATTGTTTGAGTTGTAAAAACCTGGTTCTGTAGTACCTTCCCCTAAATTAGTGTGAACTTTTTTCCCATTTGGCTTTGAAAAAATATATTTCAAAATGAGGTATAACTAGATAAGCTTTAAACGTATCTCTTTGTTTAGTTCCTTGGAATCTTTTTATTTTTTATTCACACTCTCCCTGCTATTTCCTGGAATAGTGTGCAGAGGAACCCTTTAGCATACTAATATGATAAGGATGCTTTTTATGGCTTAAGAGATCTTGGGAATCCTCGGGAAATTGTTCAGTGACTCTCTGCAACAGAATTAATATTTTTAAGACAGAAGCCTGCATTCTGTGTAAGACATACATTTTCAGAGCTCTTTTTGCTGTGAGCTCTTCAAACCCCTCCCTTCTGCTGTCCTGGGAATGCTGCAACACCCCCCACCCCCAGATAATTGGACTGGGGCCAGAGTTTCTTTGTTGTTTGCTTTTCACAGAGGAGAGGTTGTGTATTATATTCTGGAAGGGCTGGGGGCTGCTGTAACGCCAGTGCATTATACCTCAGGGGCTCTGCACATCCAAGGCCAGTCCTTCCTTCATTTTGAGCCCCTCGAGTCACTCCTTGGCCTTGGCTGTTCTTCGGCTAAAGAGAGAAAGTCTCAAATGCTGATTGTCCTCATCTATATATTTTTCCAAAGGACAGTACTAGTACCAAGGAAGAGGGTGGGCATAGAGGGGCAGTCAATTATCTGTGGGCTTAAAACTAAAGAAAAGGAGCCCATAGTTCAAGAATATTTATTTCATTATTTTCCTTAATGTAGGCCCCTTTTGGATAGGAGATTCTTTTCCTAGTCACTATACTGATTTGGATCCCCCAAACAGACAAACAGAAATGGGATTCTGAAACATGGTTTATTTTAAACTAATATGTTTTCTTACTTAAACCAGTGTGGTATAAAGAGGAGGCAGAGGTACAGACAGGGCTAGGATTTAGCCAAGATGACACAGCAGCTTGGGCACACAGTCAAGATGCTTGGTGTTCATGCCTTCCACACCAGTACTATTCATTGCCTCTTTTCTCACAATCTCCAGAGAAGTATATTTTACAACTTTGGCTACAAACAACAGAGTACATCTCCTTGATTACATATATATATATATATATATATATATATATATATTTTAAATCCTCTTAGCTAAAATGCCCCATTTAGGAAAATTATATTTTTATTTTTGTAAAATTCACCTTCGTGATGTGATTTAAATTGTAACCACCTGAAGATACTGAACTTTCTACATGAAAGTTGCTATGGACTGAATTGTGTCCTTCCAACATCCATATGTTGAAGCTCTAACTGCTAATATGATTCTGATTGGATATAGGGCTTTTAGGGAGTGATTAAGATCAAAAGGGCGGAGTCCTAAACCAACAGGACTGGTGGCCTTATGAGAAGAGGAAGAGAGAGGTTGTTCTCTCTCAGCCACTTGAGTACACAGCTGACATGAGAGCACTAGCACCAGCAAGCCGGGAAGAGGGCCCTCATCAGAATCCATTGCACTCTGACCTCAGACTCCCACCTCCACAACTGTGAGAACAAAAATGTCTGTGTTTTTGAAGCCACTCAGTCTATGGTGGTTGACATGGCAGTCCAAGTTGACTAATACAGAAGTTTTGTTGTGTTATTAAATTCTGGTTCCTAGACCCAGTTGACATTCAAATTATAAGATCAGTGAGGATGATCTGTGTTTTAGAAAAATTTTTCTGATGGTTGTTCCTTTTATGCTGTGGGTACCTTTTGTGTGTTTGAGTTGTGAGCATTTCAGAGTACTTGCTTCACTTGTAAGACATAGCTTATTGTTGACTAGAAATATCCTGGCTCTCCGATGAGACTGGTACGTGGAATCTGGCCTGTCCTCTGCTGAACCAGGAGTAAAAGATGCGTTAGCATTGTGGTGTCACTGAGGCCACCAGAGGTCTTGGCTGGGCTGCGAGCTCACTTCTGGGCTCGGAGATTGCTTCTGGGCTCCTGAAATCACTTAATTAAAGGCAAATGCACATAATACCTGAACAGCATTACTGTGCTGGTTTTTCTTCCCTGCCATGCAGAGTTATTCATTAACATTTGTGTAAAACATTTGAATCATAGACTCCTTTTAGAAGGTCATCCAACTCATCCCTTCTCTCTGTAGACCAACTCCTCCAAAAGCATCTCTAACAAGATTCTGAGCCTTGCACTGATGAATCCAGCTGATGTCAAAATTGGAAACAAATATTTGACAGCGCAACCTTAGATAAAGTATGAGACCTAAAAATGTATGGCTGTATGCCTCATAAAGTTCTTGAAATAAAAGAGTGGTGATGTTACTTCCAAAATGTTAACCGCCAAATGTCCTCCAGCTCCGAGGACAGACAGACTCCATGGATCACTCAGGGCACTGGAAACTAGGAAACAAGAAATGGCACCCACCCACATAGCCAGCCAGCACCTCTCACATCCTCCCACAGACCCTGTTCTCCAAATGCTAGACAGTGGAATAATCAGACAGTAGAATAATCAGTAGGGTTATTATGAGGGATAAATGAAACTCAGTGGGGACACAGGTACTTGAGAAAATATGACCTTGCCATCTCTCCTACCTTCCAATACTCCCTTCCCTTCTTTCTTATACTACTCCATCTCAATTTTTAGAAGCTAGTAGTTCATGGAGGTATACTAAAATGTTCTATACCAAGTGTGCTACTAAGACTTCTGAGGGAGATGGTGAATTACTGCAGCAAGCAACCCTCAAATCTCAGAGGCTTAACACAGTCGAGGTTATTTCTCACTCATATCACGGTAAAATATGGTCTACAGGAGGCTCTGCTCCACACAGTCATTTAGAAACCCAGCCCGTCTCAGCTAGTGGCTCTGTTCTCCTTTCAGGCCTCTGAGTTCTCTCTTGTACCCCCTGCATATACCAGGTTGGCAAGGGAAGACAGAGAGACGATGGAGCATCACTCAGAAGTTGTTTAGGGATCAGACTTAGAAATGATTGCTTCCACCCACATTCTAATCGCCAAAACTCCGTTACCCAGTCCCACTGTGGTCTAGGTGGCTGACCACTCAGAAAAAGCCAGAGCCAGAGCTAACCCCAAACTGGGAAAATTATTGAAAAATAAGTGAATAAGCTCCTCTCCCTGAAGCTATGTAAACAGAATCCAGTGATCTCTGATTTGGAATGTCCTGTTGGGGTGGAGTGATGGACATTCAAGCCAGAAGAATGAAGAGACCTTTCTCTCTGAGATTCTCTGAGTCAGTAAAACAGCAGAGACTGGGAGCCGAATTTCCGGTGCCTTAAACTGAGTTCTTAGAGTAGAAATAGAACGTTGAATTTCATTTCATAAATTGTTCTCCCAGTGTGACGTATTGGAGATTTTTAGCACGCACACTCACACCTGGCTGCCCGCCACCTTCTGCCATTGCAGATACGCTTACAGGAAACCGTAAGTGGATCTGCTTTTGATGCTGGCAGCATCTTACTAAAATGCTTTTGCTGGCATCGTGGAACAGGAGCAGAATTCAGCTGGGACCAATAATGAGGCTATTTAGAAAGTTCTTCCCTCCACCCCCTGACAAGGCAGATGTGGTGGGGATTTTTCCACTCCCATTCTGTCAGTAGTGGCCGAAATTAGTTCAAGGCCATCAAAAATGTTTAGACCTCAAGAGTTGAAACCCCAGGCCCATAAAGAGGACAAATCCTCTTTCTCTTATCTAGCAAGAGAAAAAGGAACTCACCCCAGAGTCTCTCATCACAGAAATTTGTCACCTATTTGTTCTGTTAAGAAACCTAGAAAAAGCACAGCCCTGTGTCGGTTTGGTAGGGAGAAAAGGTATTGGCCTCCATTAAAAATATCTCCAGATTATATTAATGTGGCTGATTTTTTTTCTCCTGAAATCATGTTATATGCAAATGTTTTCTATCATCTCATTTAAAAGTCCCAGTCATTGTGTGGTGCGCACAAGGTAGAGATGTCGTGCTTTGCCCCATTCAGTAAATAAAACTGCTTGAGGCCCAGAGAGAGTGAGTGAGTGACTTTGTTTAGGTCTTTAAGGCATGAATTCAGCATTAGTAGCTGGATCTCTACATTTCCAAAATCTTTTACTAGACCACATGAGGTGATTATTCACTGATGCTTTTTTGATGTGTGGGGGGCACTCCAGCTCATAATAACTGACTCTGTCTGTATGTTGATCCATTCTTCCATCTTTCCATCCGTAAGCTCTAAACAGGCATGGTGCTTAAGATACAGACATAAATGAAAGTCTTTGCCTTCAGCAAGCCCACAGCTTTGTAGGTGAGATGGCCATGCAGATAAATAAATGACGGTACAATTATAGATAAAGAGGGGGTACGGTAGGTGTGTATGTGGGGAAGGATTGGACACACAGCAAAAGCATGGTCAGTTCTTCCTGGGGAGGTCAGGGGGTGACATCTGAGCTGAATCTTAATGACTGCCAGATACTCAAGGGGTCTGTAGGGGCACCCCAGGCAGTGCACCAGCTCCTGCAGAAGCCAAGCAGCTTCAGAAAATAGGGCCCACATAAGGATATCCTGGCATATCTGGGGATGGTTTTGGAGGCTGGTGAATCCCAGAGTGGGTACCCTACGGACATTGCTGGGCCAAAAGTGAAGAATGATAATGTGTAATGCTTGTGTCCATCCTTGTTCCTGGGTGCATAGTGACATCTCATTTCTCGTTGATGTTTGAGGTCTGACCCACACAATCTATTCCTTGATTTAATCCATTTTTGTTCTCAGTCAGTAGACCTGGGCTCCCTATTCTGATTGGAATTATTCAAAGGTCCTGAACCATGTCACATTCTTGCTGCATCCCCTATCCCAGCACTAAAAGCGGTATACTGTAGGTGCCAAGGAATCGCATGGTGATTCTAAAATATTCAGAAGTCGAGCAGTGAGCTCAAGGGAATGTGAGCAGGATGTGCCATTGTGAGAGAGAAAGCATGTGGCCTTCAGTTCAGTTAGGTAACCCAGCAGTGTGCCAATTGTGGGCAACACAGATGAAGACGGTTCTTGCCCTCAAAGAGCTCACAGTCTTAAGTGGAAGGTAGACATGGAAGGCAGTAACTGTGATTCCCTAAGGACTGGAGTAACCTAAAGAACAAGTTCTGTGAGAGGTCAGATAGGGAGCTGCTAATTCCATTCGGGGGAAACTGGGAAGCTTTACCTTCTACTCCCAGTCCAGTGTAAACACTTGAGGCAGGGGATTTGTATTCCTTGTTCAATGTTGAATCTCTGGTGTCTGGTACATAGTAGGTGCTCAATAAATATTTTCTGAATGAATTCATGGAATTAATCCTTTAACTTGATTTTGAAGGATGAGTATATGTTCACCAAGCAGAAGAAGCAGAGAGACTAGCTTATACAAAGACATTTATTCATTTTTATTCACCTAACTGTTTTTTCACCAAATATAATTCCAGAGGGTCAGAGGATATTCTTATAGCGTATCAATGGATAATGGCCTTTCTCCCTATTTTTATTGACCAAATGCCCTGCACACATTGCTGTGCTAAGTATCTTAGCAAGATTGATCACACCAGCTCATGTTAGCCAAGGGCTTTGTCAGTACCCAGAAGTAGGTATCAGGTTAAGTTGGTCATAGATAATGTGACCATGTAACCTGACTTGCCTTAGTCAGGGCTGGTTTGTGCCTGTTTCCTCTATTATTATTGATAAAGCCTCTCTACACTCTCAAAAGTGTCTGGGTTTGACCAAGAGAAGGAAGGAGGGGTCTCTTCTCTAAAGCCTTATTCAAGGAAACTGGTTGATATACAACACCTCACTACCAGATTTCAGGAGCACCAATTCAACATTTATTCAGCAGATATTTATTGAATGTGATTTTATTCTGGATACTCCAGGGATCCCTAAGGATGAATAAGACATGGTTTCTCCTTAGTCCTTATTTCAAAGTAATTATTGTACATATCCTATCTTTCTCATAGTTGGCTGTGAGAATACACAGTAAACACTCTGTGTTTGTTGAATGAGTACAATGAGTCAGTGTATGATACTACACCCCTCTGCCATAGATGTCCTCATCTGTCAGTGCAGGGATAACAAAAGTAATACCTACCTTAAAGGATTATTATGATATTAAGTGAGTTAATGCATCTAAAGAGCTAATTCTAGTGCCTGACCCAGTAAATGCTCAATAGATAGATTTACTTTTTTAAAGTAATTTGCAAGGGAAATAGAGCTATCTATAGGTTTTTGTAGCTTAAAAATGAGAAAAGCAGATATTTGAAGCTTTGTTTAGGGAAGGTAGCATTTTAAATTTATTCAGTCACTGTTTTATAAATCAGGTATTTATAAATAGAGCTCTACCCTCAAGAAGCTCAAGCCTGGTAGTGGAAACAGACATGCAAAAGAAGACTACATACATTTGTGTATAAACTTACAGAATAATCTGTTAGAAATCTGCTGGGTACCCTTTACAGACCACTCATTGAAAGTTTCAGCAGAAGAGGGGATGGACATTGATCAATATTAATCAAGGAAGCAATGTGATTAGATTAGAATTTTAGAAAGGCTTCAGCTCAATGGATTTGTCCTGGAGAGCGACTTCCACTCTAGAATTTCTGATTTTAGTCATTTCAACATTTCTAGAGAGAAAAAGACCTATCTTTGGCAGAGATTTCTCTTATCGGGAAAATGATTCTGTTGAGGGGTAGATCCCAAAAGTTCATTTAGGTGGTGGTGGGAGGGGATTCACCTTTTTATCATTTATTTTTAAGAGAAACCATATTTCAGCCCTCATGTGAATATATGCATTTTACTTTAATGCATATTTACTGGGTGCTGTCTATGAGACAGCCGCTATACTCAGCTGGAGGGAAACAAAGACAAATAAAACAGTCCTTGCCCTAGAGTATCTTGTAAACAGCTCATGGAGACAGACCTGTAAATAACTGTGGTAATACTCTGGCATGAGGTCTGTGGAGGCAGGAAGAATAAACTGCTATAAAAGCTCAGATAATGAAGCAGCTAATTTTGATTAGTGAGGTTGAAGCCTTGAAGGATGGGTATAATTTTCCAGGGAGAGGAGGCATTCCAAATGGAAGAAATAGCAGAAGCAAAAACATGGGGTAGAAAGGCCAACCAATATGAGAGAATAGACTGGCATGTCTAGAACTGTATGTATGGAAAAGAATGTTCCAGAGGAGTCAGAGAGCTTAAATGAAGGTCAGGTTGTATAGAACCTTGAATGCCCTAATGGGTAATTGGACCTGATATAAGGAGTGAAGATCATGGAAGGTTCAACTTAGGTTGAACCACATGAAATTAACACTATTTGCCCTCTTTGACCTATAAAACCAATTTCACGTGTTTCATAAGAAGTAGTTAATATTTTGGGCACTTAACAGAATGTCATACACTCTGTAGTGTGTGCCTTACATGCATTATCTCATTTAAGGCTCACAACCTTATGCACTATCATTGTCCCCATTTTATATATGATACACCGAAATTCAGTGAGTGCCTGGATTTAATCAAGGTCCTGGTCAAAGCCCTTAGTTCTGATGATTTTAATCAACCGTCTCCAGTTCTGTATTTACAGACTACATGTTGGCACATGATGATAACCTCACTCTTCATTTGAGGCAGATTTTAAAATCTCCTTCAAAAGTTTGATTTCCCTTTATCCAGCATTTTTACACTGTGAAATTAGTTGAGAATCAGAGTTAATCTTACCAAAATTTTTATTTACTAATTAAAAACTATTTATTTATAGGCCCTGACATATTAGAGCTAGCAGATACTTCAGAAATTATCTAGTTTCGTCTCTTATTTACTCAGAAAGATTCTTGTTCAGAGAGAAGTGATTTGCACAAGGTTATAGAATTATTAATAGTAGAGATAACACTGGCCTTCAGGTCTCCTGGTCCCTCTTGGTGTGTTCCCTAGTGGTTTAAAATGGATCTTATGCCCTGGCCAGCTAGCTCAGTTGGTTGGAGCAATATCCTGATGCAACAAGGTTGTGGGTGTGATTCTTGTCAGGGCACGTATAAGAAACAACCAACAAACGCATGAACAGGTAGACCAACAAAGTGATGTTCCCCCCTCCCTCCTTCCCTCCCTCTCTCTAAAATTAAAATAAAATTATAAAATGGATCTTACTGTCAGGAATACTTATCAAGCAACTTACTGTGTGTAAGGGCCACTGTTCTAGACATGTTCTTCAGTATAACCCCGTATACCTGGAAATGTGTAAGACCTCACATCAGGTGGTTGGCACAGTCTGGCTATCTGCTGGTAGCAAGTAAAAGATATAGGTTGAAAAATCTGTCTTTTAGCTATTCATATCTTGGAATTGTCACATATAGATTGTGTGGCCTTACGTGATCATTTTTTAGTAGTGAAGAAGTCCATAGAAATGATTGTTCTAAACTCTCATGCATTTTGTTTCTTTGTGTCCTGGCAGGCGCATGTATTAATAGATAATAAAGAACAAATTTCAAGCAGGTGTTTGTATATTGTTTGAATTGTGGAACCTTTAAGGTGAAAAAAGAGTTTCAAAATTCTTGAACAAGATGGAAGTTTTAATGACATGCGTAACTTATATGATACATGCATTTTATATCCTAGGGTTGTAGAAGGCTAACAAAACCTTTTGTAAGAAGCATTCTCATTTCACTAACAATGTAAAAACAATTAAATGTGATGATTATTTGATTATCCCATGATCCATTTTATGGATTATGAAGTTGGCAAGGCAGGTATCAAATAATAAAATTTGGGGGAAAGTTAGAATTCTTTTTTATGTTTTTCTTTAAACCGTCGAAATAACCTTGGATTACTTGTAGTATAGTTTATAAAACCATAACTTATGTTTTAAAAACTTGTTCACTCTTCTCTGTAAGGGAGCAAACTGAAGAGTGAGATAAATATCAATAAGTCTTTTAAAAGAAAGCACTTCAGTGTAATTTCTATAACAACCTAGGATTTATGGTGCCTTGATAAAATAAAAGTTGTGTATCTGTGAATAACTTCGGAATAAGACCAGGGTCTGAAATTTCGCGGGAGCCCAGCATCATTATGGTAACCGCATAATATTATTTTAAAGGAAGGTTAGCATGAAATAGGTATTTGTGGCCTACAAGGCTTTGGGCCTTGTAATGTTAAAACTTCTTTTCAAAAACCTTACATTAAAAAAAATACTTATCTTCGTTAAAGATGGGATCCTTTTCAAGAAGGTATTTTGAACTTGAAGCTGCCGTTGCTAAGGGGTTGCTAAGGGAAATGAACTACTCAGCACTAATGTGTAACTTTACCCTTCTCCGTAAAAGTAGTTAAATCATCCCCACCAGCTTCAGAGTCAGAGAGGGAGAGGACTGTAGAGGGTCAAGTGGAGAGTTGCCTCTTTCTGAGAGTTACATAGCATGCCTTTCTTCTTTTTCATGTTTTCTCTTCACCTCCTATAGAGAAAGGAAGCAACCTCTCTGGGAATAAGAAGGTTGAAAAGGTAAACTAGGCTACTGAGCAGGGCAAGGCTTATCATGAATGTCGACTGTCCATGGATAAGGCAGAAGAAAGTGTGTGACCAGTGAGAGAAATGCTTCTGCTGGTGACCAACCTCAAGAAAGGGCTTTTTATAACAATTCAGCATTAATGGTGACTCAATAAAAACAAGTTATGTTTTAGTGAATAAAGAACCAAATAATTGTGCACTAAGCATTCGGTTCAAAGTTTGTCTAAAATATTTGCGATCGATTATTTATGTTCTTTACTGAGTGCCCTCTGTGTTTCAGACACTGGTAGTCTACGTGCTGGTGTTAGAGGCAAATAACATACAATTTCTCCACTGCAAGCTCCCAGTTCAGTGTGGAAGTAACAAAGGGCTGTAATTCATTGAATGCAGTCTGTAGTAGAATTGTTTAAAAATTGTTGAGGTTCAGAATTATGCTCACAGTTAAATTTTTGGTAAATAAAATTTGGAAAATATTTGGAAAGATTAATGTCTTGGGGCTTTAGCAGGTGATTCCATCTGAAGCCCAGGCGCTGTTTTCTCCACTTACGGAGATGGAGGAGGGAATAGCACACAAAATTATAGCAGGCAAAAACATGCACCTTATAGGTCTCATAGGACCAGGAGATTCCATCACCTGGTGGCAGAGTGCTGAAATTGCAAGCATGAGTTAGTTTTGTTTAATTGTTACTGTTTTCAGTGTGAGCAGATGTCAACAACATTACTCTGAATGTTGGTTTCTGAGTATAGAAGAAAATACAGAACAAGAATGAAATTTCTTTAGATCCATACTCTTCTATATAAAGTAGTGTTTACAGTGAAAAGTGTGGACTAAGTTTAGACATATATAAGTTTAAAACCTAAATTTGCCTTTTACTAGCTGTGTGATTTTTCAAAAAAGCACTTAAATTCTCTAGTCTTTAGTTTCCTTTTTGGAAGTCTTAGAGTCGTGAGATTAAATGAGATTAATAGGCAAAGCATGAAGTGTCCTGTGTGACACACAGTGGATGCTCCACAAATACCAATTCCTGTTCCTTTTATAAAAGTCCTTACTGTGCAAGAGTTTTGCACACCCACAGTCATCATATCATAATATTCCTCTCTTTATAACTTTTAAAAATAGAAGAGATTGAAATAGATCCAGAGGAGACCTCAGAGGGGTATAACTCTAATGAACTGGCTGCCATTGTCCCCTTCCTTCCCTCCTCCTTTGTTCTTCTATGAAATATTCTGCATTTGCTTGACAAATTCTATCATTATTTTAGCTGAGCCTTAGTTCCAGCTTTTTCCATGAAGCCTTCCCCCATCACTCCAGGTGGCATCCATACCATTAACTATCCTTCAGTATTTTATTTTATCATTTTTATTTTTCAATTGTAGTTGACATACGTCATTAATTAGTTTCAAGTATACAATATAGTAATTAGACATTTATATGCCTTACAAACTCAATGGAATATTATTGAGGCATAAAAAAGGATGAAGTCTTGCCATTTGCAATGACATGGATGAACCTAGAGGGCAGGGCATTACACTAAGTGAAATAAGCTAATCAGAGAAAGACAGATACCATATTATTTCACTATATGTTTAACCTAAACAGAATAAATTTCGGCATTTTGTTTGGATACTATTCTTTTAATATTCTTCCTTACACTACTATGATTGATGCATAAAAAAGAAAGCCCCTTTCCCAACAAGAATCTAAACTCCATGAAGGTGGATACTGTTATTTGTATTTTTCCTTATTCTCCACACTAAGAATTTAGTCCTGAACTTTGCCCACAGGACTAAGGAAATGTTTATCTGCAGCAGGTATTTTTCATTAGGATATTAATATTCAGACCTTCTTCATTATTATTGCCTCATTCTCTAATTGTTTGGAGTCTTTGAATTGAATCTCCTTCAACATGATTGAATTATCTTGCAACCAAGCACAAATGAATACAGTTTTCCGGGTTATTCTCCATATTAATAATAATAGCTACCACTTAGAGTGCTGCCTCCACCAAACCAACATCTGTATTAATCCTAGAATAAACTAAGTATTATTGTGCCAATTTTACAGAAGAGGAAACTGAGGCTTTGGGAGCCTAGTATATCATTTTCTCCTAAGAAGGTGTTCAGTGGTCCCCAGCTGAATTGATTTAGTAGGCCTTGGAAAGTATTTGAGGTGATGATGAGTGAAACTATTGGTCTTTTTTCATTCTTCATAACTAGATGCTGCCTGGAGCCAGGCTGTGCTATAAAGGGACAAGCATAGAAGTCCGTTCAACTAATATTGCTGAGCAGCTGTGCTGCTCTGTGTAGGGAGTTTGGCCAGGTTTGGAAGGAGTAGAGAGTGAGACTGGGGACTCAGTCAGGTACTCATCCTGCCTTCTAAGATGTTTGCTTCCTAGCTTAGTCCTTTGTGTCTCTCTGACTCCAAATTTACATCCTAATCATAATGATAGATTAAATGAGATACATTTTGAGGACATACCTGTTTAGAATCACAAAGAAATCTCTTGGTCATTTTAGTTGAGAAAAATTTGAGCATGCTTCCTATCCTCCCTTTCTCTTCTTGTCTGTGCCCATCTTCCTCATTCATTCAAAAAATATTCACTAAGCATATCCTTCTATGAAGTAATGAAGGAAAGGTCTTGTTTTTAGATGAGGAAGACACCTTTCTAGAGGAATGCTTAGATAAAGCAATTGCCACTACTATAATGTTGTATAAAATTGTGCATGTCAAGTGCCTAGTACAGTGTTTGAAATACAGTAGACTTCTGGTTAGAGATAGCAGTTTTTATTTGTACTTTATAAGCACTATTATTACTTCGTTTCTTCTCCTCTCCCCTTTACCTTTCCCTCCTTCAGTTCTTCCTCCTTCTACAAATTACCTTTCTTGCCTTATACTATGCATCTATTTCTTTATTTGTGGTTACAGGATTATAACTAAGTCCAGAATGTTAAACAATTCTGTATTGAATTATTTTCAAAACTCTATTCATCTGGCTAAACAGTATATCCTTTAATGTTATGAGTAGCTACTCCATACTTCATCTGCTCAGTGGCCTTTGATTGGTAAAGATTTGTATTTATACTAAGGTTTTTTGTTTGTTTTCTATTTTTATTTTTAGTAAAGCTCATCTGAACTGAAATGAAAAGACCTCCCAAATCTCTTCATGCAGAGATCTTCAGAAATCACTGTGTGTTCACAGGTTGACCCTGCTGAGTTTTCTTAGGCTATGATAAAAGATATAGCAGTGAAAAGTTCAGACAGGGACTCCACTTAAATTAGATTTCTTGGATAAATGTGTATTTACCTTTTTCAGAATTTCCTATCCTTTAAATTTTCTTTCCCAGAAAGACACCCTGGTGCTTTAAGAGTGCAGTCAAAGGCACAGTGATTCTGGAAAGAATCCTTCTGCCTCCAGCTGCTGTTCTAGCAAAAGGTTTAGTAGCATGGAAAGAAGACAGGGAGATCAAGTGTGAATTGACCTCTGTGTTAGTTTACCTGCCCAGGTAAATTCTTGGCAATTTAAGTGTACTAGACAGCCATTTGTCTGCATTTCCCCACACAGTAGCATTCCTCTAGCTCTTTTCCAGGGTCCATAGTAGACAAAACTACTTAGGAAAGAGAAAGGCAGCAACTGTCAGGTCATATATCTCTAGGAGAACATCAACAGTGAATTCCTGGTCATACCAGTTCACACTGTGTCAGGCTGGTCCATCTTTCTGGTCCCTGTGGTATGTTTACATTTTCCTATAAAATTTGACTTAATGTTTCTACAGGAAAAAAAAATAAACAAACCCAGCACCAAAATTCATCAAAGGAAAATTATGCTTTTGATTTTATTAAAAGCTTTTAAATATAGTATACCACTATCTGGGCATACTTATTGTATTTTCTCTAAAGGAAGAAATGCCAGCAGTTTAGGTTTATTTTTCAAAGGAAGAGGGAGAGGATAAAAAGAAATTGAGCCACAGAAAAATGTCAGGTCATAGTCACTGATGACGCTATTTAAATGGTGTGTTATAATCATATTAGGGCAGAGCACATGGAATTCCCTCCCTATTTCTGCATGACACTGAAGAAGGACCAGCAATTATCTGTGTGTGCGTGGATTTGTGAGTGTCTGTTTGCTCTACCTTCCCACCCCATTTTGCTAATTCAATCTGAGGGCAAGAAGGGGTAATGCAGACACCCGGAACAGGAGGAAAAGGTCTGCAGCTGTGCTCGGAGGGACTGGCATGAAGAGAAGCTCAGTCTGACTTGGAGTTTTGTGCTATGCACGTGAATGCTCTGGAACTGCCCTAATCGACTGAAAATGAGCCGGCTACGGTCATATGGAACAGGTCTGTTTAGCCACATCACTGGGTAGCATGGCAGATGGTAGACCGTCAATGGGTGGTATTGATTGGCTGGATTTGCCTTAGGGTAACTAGACTATGGGTCCTTAAAAACCCGCTTCATCTTATTTTCCTTTGTGCAGCTACGTACAGTTGTGGTTTTCTTTTCTCACCCCCCCAGCTCCCAGTGTCTCCTTTTTTCCTTTTTCAAATCAAAAGATTTCCTTGGTAATCAAAATAGAGAGGTTACCTTGAGATAAACACTCTTTAAATTATCACCAAGGCAAGAAAACTCGAGAATATTTTATTTACTAGGCTGATTACATTTTAATGTTTGAAGAAAGTGACATTTTTTAATTAGTGTTTAAGACATATGGTGAGTGTACAAATTAGCTTATTCCATACAACCAGAATCTGATGAGAGCAACTCGTCCTTCTCACTCCCCAGTTAAAAATTGTCACTTGAAACTTAATATATGCGAGGAGGTTAAATGGTATTAGGTGGTGCAGGCTTGACTTAAAGATGAAGGAGACAGTCACTGTTGTGTGTGTCTAAATGTTGCTTGGATGGGCTGGAAAAATACCAGTGTCAACATCTGTGTTTGCAAGAGGATGTGAAAGTTCCAAGGCTTTTATTCTGTCCAGCCAAGAAAACAAAATCCCAGGTATCTGTGTGCATTGGTTTCTCTTTTAGATACGCAGGAATGTAGGATGGTGCTTGCATGCTCTATAAGTAATAAAATTCTCCTTAAAAATCAGGCCGCATAACAATATAAGTGATGAGATTTATTTTTGTTCAGGTGTTTCTTTATCCTTTCAGCATACCCCCTCCATCACCTGGGCTTTGAAGCTGGAACATTGTATTTATTCCTGGCAGAAGAGCAAGTTAATTGGGATAAAAATGTACAAAGGAAACACCAAGTTAGCTATACATCCAAAATAGGGTACCACAGAAATGTTCCACTTCAAGGCCAATCTTAGGGAAAAAGAACGGCATTGAGGAGAGATATGTGATTAGTTTGTTCGTACAGTTGTTTGTGACTATTTGTATAACTGTTTTAAGAGAGGTGCTTAAGATCATTTTTTGTTTTTTTTCAGTGTTTTTTACTTTTACGCTTTTGATTGTTTTGTGTTATGAAAGACCACATCAAATAAACCTAATGGTTTACTCAGAAGGAAAGTTGCACCCTTAAACTCTTGCCTCCGTCTTGTATGTGCTTTGTCCATATGCATATTTTTGAATTTGGTTTTTATCATGTGAGTCAATATTTTTCTCTTTTTGCTAAAGGAAATCTTTTCATGGAGTTTTTGATTTTCCCCCTTGCTCTGTGTTGATTGGATTGTCCTTGTTCATCCTTTGCTGATGAAACAAAGCTTGTTTGTGCTTCATTCTTCACAGTTATTAGAATTTGATGGTGTTTTGTTTTCTTGCTACAAGTCTGAGAAGGAATTTTATTTATTTATTTTGACAATATACAAAAAGAGAGACAAGATAAGATGCCTATTAGGATGCTGGTGTTTCTCATGTCATATCCTACACCCAAAAGCTACTTCAAGGGGGGAAAATCACAGTCTTTTAGTATGGTTCATTTGAATCTATGCACTCTACCCACCTGGTGGTTATATAGTGAACTGTTACTTTAAAGAGTAGTTTAAACACCAGCCATGTTTGGGGCAGGCTGCTCTTGCAAAGAGAGCGGTACATATAACAGGAGTCTACTGTGTGTGAGATAAGGGGAAAATTCAGCTCACTGACTAGAGGTTTTAATGTGCGAACTCTAGGGAAATAATATATTGACTGTTCCGTGGTGCGCAAGAAAATTGAAGAACCCTTTGCAGACGGAGTGCTTTGCAAAGGATTCTATCTGTTTCTCTTAAAACAAAATCTGTGGCAAGATGTTTGAAATCAGCAGGACGCTTAATGCTGCTTTGTTAAATAATGAGGTAATATTTTGTCACTTTTTTCTGGGCAGCATCTGTTTGGTTTTTTTTGTTTGTTTGTTTTTCCCTTTGCTTCGTTTTTTTCCTCTATGTTTATGGAAGATTCTTTTTTCTTTCTTTCTTTTTCTTTTTTTTTTTCTCATAGAAGTCAAGGAAATACAATTCACGCTTCCATTTCTGTTCCTCCCCTTCTGTGCTTTTGGAGAATTTGGTTGTCTTTTTTATTTGCAGTTTCAGCCGGCTGCTGTTTCCTAGCCCATTGTGCCACGTAAGGCTTCTCCACTGCGCGGAGTAGGTAGTTATTAACGCTGAATTGGCTTCTGGTACAGTCCATCTGGACTCTGTGTGGGAAAGCTGGCTGCCGGCGACTGATGCTGAGATATCTGCAACCTTTGGGATGTGTGCATGGTGTCGAGGGGCTGACTGATATGAGATTACTTCTTTTAAGGGAAATTGTTATTAATGAGTCAAGAAACTGCTCATTTATGGTAAGAGGGATACAGTGGCGCTGGCAGCCCCACAGCTCTGGGATATCATTTTTAGGTTGCCTTAGCTGCTTGAGTGAGACAAGTTTCTTTCTGTGGTGGTGGATTGTGGCAGGAAAAAAAAATCATGCATGACTGGGAGACTCGCCTGCCTGATTCTTGAGATAATATATTGAGAATCTGTTGCTTTACAAATGTCACACCACTGATGTAGCGGTCAGCCTCTCACTCTGAAAGATGAATGGTACTATTGGAAATGCAATAATAAGGTTGACTTTTCCCAACAATAGGATTCTGCCTTTGTCTTTAGAGAAAAGGCCTCTGAGGACATTTGTGCATTTGTTTGAGGATTCTGTTGAAATACTTAAGAGTAGAGGTTTTAGGAGGAGTGATCAATATACAAACTGCATGGATTTTTTAGCCTAGCAAAGCCAGCTAATTATTTATACTGTAATATATAGTTACTATTTTGAAAAAGTGACCAGAATATCTTTTGGTGTACATAATGTTAATGTATAGGTCATTGAGCGTGCCAAGATTAGTATGAATGGGAGAGAGGGGTTTTGATAAATTTTGACTTTTATAACCTGCAGAGAAATACAAAGTAAATATTTTGTTCCGAGTGAGCTGTTTTTATTTGTGTGTTTGTCAGCTTAGTTTTCATGTTTACTTTTCACAATATTTTAATGTTGGTGAGATCACACTCAGAGTTTCTGTTGTTGATTTGGGCACCTGTACCTGCCCTGTGTATGTACGTTGAGCCCTTTAAAAGACTTAACCTGTGAATTCATCCTTAGTACACAGTTCAATAGATACTGTAATACTGTTGTGACTCATTGGACTTTATACATTTGCTAAAAATATTATTTTAAGTTTACTAAATTTAGTATTGTTCCACTTAAAGGGATTATAGTTTGAACATTTCCATTTTTCTTCCATTTGTGTTTTATTTCTACTACCTGAATTTATTTATATTCAAATCTAATAGTTCCTATAGTGCAGCCAACACATGTTGTTTTATGGTATATCTGTATTTTAAAAGTATATACATATATATGTAAATGTGTATGTTCATGACAGTAGTTTGTAGAGAATAGTTGTAATTTTTAAAAATGTAAAGGTTATTTCTTTTCTAATAATTTTTCACAGACCCATTTATTCTTGGACTTTGAAGCCCAGAGTATACAGTGATTTTCGGCCTATCTGCCTAATCCCATCACGCTGTCAACTCCAGCCAAAGATTAAAGATTATGTTGAATTCTGTCTTTAGTAATATTTGTAACCTCTGTGTATTTGTTGAGGAACAAAATGATTAACTTATGAATTAAATAAATATGGATAAATTAGTCTTCTGGATAGAAGTAAAGCACAAACTCTTCAGGTGAGCCACTTACAAAACCCAAATGAGAATAAAATACTGTACTACCAAAGGCTTGGCAGAACACAGGTCATGAATTGTATAACATAGACAAACTCTATACATCACACTACACACTTACTAAATGTCTCTTTGCAAATCTTTTAAGAGGCCAGAGAAAAAGGACATCATATGAAGGAGAGAAGCAAAATCACATGTCCGGCTAAGCAACACGAGCACTCTGCACAGGTTGTGAAATGAGGCATTGTCGAAGCAGGTTTTACCTTTCTCTGTAGCAATGGGGAAAGCAAAGGAGATGTGTTTCGGTAGATTTTTAAAAATTCAGATCATGTGTCTATCCAAGTTAAGAAATAAATTCATTTAAATAAATCATTCATCATTCTCTGTTTTGAAAAGCTCAGACATAAGGCAGAAAGGTAGAGGCTGACAGCTGCCCCTCGCCTCCCCCCAGCTTTTTTTCTTTTTTGTTTATTAGGAAAGAGTTTTCTGAAGCAAACTTGTATGAACCCAGTCCACTGAACAAGCACACTCTCAAACTTGCTTTCTTTTGAAACGCTGGCCATGGTAGCTGCAGAAGGAGCTTTACTTACTGAAAATCAGCAATATTGGGAAATAAAGTTAAAATGTAGATGTATTAGCACATTAAAGTGCTTTTGTTGAATCCTTAAGCCTAGAGGCAGATCATTAAATATGCATTTCGCTAGAAAGCAACTGTCGAGAAAGATAAGGTGGTTGAAAATATTCTATATAGGAAAAGCCCTCTGTCAGAGGGGTGGGATGGTACAGCCCTCAAGACAGGGGAAAGGGGGGGACACTCCCACTGTTAGGTTTACAAGCCGCCAGTGACCTGCAGTTGTTACAGTACTTTTGAGCTGGGAGGAGGGAAAAGGTAAAAATACAAGTATGGCTGTTGTTGCTTCAGCCTGGCCTTAATTACCAGACACAAGAAGCAGTTCAGAAATCTGGTCTCTGTTGTTGTAGAGGTCACCAAATCATTAACATCGTCAATCTGGCAGTAGCTAATTTAAATAGCACCTGATGTTGCAACGCCTCCCTGCGTTTCCCTAGCCAATCAGATCATGGCTTTGGCTGACAGATGGTCCCATAAATGGATGTAAAAAGGGGAAGCTTCGAGCCAATTTCAGCAAGGCTCTGTTCAGTTGTTCTTATCTACATCCTAGAATCGGGGGGTTTCAGCTCACTGCTCCTTTTCTTTCTTTTTTTTTTCTTTCTCTCCCCCACCCCTCCCCTAAAATAGTTGATTTACTTTACAATCATCCACACTATATTTTGTGGATCTTTAAAAATATATAACAATAGTAATCATCTAAAAATATATATTCTGAAACCTTTGCAAATTTTTAAGAGAAGAGTCGAAGCTCTGCGAGACCCAATATTTGCCAATAAGAATGGTTATGGTAGGTATGACTAGATTTATAATCTGTTGTTTGTGTTGCTGGAGGGAAGAAAAGCATCTACACCTTGACCAAGAGTTTAGTTCTCTGCTGCTGTTTGATTCCTACATTTACTATCTCTTTTGTGTAGAGAGTGCGGGTAGATCCTTTTATTGAAAAGCAGTGGGGAAATAGATTGTCATTTTTAACAGGTCATTGTCAGCTTTCCCTTCAACATAAAGGCAGGGGAGGGGGGAAGGTGGGCTGAAATAATTGCTGGTTTGTTGAAAGAGGTTATATTACATGAGACCATAATGGCAAAAGGAGGGATTTCTTTTTGTAAAGGGAGAGGGGGTTTGTCTATGTGCCTGGGTTTTGTGGGGCAGGAGGTGGATGCAGCCGGGTTAGGAATCTCTCCATTTCCGTGCTGGAAATTTAAACCTTAAGAGGCAGCTCCTGGATGCTGAACGTTGAGATGGGCAGTTGTGTTTCAGGGGACTGCGCAGTCAAAACGGCAAAGAGAGTGATTTATTTGGGCTTCAGTAAATGCTGCATCTTGTATTTCAAAGAGTTTCCTGTCATGACCTCATAAAAAAGAGGAGGCGGCTTGTATGTGTAGCGGTGCCTGGCGTGTTGAGTTGTTGCTTCCTTCTCTGGGCAGCAGCGCTGTAAGAAGGAATGTCAGCTTTTACATAACGTTCCTTTCCGCTTTTGACACACTGTGTGAGGGTCCATCTTCTTCTGATCACAGATGGAGTGGAATGGCTTGAAGATGGTAAGTGAAAAGAGGAAGACAGCTTGGAGATTCCAGCCGATTGTGTGTGTAAGGATGGTGGACTGTGCATCGTAAATCACTGTGCAGATCGTGTGTGTGTGTGTGTGTGTGTGTGTGTGTGTGTGTTTATTAGTATTTCTCTTCTCCAAAAACCAGAATCCATCTCCAAGTGTAATGGCATTGCATGCACACAGCTATACACACTGCCTTCCATAAAACACACATTTTAGCCAAGCAAGGTTGGTGTCTTTTTTGACAATCACAATGTCACCGTTGCTTTTGGCTGGCAGGTCCACCGCCTCAGTGAGCTTTCAACGGAATTGCACGACTGTTAAAGTTAAAGGCACATTTCTTTTTCAGTCTCGTACTAGGAGTGATGGGGAAGACTGGGGTAGAGGAGGTAAGGTTCAGTACCCACAGATGCAATTGTGAAGCAGGACTTTTGGATGTAGAAAGAGAAGTGGAAAACCTATGTGCCAAAGTAGTAAATCTATTTTTAGCATCTATTTCGGGGGGGGGGGGGAAGAAGAAGAAGAAGCAGGGAAACTCCTTGAGTGTCGCTCCTGTAGCCTGATGTTGACCCTAGAGATACAGCACAAAATGGCAAGATCAAATGCCACGAGTGCTCACTTTGACTTTAAATTTTCACCAGCAATAGCTTTCATGGGGTTTCAAAGCTGGGTAGGGGGGAGGCTGTAAATTCATATCCATCTCACTTATTTCTCACTAGAAAAGCCTGGGGAGGACTTTTCGCTCTGCATAGATGTTATAACAAAGCTGTGGTCTTTTTCCCATTCTTAGAGGATTGCCTTTGTCTGGCTGCTTGTTTTGATGGGTGTAAAACAAATAAGATTAGACCGAGCAGCCCAACTGAAAGCGATAGCTGGGAGGAAAACCCAATGAAAGGTTGCCGGGGAAACGAACAGAGGAAAAGCCGAGTAGGGAGCAGGTGGCTATCATGAGAACACACTGCAAACAGTGTAAAAAGGGGGGGACAGGACCTCGATTATCTTTGCTGTTCTTTGTGGCCGGCCCAACTTTAATTATTCTTTATAAATAGGTGTTAATTACATTTCTAACTCTGGTTTACAGTGATTTTTAGAAATCTATTTTTAAGCATCTGTTCTGTCTCCCCTGTTTTTTTTTCCTTTTCTTTTTTCTTTTCTTTTTTTAATTTAAAAAACAGAGAGAGAAGGAGAGGGGGAAGGGAGGGTAGGGAATCTCTCTCTCTCCCTCTCTCTCTCCCCCTCACCCACCTTTTCCCTGCTGTGAAATTGTACATGCGAAAAATCGCAAGGAATCCTATGAGCCCATTTGAAAAAAATATGTAAATTATATTGAATGAAGTTAAAGGAGACATAATAAACTCCCACAGTTGATAGGTTCTGCAAATGATTTCTTAGAAATTTCCAGCAAATATCCATCCATAGGTGGAATATAGGTAGAATAGATTTACCCTAAACAATGATTTTGTGCTAAGTGATAGTGGTGTTTTGACTAAATCAGATGTTGATACTACAGTTCTAAGGGGTTCATTGTATCTCTCATTTTATATCCTGAGTAGAAATTACTTTTTAAAATAGCAAATGAAAAACTGTATTCTAGCCTTTTGCTATGCCTGCCTGTCTGTATCTCTAGCCACAAGATCCACCAGGCTGTACCCTTGCAACCACTGCCTTCAATTTGGCATTTGGTCCCAGTTCTGGTCTTGGCATAAACTGAGTGAAGAGCTGATTTTTTTTTTCAGTGTCTCTGAATGTCTGGGACCCATGTGTGAGCTGGTGGCAGGCACCTCTCGCTTTTTCTCTAAATGTGCCTTACTGTTATTCTCTTTTTCTCATGGTGGTGGGTATCAGAAGAACTGAAAGGTATAGTATTTAGGCAAATAGAAGGTAGTAAAACAACTGAAATGGTTATCTATTATGGTTTTTTCCTGAGAGGCAAATTTGATACCAAATCATATAGCTAATTTTAAGCCCAAATATGAAAGATTAAAAAAATACCAAAATGTGATAAAAGATTAAGAAATATAATTGGCTTTATTGAAAGAACTCTTAATTGTTTTACTCCCTCCATTGCAAATCTCTGCATAGCACCCACCCCCCATTCTTTTTTCCTTGCCGATTCTTCTTTTTGTTTTGTATCCTTATTGAAGATTTTTAAAGATTTGTTTTGACTCTTAGGGTGAAAATAGATAGTTTTATCATATACTTGAACCTTGCTCTCATGTCTTGAGTGTGTGAACATGTTGCTATGAAAAATAGAATTGTGTTTTATTCGCTCTAATATAGATTTTTTTTCTGAGAATTTTTCATCATTTTTTGTTAGGGTAATACAATTTCTATCAGAACTGGCACCTTATCTTGGGTCATAAAAAAGACACGTGGTTTTACTGCTAACCTTTTTCACTTCTTTGTCTTAAAAATATCAATGTCTAGTACCTGCTTGTGGAGGTGTGCCTTTATAGAAGCACAAGGCTGAGTGTGCATTTATTAAGAAGTGAAAATCTGATTGGAAATATTTCTGCAAAAAACACCTGATTCATCACAGTTTTAATGATCAGAGTGTCCATGTATCTCATTGTAATGCAATGGCTAAATCATTTAATATTTAAATTTTGAAAGGGTAAAATGAACATAAGTGGGGAAATAGCTGAAAGTTTTATTTTGAGAATTATTGATTTACAAGACAATTTTGATTTGGAAGAAAAAACTAACAAACCTTAACCATTCATATGTGATCTCGGTCCCATTCATTCCTAACTGCCATTCATTCGAGTCATCCTTATACATGAGCTTGTTTCTGTCTGATAGTTTTCCAAAACCTTAAAACTTTTTTTGTGTTCCTGCAACCTTTTCCTGGTCCTTTGAATATTCAAGATTTTGTTATGAAAGAAAGGCTAGATTGTTGTAAGGCAATAACAATAGATTTACTTTTTTTTAAGAAAAAGAGAAAATGAGCTACGTGTTTGCGTTTTACTTCTACACTCTGTCTTAAAATAGGGTTTGGGACATGTTAAACTTCAGATATTTTAAGCTTAACATTTCTGTTGGAGATAATCTATTTGAAATTTCAAATCTAGAAATCATTGCATGAATGTTGCTTTGCGCATGTGTGTTCAATGTCTCTAAAAGAATTTGCAGGTGAATCAAGGCGTTTTTCTCGAGTAAGAGTTACCATGAACAATGAAAGGGTTTCCTCTGGGCAAGTCCTTTTCTTTGGTTTTATTTCTTCCCTTTGCGCTTATTTCCTATTGTGAATGGATTCTCTTCCTACATGAAATCCAAATGCTATTCCTCCCTTGAGGAGATATGCTGCTTCAATTAGCCCATTGCATCTTAATGCTTTATTTTAATTTTTTAAAATGAAACAAATTATCTGTATGTACCACCAGTAAGGAATGGTGGTCTTGATAGAGGTCATTGTGCATGGACAGAAGTACTTAGGTCTTGACAAATTTCTTCATCAGGTCCAATGATCTGTGGCCTAAGCACTTAATTTATATGCCTGGCCACTTAATATATACATTTGTTGGTGAGCTGGCCAGCGGATGCTAGACACATGAGTATGCGCTGGCAAATGCTGCAATGCAGTATTTTTTCCCAATGTCATTGGGAATTTGGGGGGTATGATGGGACATAAACATTCTCAAGCTTGTATCTTACTATTTCCCAGTTGATGGGCGATGTCATACAGAATTGGCCGATTCCCCTTTTGAAATCGGTCAACCTTTTATTGCCCACTATCCATTCTCCCATCCATCTGAGAGACATGTGGAAAGAATGCGGGTGTGAGAAAGGGAGACTGTGTGTGTGTCAGTGTAAGCATGCGTATTTCTGGAATCCTGCACCTGTCTTAAGATTTCCTTATTTGGTTTTACCAAATGTGTATATATGCACACTTGCAAGTATGTGTACATCCAAAAATGGAAAGAAAACCTAACTGGGCTGGCTTCCCATAAGAAATGGTGTCTTTTCCTCACAAACTCCAAGAGTTCTCTTATTAGAAAAATACAAAACTTCATTAAAAAGATATATCCAGGCCCTGTGGACTTTCATCATTACTAAACACCTTTCTTTAGTTGACACTTGAGAACTATAAATGTGCAAATCTGTAATCATATTTGAGAGCTAGAAGCTGCCCTTTCAATCAAGGGGCTGGGTTCAAAATAAAATGTCTGTGTATAGGAAAGGAGAGTTGTTTTCGCTTTGGGAGCATTTGAATCTAATCTTTAACCACTGGCAAAAACAAGGAAGAAATAGAGTGGTTGTGTTAGTATCTCGTACTTTGATGAGTTTGTGTGTGTGTTTTGAAAACATCCTTGTAGTTTTATAATCTTAGTGTATTTGAAGGATATAGGGCTTATATAGGTCAGCAGCTTTCTAAGGGTAAAAATAAAGGTAGGTAATCTGTGGGTGGGTGGGTAGGAGTTGTCACAAGCAGTAATTGTCATAAATTAGCCATCTAGAAATGGAAAGAAAAAAAGGCAAGAGGACAAGAATGGAGAAGGGTACCAACATGTGGGTCTGCACTTTGCTGTTGTAAGATATAACAAGTGATAAATTTGAACTGGAGTTGTTCCACATGCCCCATAATTTCTTAGAACCTTGACTTCACAGTTTCATTACTTCCTTGCTTACTTGTTCACACCTTTAATTATATCCAGTTTGGGATGCTAGCTGGGGACACCAAAGATGAGCCGTTTTGTTTGTTGTTTATCTCATTAAGTATTCAGGCAGTGTGCTCACAATAGCTTTGGAGCATCATCAGTGTTAGGAATCAAGCACTTTGGAAATGGAATTGTTACAAAAGAACAAAAAATGAAAAAGCAGTCAGCCAGCCAGCTTGCATCTTTGGATGTTCACATTCGTTCTCCTTAATGGTAATATTTGTGCTGTTTCTTTTATGTTCATTAAGGAAGAACTTATGTAGTGTCATTGCTCCTTACAGGCCGGTGGCATTATCTCTGTATCTCTATCTGTTTTTTTTCCCTCTTCCCCACGCCCTCCCTCCACACCCAAGGTTTTACGTTTTGCCGGGACACTTTAGAACTGACCATTTTGGCTTTGGGGGAGATCATTATTCAGATCCTTGTTGTATTTAACACCAGAGATATTTACCCCCCTCACTACGGATCCCTCTCTGTAAGAATCAAGAAATTCTGAATGTCGTAGTGGAATTTTTAAATAAATTTTGTTTGAGAAGGCAGTGAAAATGTTGGAGAAATAAGGTCAGTGTAATTGTTGTGCTTGTGTTTTATTTTTTGTTGTTTGGGGAAAGCCTTATCTTTAACCATATAAGTAAAATGCAAAGCCTTAGCATATATAATTTTTAATGCAAAAAAATTACAAGGTATAGGTCTCTCTTGAAAATAACTTCTCTTGGACTCTTGATTTGAAAATAACATTTAAAATTGAGTTTAACTTTTAAAATACTAATTTTAAAGGTATAAATATGCACTTCACAAATCTTTTTCTATAATAAGTTTAGTTCTTTTTTCAGGATATGAGGAAGCTGAGAAACAATTACAGCCAAGATGGCAAATTCTGAAAAACACACCACAGCATGGAGGTTTCCTCTCTCTTTGCACTTTGTAACATTGAATCTACTCTTGATCATTCCATGAATTAGTTACCTCCAATTATCTACTCTTCTTTAACAACTAGCCTTTGAAGTTGTTTGGTCAACTGTGTTCATAGTAGAGGATAGCTATAATTTTTGTTGGATGAAGATGTATTTGTCGAGAACTAACTTATGTGCCTTTCTTCAGAATGGAGAATTCAAGGTCACTATTTATTTGTCTTCTGACGCTAATCAAAAGACAAAAGTAGAAACTCCTTGTGATTGGGGATAAAGTTGGGGTGAGGGATTTTAAGATTAGACGTTATACAATGAGGTTTGTATAAAATCGTGAGAAAATATCTGTTGGAACATTCAAGTACCTAAATGTTTTTCCTTTCATATTTATGAGTCTAGGCATGACTCCAAAAGATAAAAGTAAAAGATCTTCTGGACATTTTTGTCTATAAGGTTCCATGTATCCAGATGTTCATGCTCAGGAAAAAGTAAAGTTTGGACAGTTGAAAGAAACTCATCTTTCTATCAGCTGGCCATGGAGTTTGTCTAGAGCCTGTTAATTTTACAGAAATAAGAATGCCTTGCTTCTCACAGATGATTCTTTGAATATCTTTTCCCATGTTAGCCTCCAAGGAGGACCCGAGAAGATAGTGACACTCTTGGCATGCCCCTGTGCAAACTGTAAGTTTGTTAGTGGAGAAGATCATAGAGTCACTTTGTCATACACACTTGGGTGCTGCATTCTGTGTGTATGTGGGTGAGGGGAGTAATAGATGGACAGTCATGACCCCCAGTGTGCCCTGGGATTACCAACAGTGGCTTCTCAAGTAGCCTGTGTTTTCCTAAGCTGCCAGTCAAAACCCTTTAGAGTTCTGCTTTCTAATTTGTACATGAAAAAATAACAAGCTCAGTTGAACTTTTTTTCCAAGTGCCCCCTTTGAAGATGCAGTAGTAATAAATATAGCTTTAATGATAAACTTTAGCTCTAAGTGCTATTTAAAAGTCTGTAGTGGAAAGCCTGAGAACTTCCAATCTTTACTAATGAAACTTTCATTAGGAAAGTGTGCTCACTTAAAATGGAGTAGACAACTAAGTCCCTGCAATTTGTGATTTTGACCAGATTTGGCTCATCCTTTCTATGTTACTTTTTGTAATGCAGCCAACCACACATCTAAAAGTCTGGATATTGTACATGTCTTCAATATTAATTATCTCTGTTGATGCATTCGATACAGATAGTACAATTCCCACAAGTCCAGATTCTTACTGTAACACCAAAACAAAAGTGATATTTATGAATAATATTGGGAAAGTTGTCCTCATAGTAACCGTTCCCCAAAGGAAGCTTTACATAAATGTGCATTTATTATTCAGGATATTAAAAGGGATTCCTTAGCTTTTACTTTTTAATTTGGGCTAAAATATGTAAATTGGTTTTATTTTGGAGTTCCTCTGTTTTAGGTGGCTTTGGGGGAGGATAACTTTCTAGCTTGATTATATTTTAATCGCCTCTGTAATGAAAAGGTTCTAATCCTGAAAACAACCTGTTATTGTGATTAGGACCCAGAGGGCCAGTCTGCAGATGGGGCTAAAAACATATTACATCGACTCATATACATGTAGGAAAATCAGATTTGTGTCTACTAGATACTGTTATTCCCATGTCTTTGTCGGCAGGCCAGCTCAGAGGCCATGGGACCCCGAGTCAGTCTCAGGACTCTGAGGACCTTCACGGTGTATGTGGATAGACAGCCCTCTGGAAAGATTGCTCTTTGTTTTAAGAGACCAGGTAGTTCAAAAGATGGTAAAGTCAGGTGGATTGGGGTTGGAATCCTGACTTTTCCATTTAGTAATGTGTGATCTTGGATGAGGTACTTCAGCTTTTTGAGCCTCAGTTTCCTCATCCCTAAGATGGGGATGATAACGCCAACTCACAGGGTTCTGTAAGGATCAGATGAGAACCAGTATTTATCAGAAGGCACTAGTTATACAGAGAACCTGAAAATGAAAGGTGCTTAGAGGGTGTTAGGGCTCCTTGACTCTGTCCATCGTTCTGCCCATGCCTGATGTCCTAAGGAGAAATGGCATCATGCGCTACCCTCATGGCCTCCATCCTTTCCCCAGAACTCATGGGATAGTGTGAGTGTGACACACAGTGGCTTTTAAATATAGACAAGCCTTCATATTTTCTTTGGAATTATGTGGCTTTAAGGTTTCTGCATTCTCCAAGGGTTTTGGAAAGTATATCCATGATCGCCTTTAAAATTAGAATTAACTTGGGATTTAGTCATTAAAAGAGAAAAGAGGTAAACATAAAATTAATTAATTTTAAGCTGTGCTGTTTTTTTAGTTTCATGAAAGTCTGTTAGGAAATTCAAAAGTCAACCAGAAGGAAAAACAGGTTAAATCTAATTGATATGGTCTCATCTTTGCTGATACATATATATATATATATATATATATATATATGAATTATTTTACTTTGCCCCAGAAACCAGCTTACTTTGGAGCTATTGTTTTCCCCTTCACTACATCAGCTTTTTTCTCTATCCCTCTTGTTTTCCCAATAGGCTGAATTTTGAAGTTCTATTTCTCAAGGAGTGGTGAAGAGGCTGAAGCAAAAAGTGGCTTAATGAGATTTTTCTAACTTGCCATTAGTTTTCCTTCTCCTGCTTGGTGAGGCAGGGTGATGGATGGCGTTGGCAGTGCAAACAGCTCCAGAAGTGATCGGATTGACTGAAGAGGTGTTGGAGATGTGAGCAGAATGCTGGCCCTCAATTTATTGCCCTCCCATTTGAAGGAAAAAAGGAGAAAGGAGGAAAATCTCCACCAAGGCCTCGATGTAGCTGTTGTTCACACACTTGGGAAGGGATAGTGGGGGTGTTAGGACTGGTGTTAGGCCAAACCTAATTTTGTACCTTTTTCCCAAGCTCTGAAGGGGTGAATAAATAAATTCACAAATTACTTTAAATTGGGACCTGTCACCAGTGAGGATAAAGAAGTAATATAAGTAGTCCCTGAAGGGCTTCAAGACTTACGCTGAAGTCATAGCTTTAGCACACTGTTTCAATGTCATGGATTTTGAATTCCACTTCATACGATCATGGGAAGGATGTGAAGGGGAGTCCTTCTTCTTTCCTACAATTTCATCCTTAAAACTAGCGGGAGGGGTTCCAAATAGATCTGATCCCTGGAGTGCCGTTTCACAGACCCTGTGCTTTTATAAAAATGGCCTTTACTGTGAAACAGACAACAGAACTTTTCTCTTTCCATGTGTATCTATTTCAAGGCTTCACCAGGGTTCGTCTAAGGATTTTGTAAGCAGCCTTGTATGTGGTGCACAAGCTCTCTGGAAGGATTGTGGTTGATTTTTAGAATGTGTTTGTATGGGCGGAAATATATCTGTGGAAGAAAGGGGCTTGAATTTGGAGAAAGGGTGGCATAAGAGACATTTCTACATAGTTTAGCCTAGAAAAATCTCACACATTAATGAAAGACCAAAAAGAAATGATTGGGTGAGAGATTTAAGCAGGTGGATGAGCAGGGGAGTGACAAGTGGATGGATATCCTTAGTATCTTCTTGCTAAATAGGTGTTCATATTATTAAAAATTTTTTAAATCCATCCACATTTAAGCCAATACTTGCATCTCAATTTCCTTCTGCTTTATACCCTGGCTTAAGGTTATCTGCAAGAAGAAATAAAGCCTTTTAGCTTAAAAGAGCTTTAGTAAAAACTCTTATATTGGTCTCTAATTAGTAAATTTTGGAGCTCTCGGCTCAAAGTTGGTATAGTCTTAACAGTAATCTTCCTAAACTATTGGGTTGTATGAATTTTCCAAGAACACTGAGGAGCCAGTTTGCATTTCTAGAACTTCAGCTGTTCCTACCATAATTCTGCTGTAATGGACCTATTTCTTGGAAAATTCATACAACCTGATAGTTTAGAAAGATTATTGTTAAGACTATACCAACTGTGAGCCTATAGCTCCAAATTTTACTGGAGATCATTTCTCATATTCTCTAAACATTGTATAATTTTTGTCCTATGATATCAGTTTGATCTATTTAGTGTAGTTAGGACAAGTACTGTTAAACCCTTTTTAGAGAAAATACAGCTCAGCCACTTACCTTAGGTTACACGTTTAGCAATATCAAAAGCCCTAGCTCTAGAGATTTGGGAGTGTATCCAGCTTGGCCCAAGTTTACTTCTCTATGGAAAAAAGAAGAGAGCAATTCATTTTCTAGATCAACTTTTTCATTGTGGAATCAGCAAACACAGCTTCATGCCTGTTGCATGTAAACCACATTCTAGGTGTCTCCTGGAATGTGACAGTATTTAAAGCATATTCTAATATAGTAGGTAAGGACAATGACAGGCAGAATGCAAAGTGTCTTGGCAGAGGAGATACTATGTACCACAGAGGGAGATCTTTTTCCTTGTTGGGAGGGAGAAACAAGCCTTCATGGAGGAAATGCCATTTGAGTGAAGCCAAGAAAGCTAGATAGGCAGAAAACTTAGGAGAAAGGGGAATTCCATGTGGAGGAGAGAGTAGGAGTAAAGACACTGAGATAGGAACTTGCTTAAGGAATGATAAGTAGTCTGGTGTGAGTGTAGGTTAGGATTTATACAGATAAAGCTAGAGAGACAAGTAGAAGTTATGGTTTAGGACTCTTAGGGTGTTTTGACTTGGTTTATGATTTTATTTGAATTGATAGCTAAAGGAATGTCTTAGATCAGAGAACTATAGGTCTTATTGTTTTGCAGGGTCAAGAGCTGTCTTTATTGAGTCATGGTTTCTCAGAAATTGAAATCACCCTAAAGATGTTTCTAAATTACATATTGGTTATTTAGAGGGAATTGGCATTAAAGCACTCTTCTGATTATAGTGTGATGTTATGATGATGATGCTCATTGGTGAAGTCACATTGCAGATTGCTTTCAGGGTTACAGTGCCAAAAAGCAGTAGGAGGAACAATATTTACTTTATTTCATATTGTAAAGAAATGTGCCATTAGAGGACTACGCTGCATTCTCTCACCCACAGGTACCAGTGCTTATTTTGTGGGATAATATGTGGTCAAAGAAAAGAGGGTGGTGGTTTGGGAATAGACTTATTTCCTCCAGACTAGACAACTACCCATTTAGACCTCCAAGTGCATGCGCCAACTTATGCTTATCTTCCCTAGTAGTGTGTCAGCCCTGGAGGCCTGAGATCGTGTCAGATGCTCTCTTATTTCAGTGCTTGGAACATAGTAGGTACTCAATAATTATTTTTTGAATCGAGTTACAATTTTTTTAAAAATCCTAAACCACAGTAAGAAGACTGTGAGTCTTGGGTCTGTCATTAGCTTGTGAGAGTCTATTTAGTCCAAGTCACCTCACCTTTCTGAGTTTCAGTTTCTTAATATATATATTTTTTTTAAGATTTGGTTTATTTGTTTTTAGAGAGAAGGGAAGGGAGAGAGAAAGAGTGGGAGAGACACATCAGTGAGCGTTTACCTCTCGAGTGCCCCACTCCCGGGGGACCCAGCCCACAACCCGGGCATGTGCCCTAACTGGGAATCCAACCCACGACCCTTTGGTTTGCAGGCCAGCACTCAATCCACTGAGCCACACCAGCCGGGGTCAGTTTCTTAATATATTAATATGAAATAGAATAGAATTAATACAACTTCATAGCTTGATAGGAGAGTGAGTTAAACTATACCCTCAAAATATTCTAACAAATAATAATATTAGTAAATTATTAGGTTCTAGTTTTGCCAATGATTTTAGTGTCTTGACCAGAATTAAAAAAAAATAAAACATTAGCATAGTAGAATGGAATAAAAGATAAAATAAAATATCAGTTGGTGATACTTAGTAAGGGTAAGTATTATATCATCAAACTTTTTCAGTTGTCTGTGTTCTGAGTTGTGATATGAAATTCAATATATTTCTTGCTTTTTTTCTTTGTTGAATTATAGTCAGTAAAGTTTGAGAAACCCTGTTCTAGATAATAGCGAGCTCTGTGTTATCCAAAGGAGAAAACAGTCAACTTTTTTGCAGAGCTGTACAATGCAAGATCTCTGGGATCTTCCCAATTATTAAAGGAAGGATGATTTCTGATTATTTTAGATTTAATTGATGTCTGTATGATATATGTTAAAATATTAATCAAAATATTTATTAACTGGCAAACCTCATTCCTTAGTCATGTTATCTAGTTGAAGCTACAAAGTAATAATAATAATGACAACAATAAGTAGTGACCTAGAAGTGAGACTAGCAATGATGAAATTCGCTTTTATTTCTTGAGATCTAACTATGAGTCAGGCACTGTGCCTCACACACACCATTGCCTTAGAACAATCTTCACCCTTAGAACAATCTTAAAAGGTAAATGTGAATTTTCCTGTTTTATGGATCATTTAACTGAAGTTTAGAAAGGTAAATTAAGGTTATACAACCAGTAGTTGATTAGGCCAGGATTTGATTTGAACCTACATCTGTCCGATTACAGAGCAAAATTTAAAAGATTTATTCAGTCCATGAAAATGTATTGAAACGCCTACTGTGAGTCAACATTGTACTGCGTTATAAAGCTAAGTGGTTCAGGCGGCCTCTGCCCTAGAGAGTTCGCTAGCCGCTCTGGAGGTCCTGCTACACTTGAAAGTGGCTAAGCTGTGATTTGACCCCACGAGGGGCAGTTCAAAGACTTTCATGTTGTGCGTATTTTGTTGGAAGTACTGAGAAAAGGGCCTGGCATATAGTAGGCATTCCATAAACATTTATTGAATTAAACTGAAGCTGGATTAATTCTCATTTGGAGACTGAGAAGGGAATGGGGAAACTGTGTTAAAGAATGTCCTTACCTGCTGTGTGGCAGAACCATCTGTCTTAAAGCCACTCAGTGTCTTTTGAAACAACTAAAACTCCCAGCAGGAAAAAAAAAAGCCGACCAGAGCTCAGTAACTCAGATTATAAACTTCAGCTTTCATTCAGGGAGAGAGAACGTTTTCCATCTTAGTATGGGAAGAGAATCCTGTGGCAGAGACATTTAGAGAATGATAAATGGAGGGGAGGCTTCCTTAGATTGAAAAATAATTATTATCATTGTTATTTTTACTGTACCACTCACTAACCTTATAACCTCAAGCAAGGGACATGATTTTTCTGAGCCTCAGTTTCCACATTTGTAAAATGATTTATATGTTCCAGGGGTGTTGTGAGTATTAAATATATCCATGTGATAGATAAATAGTAAGCCCTCACTATTTGGAGGTTTCTGAGAATTTAGTAGGAAAGGAGGACAGGAGTCCCCTGCACTCGAGGAGTTGAATGTCTGGTGAAAGTGCGGTGAGAGTGAGGTTCAGGTTCCCACCACCTGCAGATGCCACTACAGAACCAATGCATCACCCTGCAGCCTGCCCTGAGGTATGTATATGATTGCCATGCATATCTCACTTGCATCAAGAAGATTAAGTTTATTGAAGTGAAAATGCTGTGGTAATCATCTTTTTATCTCTCCATGCCCCTGGAATCTTACCTCACTTAGTTGTTGTTCAATGAATCCAGCCCAGTTCGGCACATATTTATCAAGTTGTTCAGAGTACCGTGCCGGAGAAGGAGGATAACATTTGCTGAACAGAGTTGCAAATGACCTTAGAATGCAAAAGGGGAACAGTAACTTGAGGTGGTGATAAACTACACTTATGCTAAAAATGCCTGTGATCTATTCAGGAAGAAAAATAGGGCCCCAACGAAAATTCAGCAGTGAGCCTAAAAATATAACATATTCTTTCTCTCAGTGATGTTTTGTTTGTATTTCATGGTGAACTGGTGTATTTGCTGTAAGCACACAGTTGAGATGTGATCTCAAAGACGGCTACTAAATTGATCAGGACCAACCCCAGCCACCTTCACCAGGCCCAGGAGACCCTCGTGGCCTGGCTGCCGCCCTCCTTTTTCGCCTCCCATCCTGCAGCTTCCTGCCTTCCGTTTAGCTCCCACTGTGGAACTGCATCACGCTATTCTGCACGTACACTCAAAAAGATCCCTTGGTCTCATACATCTTTCTGCTTTTCTTCACCGTGACGCAAACAGAAGGCCTATCACATACAGGAAAGCTTCTCTGACTCACGCTGGGTTAGAGTTGCCTCTGTTAGCACTGCCAGCTCCCTTCCGTCATTGGCCTTACACCCTGCGCAATCAGTGGATTTGTCTATGCTTCATGACCGCCACAACACTCAGGACTGGGTTTATCTCTGTGCCTGGCACCTAGTAGGTGCTCAGTAATTAATTGTTAACTGAATGATGTAGTTGGCTATTAGTTAGGCTGACCATAATGGTTTCCATTCAGGTGCCCTGCTAACCTCTGGCCTATGAGAGGGGTGTTGGGCCCAAAGTCCCCTTGGCATGTAGACTGGCTTTGACACTACTCTGTTGCTCACCAATCACAATTCTGTAACTTCGAGTTGAAAATCTTAAGTATGTCATTTTATATGAAACTTTTCCTGATCACCAAGACTTACTTATAATTCCTCAGTAAGTCTTCTATTGTCTAGATCAGCAATTTTTCACTTTTTTAATTACATGATGCCCATAAACTAATTACCAAAATTCTGCAGCACACAAAAAAAATTTTTTGCCAACCTGATAAAAAATACGTATAATTTTGATTCATGATTCATTCACACCAGACAGCTGTTGTTGTGTTGGCTGTTGTCATTTCTTTATTTGACAACCTAACGGAAAAGAAGTCAGTGCCCCTGACTAAGTAGTTAAGTATTGCATGTTTTAAAAATTCTCAAATTCCTGTGGCCCACCCCTGTGCCACAGCACACTGGTTGAAAATTACCATTCTAGTCTCCTTTTCATCATTTGCTGTCTGTACCACAGTTAACAATGATTCATCACAATAATAATAACTCTTTATATTGTATTGTCTGATAATCTCATTAAACCTCACAACTCTAGGAAACAGGTATTTTTTTTAATTTTTAAAAAGATTTTATTTATTTTTAGACAGATCAGAAGGGAAGAAGAAAGAGGGAGAGAAATATTGATCGGTTGCTTCTCACATAGCCCCAGCTGGGAACCAGGCATGCAGCCCACCCAAGTGGCTTGACCAGTAATCAAACACACAACCTTTCCCTTTATGGGACAAGGCCCAAACAGCTGAGTTGCACCAGTCAGGGCAGGAAGTAGGTGTTTTTACTCCCACTTTGAAGAAAGAGCACCATATAGCTTATGTAACTTGCACAAGGTCACATGGGTCAGAAATGTCAGACTTGGGATTCCAAGTCTTGTCTGTTTGATTCCAAAACCTATTATTCACCTATTAAAAGGTGAGAACTAAAAGACTAAAAAAAGCACTTAGTCTAGTGGTTATTATTAGGGACTTTAGATCAAGACCACCAGGGTTCAATTCAAGTCCTGGCTTTACCAGTTGTGACCTTGGACAAATCACTCTCCGTATGCCTCAATTTCTTCATCTGTAAACTAGGATCATTATGAGGATTTGATGGACCAATGAATATTAAGGACTTAGAATGGTACTTGGCATATAAAGTGCTAATGATCATCATTATTGTCATACAATATTAACTTGTGTCCCATTCTTCAAATATTTGTTGAGTATCTGATACATGCCAGACACTGTCGTAAGTGTGGAAATACAGCAGTGACTAAGACAAGCCCCTACCCTCATGGGGTTTTTGTTTTAGAGGGGAAAGACGGACAGTATTATAAGTAAAAAAGTTAAGTTTTAGTAGATGTTTTGTATTGTGTGACATTCTATAACTTCACCTAATGAAATGCTGTTTAGAAAGTACATTTTGACAATGAGTTGAGTACTTGTTTATGGACACACAGTGAAGCCACCACTGGTTCATCCAGTGTCTTGCTTCTACCTAGTGAGCTGGAGTAGCCAATGCCCTGTTCCAAAAGGCTGGGCTTCATACACCCAGTTGCTGACTCATGGGGTGACAGGCTTGCCTGATCTGTACTCAGGGTGTGGGGTGGTCAGCCCTCCAGTAATAAGAAATTTAACAATTGGGTTGGGGTGTCTGGGCCTCAGGAAAATCTAACGTGGAAAACTCATAAATATGCCAGGGGTTCCCAGTCTATGTGGAAGAGGCTTCATTCATAGTTGAGGCTATGAAATGGGATAAATATCCTGAGAAAGTCAGAAGGAAGGTTTAGTCAATCATTGAGCTAAGGACAGGATCAGCCAGGATGTTTTGTCAAGTAATGTAGGATCTCCCACATGCTTTTTGCAGACCTTAGAAGTGCAGTAGTTACTGGCATTATCATAGGATTCCTCATTCTGTAAGAATATTCTAGTGGTTAAACTAGAGCATGGGCTTTGGAGTGAGAGAAATCGAGGGTATTTTTCCTTCCCCACTTACCTGTGGTGAGGTCTTGGTAAAGTCACTGATTTGTCTCAGCCTCAGTTTTATGGTAAAATGGGGCTAATAATACCCACTTCATAGGCTTATTTAAAGGATTAATTGTTAACATATGCACAGCCTGGTTCAGAGCTGGGTACATAGTAGGCATTTAATAAAAACAAATAAAAAAATAGTTTCAATCCCCTTACGGTGTGCAATTTTTTCCAGTTTACTGAGAATTAATTGATATTCATTGCTGTGTAAGTTTAAGACACACAGCATGGTGGTTTGACTTACAGATATTGTGAAATGATTAACACAATAGGTTCAGCTAACATCCATCTTCTCGCAGAGATACAATTAAAAATAAAAGAAAGAAGAAAAGAATAAAGGGAAAATTTTTCTCCCTGTGATGAGAACTCTTAGGATTTACTTTTTAAACTCCTACATGTCAAACAACAATATTAGCTATAATCATCATGTTGTACATTATATCTTTTGCACTAATTTACAACTGGAAGCTTATATCTTTTGAACACCTTCTTCCAAGTTCCCCTCTCCTAGCCCCACCTCTGGTTCTACAAGTCTGATCTCTTTCTTTATGAGTCTGGATTTTTTAATCTTAGATCCTACATATAAGTGAGATCATATATTTTTCTTTCTCTATCTGACTTATTTCATTTAGCATACCTTCAAGTTTCATCCTAGTCACAAATGGTAAGGTTTCCTCATTTTTACGGCTGAATAATATTCCATTGTATATGTGTACCACATCTTATTTATTCTTTAATCTACTGATGGATACTTAAATTGTTTCCTTGGCTATTATAAATAATGCTGCTATGAACATGGGGATGCAGCTATCTTTTGGAGTTAGTGTCCCAAACTATATCCATTACCTTTAGATATATTCCTAGAAGTGGACTTATTGGACCATATGGTAGTTATATTTGTAATTGTTTGAGGATCCTCCATACTGTTTTCCATAGTGGCTGCACTAATTTACGTTCCCACCCACAGTGCACAAGTGTTCCCTTTTCTGCACATCCACACCAGCATTTATCATCGCTTGTCTTTTTTGGTGATGGCCATTCTAACAGACATGAGATATTGAGACTAGTGACATCCCTAGTGACTAGTGATGTTGAGCATCTTTTCATGTACCTGTTGGCCTTTTGTATATCTTCTTTGGAGAAATGTCTATTCAGGTCCTTTGCCCATTTTTTAATTAGGTTATTTGTGTTGTTGTTACTGAGTTATATGAGTTCTTATTATGTTTTGGGTATTAATCTTTTACCAGATACATAGTTTGCAAATGTTTTTCCCATATCATAGGTTGTTTTTTCACTTTGTTGGTGGTTTGTTTTGCTGTACAAAAGCTTTTTAGCATGATATAGTCCAACTTGTTTATTTTTTACTTTGTTGCTTTTGGTTTAGGTGTTGTATCCCAAAAATCAGTACCAAGACCCAAGTCAAGGTACTTGTTCCAATATTTTCTTCTAGGAATTTCATGGTTACATTTAACTCTTTAATCCATTTTGAGTTAATTTTTGTGAGTGGCATAAGATATGGGTCTACTTGCATTCTTTTACATGTGAATATCCAATTATCCCAGCACCATTTATTGGAAAGACTATCTTTTCTCCATTGGGTATTCTTGGCTCCCTTCTCAAATATTAGTTGACTGTGTGTGCTTGGATTTATTTGGTTTATTTCAGGGCTCTGGATTCTGTTCCGTTGTCTGTCTATCTATGTCTCTTTTTCCTTTTCTTTCCATTTCTTTCTTTCTTTCCTTTCTTCTCCCAGTACTGTTTTGATTAGTATAGTTTAAAATCAGGAAGTATGATACCTCCTGTTCTGTTCTTCTGTCTCAGGATTATTTTGGCTATTTGATATCTTTTTGGGTCCAAATAAATTTTACGAGTGTTTTTCTACTTCTATAAAAAATGCCATTGAAATCTTGATAAGGATTGCATTGAATCTATGGATGGCTTTTGGTAGTTTTGACATGTTAACAATTTTAATTCTTTCAGTCCATGAACATGGAATACTCTTTCATTTATTTGTGTTTTTTTCAATCTCTTTCATGTCTCAAAGTTTGCAGTGTAAAGAACTGTTACCTCCTTGGTTAAATTTATTTCTAAGTATTTTGTTGTTTTGATGCTATTGTAAATGGGATCAATTTCTTTATTTCTTTTCCAGAAGTTTTATTCTTAACATATAGAAACACCACTAATTTTTGTATGTTAATTTTGTATCCTGAAACTTTACTGAATTCATTGATTAAATATAATGGGTTTTTTTGGTTAATTTTTAGGATCTTCTATATATAAAATTATTTTTCTCTACAAATAGAGATAATTTTATTTCTTCCTTTCCAATTCTGATACCTTTTATTTATTTTTCTTGCCTTAATGTTCTAGCTAGTTCTCCAAGTATGATGTAGAATAAAAGTGGTAAGAATGGGCATCCTTTTCTTGTTCCTGATCTTAGAGGAAAAACTTTCAACCCTTCACCACTGAGTATGATGTTAGCTGTGGGCTTGTCATATATGTTCTTTATTACATTGAAATCTGTTCCTTCTTTGCCTGATTCATTAAGAATTCTTATCATGCCCCCAGGCTGGTATGGCTCAGTGGATTGAGTGCCAGCCTGTAAACCAAAAAGTCATCAGTTCAATTCCCAGTCAGGGCACATGCCTAGGTTGCAGGCCAGGTCCCAGTCAGGGGAATGTGGGAGGAAACTGATTGATGTATCTCTCACACATCAATGTTTCTCTTCCTCTCTTTCTCCCTCCTTCCCCCTCTCTCTAAAAGTAAATAAATAAAAACGTTAAAAAAAAGAATTCTTATCATGAGTAGATGTTGAAAAATTTTAAATGGTTTTTCTGCATCTAGTGAGATGATTATATGATTTTTTCCCTTCATTGTGTTAATGTGATACAGTGTGATATATCACATTGATTCACATATGTTGAACCATCCTTATATTAGGGTATGCATTTTAGGTACTGGTCATTTATTGCAGGGCTCAAAAGAAGAGAAGATTTAGGCTAAAATATGTGAGTTATTTCCCATTGCATAGCCTTCAAATAGGAGAGCAGATAATCTTAAAACCCAGAAAGGATTGTGGATGTCAGAGAAAGATAAGATTTGATTTGCTCCAAGTCAATGTGGTAGAGACTAGCACAGCCAGTGTCTGTTACAAAACTGTGTCGAGTCCATCCTCCTGTAGTCACAGGCCTTAGAGACCTGAGGCTTTGTGAAGAAAGGCATTTGGTTAAAGGGCTTTGGAGTATAAAATCCCAAGTTCATTTCTTAAGTCTACTATTTTTTAGTTTTATAATTTCTTGTACTTAATGTTGAATATGTATTTTTATAGGTCAAAGTATTCAGGCAAAAGCTCCTATTACTAACTGAAATTGTATATAAACTTACTTATTCCATTCAAGTGTCAGCAATGGGGAAGCATTAGTTTTAAAATATTGATTAAAAACCTTTATGTATTTTATCTCCTTTTCATTGTGTATACTTCTGCATAAGATTAGATTAAAATCTTAAGATTAAAAAAGAAAGGGATAGATACAGTTTATTCTCATCCAATAATAATGAATAAAGCTCCTTTTATTCATTAGCAATGTGCAGACTTCAAATTCCTTAAAATAAACAAGCTCTCCAATAAACACTTTACGAATAAAAGAATAATTGTCCAAGCACTGGAAAGCACACCTTTTGTACGGAGCACTGAATGAGCCCTAAATATTTCCTTTCTCTTGTTGCTAGTGGCATGATGGTGCTACGATTCTCCAAGAATTTATTTGACCTCCTTGGCCACTAGTTCACATTTATTTTGATATTGATGCCTGCACCAATAAAATAAACAGAGCACGCAGAAGAAAAAGCTTAAGAAAAGGATTTAAAAATGTAGAACCACATGTTCCTCTTAAAATTTTTCTCAGCACACTGCAGAGCATGTTGATTGGGAAAAAGGAAGTCTCTTCCAGTGCCCCCACGTTCTCTCCTTCTAAGTTCTCCTAGCACTCTGCAGGTGTCTCTGACCACTGATTCATTCAGTGGGCTTCCGTTGAATTCTGTCTCTGTACTGCATGCTGAGAACAAGAAGTCAACCAAAATGCAAGCCTTACTCTCAAAGAGCTCCCAGTCAGTGAGGAGAAAGGCAGGTAAACCACAGATGAATTCTGAGAGGTGAGTGCCACAACAGAGAAGAGAGAGGAGGTACCTGAGGCTGTGTGGGTCAGGGAAGTGGGCTACAACTGAGTTTTGCAAAATGCCAGGGTTATTGAAATGGTGATGAGAGAAACTTTAGTGGGGGAGAAAAAGCACACATGCAAGGACATGGAAGACATATGAAATGGGAGGGACATACCCCAGGATGTATGCAGAGTATGGCACTTGTTTTGGTGAATTTTAGAACTTTGTCTGTTTGCAGATCTATCTGCTAACTCTTCTAAGACTGAATTTCTAGAGGCCAGGGATGCAATGCCATGGTACTCACTCATCCAACAATAATGATACATTTAGTCTTTGTCACATTCCTATGACCCCTGTCAACATTGAGAGAACTGAGACAGAACGTGAAGTAACATGCCCAAGTTCATGCAGCGGGTAGGGTTTTGAACCTGGGCGTGCAGGCTAGTGCCTGTGTTGTTAAACATTGTGTTATGCAATAGATTTTTAACAGGCACTTTAATTGGTTTGGATTGAATGAATGTAAAAGTAATTACATGATTATTTATTCACTCATTGTTTTTTTTTTTTTTTAAATCATGCCAGGCATGCCCAGCCCTGACCACTGTTACGGCAAAATATTCAGAGGACCCACTGGCTCTGGCTTTAGTTTGTGTGATGTGTAGAAACTCTCACAGGTGAACATGTTCTGTGGAGCTCTTAGCCAGATTCAGACCCAAAGTGAAAATAAAATGTGAGTTTTAGCCTTAAATAGAGGAGATCAGGGGTGGAAGGAATGTGGGTGTGAAGAAATAGATGCTGTAAAGATGGCCTTACCCAGAAGGTGGGAAATACCTGGCTTTAAAAATACACTCTTTGGGGACAGTTTGAAAGAAGTTGAGGGAGACAATATAAGAGCAATATAGCTTTAAATGATGCAAAGTGCTCCTATTTTTTAAATTGATTTTGAAGAGGAGTGAAAACCATCAGAGGTTTATGATGTGAGCAGAGTGGAAGGGAACAGAGCAAGAAAAGTGGACTTGGTTGTGGAGAGCAGGTGAGCATCTGGAGAGCCATCCATTCATTCAGTTATTCTTCCAACAAATCCTGGAGCAGTGGCCCCTGCAATTTACAGATGTATCACACACAGTCCCTGTCCTCAAGGGGCGCACAGTCTAATGGTAGAGAGAGGATGATGGAGAGTCCGATGCCATGTGATAAATGTCCATGATGGAAGTGTGTACAAGGAACAGAGGTGGGAGCTATGGAGGAATGTTGGGGAAGGGCATTAAGCCTGAAGGCAAGGGAGGAAAGCTTTCAGTGCCCGCAGGAGTGCTTGTGCAGAGTGTGGCATGGGAGAGAACCCAGTGTGTTCTGTCAATCACTGTTGGCTGCAGAAAGATGTCCAGAGTGTGCTTTCCAGGAGGTTGTGGTGAATAAGGAGGAAGATGGGAGTCAGTGACAGGAAGACCTTAGTTCAGATCTCAACTTTGCCCCTTGTGAACAGAGGCTAGTCACTCTACCCTCTGTCTGCTCCTTAACTCTTAGTTTGCTCACCTATAAAATGCAAATGATGAGGACAGAGGGGTGGGCCAGAATTCCACAAGTCTCTCAGTGTCTTCATAAAGATGAAATGAGGTGCTGGGTATAAATGTGCTTACCAAATTTCCTAAGTCTAGCATGTGATTTCATGAATTCTTTCTAGTGGCTTTGTGTAGTTCATCTCATTTCTCCATAACACTTGCTGTGTCAGCTCTGCACTTCTTGCCACACCTTTCTGAAGGAGGCCTAGAAAATCCTCTTGAAGTGCATTTGGTCAATGTACCTGCTCCTGGGGTCCACAGAAAGGAAGGAGTGGTCCAGGTGGAAGGTGGACCAAGAACAACCCCTGCTCTTCCACTCTGAGTAGGTCCACATGGAAGGCTAGAAATGCCGTTGCTATCAGCATATAGAGTGCACTGTGGCAGTTGACTGAAATTTCCCATGAAAACAAGAAGGGTTTCCCTTCTGGAAATCCAAAACCCCAAGGACTGCACTTATTACATACATTCGAAGTATCTAACTTTAACTCATTCACAGTAGAGGGTTTTTTTAAAGGGCAAAGTGTACCAGAAATTGTGTTTGTAAGTGTTAAAAACAATGCTTTTATTATCAGTTTGTTTGTTTTTTTTAAGTTCACTTAATCCCTCCTCCTTTGCTCTGTATTTTCCTGACTGATATTATTGTCAGATTTTATTAGTTAATGTTGATGAAGCATTTTGAAGATGAAGGAAATAGCTATCAATATAGGTGATGAGTAATAACCTTTTTAAGTGTTCTTTTCTACTTCAGAAATTAAATTTGAAGGATTACCATATTTTTAGGACTCTAAGACGCACCAGACCATAAGATGCACCTAGGTTTTAGAGGAGGAAAATAGGAAAAAAATTTTTGAAACAAGAAATGTGGTAAAATATTTAATAACCTGTGACCCCACTCCACCGCTGCCCCCTTTCCCACAGCAAGGCTACATTCGGACTATAAGAAGCACCCCCCTTTTCCTCCCAAATTTGTGGGAGGCAAATGTGTATCTTATAGTCCAAAAAATACGGTACTTTTAACCAGCTCAAATTAGTCAGTTTTGCCACCTGCAACACTTTATTAAATGGGCATACATTTTCAGAATGCTGCATTTTGGGCAAGGGGGAATGAACATGTACTGAGTGCTTCTCTGTTCCAATCTCTGAGCCAGATGCCTTAAATTTGTTATTTTGAATCTTCACAGAAACACTGCAAGGCGGATAGAATTGTTCGAATTTTTCAGATGAGTAAATTTAAATTGCACCATGGAGTCTTTAAGTGGCTAAACCAAGATCAAGACTGGAGCTGGTTTTCAAGCCCAAATCAGATCAACTTCAAACGTCATGTTCTTTCCATTACACTGTGTAGAATTTTCAATTAATATCCTTCCTATAAGATCCATTTATTTGTCAGTATTTACTAACAGCAGATATACAGCCCAGAATGGTTTTAAACAGATTAGATCATTTACTTTCTCTAAGATGACTTGATTGCATTTTATGGTGATAGGAACATTTTCCTCAGAGTCGAAGTTTAGGAAAGGGCACAGAATTAGGTTTCAGACTTGAGTTCAAGTTGCGGTTCTGGCTAAGTGACAGTGGACACTACTCAAAGCCTCATTTCTCCATTATGCTAGGTGACCTCACTTCTTCAAGCCTGGGCTTCCTCAATGGTAAATGAGGGAGTGGCAATGGCATACTGTGCAAAGTTATAATAGAATTAAGTGAAGTAATGATGTCCATGAAGACACTTATCATCATTTATTAGGTGCTAACTGTTGGTAGTATTGGAAGGAGTTCATAGTAAATGTGTGCCTAAACACTTTCCTGCTTAACTTAAAGCGCTTTCTAATCAGCTCTATCACAGGATCTCCATTTCTTGAGCCTTTGCCACGTTCTGAGCGGGGACTTTGCTGGGCACTTTGTATGTACTTCTTCGTTGCCACATTTATTGACATTGTGTAGTAATTACTTATTTACCTCCTTGCAGGCAGGAACCTCATTTCTCTCCTTGTGTCTTTGGCATTTAACATCACGGCTTCTGGCCCATCAAAAAAGAAAAAAGAAAAAAACCTCATTAATGTAACTTAGCTTGGCTTTTGTTCCTTTGTACTGCTTTCCTTTTTTTAAGACCTAACTTTAGTTGTGGGAAGGGGCTCCTCAAATGAAGCACTATATTATCATTATTAAATGGTGATTTATAGCCTGCTTTAAAATAGACCAGTACTAAAGACATTTTAGGTTGCACTAATTTAACAACAGCCTATTCTGAATATTTGTTAGCCTTTCATTTTTTAAAAGGTAAATTTCTGAGATAAAAAGAATATATCAAGAGTTGGAAGAGTTTGCCAGGCAAATTTACTTTGTATCTGCAATTTCAAAAGACATGGTTACCTTACTCAAAGACGAGGACTCTTCTCCGTACTTTAGTGCATTCATGGTTATCATATCCAAGTTATACTTAGGGACATGTTAAATTCGTCCTGAAGGGGCCTAAAATTATGCATTAGGCATAATTTTATTGTAAAGGTAATAATCTTGAAACTTGTGTTTTAAAAATTCTTACTATTTCTGAATATTTAAAATGCCAATTTGACTCTTGCCCAATTAGTATGAATTAGTGAGATTTCAAAAGTCTACTTTGAAAAAGACAAGATTGTGAAGACAGAAATATTAACTATTATCTACTCTAACATTTCCTGTCGTTAGAAGGCAAGTCATAAAAAATCATATAGTAGAAGATAAGATTTTAAAAAATAGAACAGTGAGGAAATAGAGGTGAAGGAAAATTAAGATTTAAAAATAAGATAAATTTAGAGTTAAAGTTTGTGTTTAAGAAAATAAAAAATTTGCAGTGAGATCTTTTGCTCTTTTTTTTTCCACACAGAGAGCTACAAATTTGGCATCATTTTCCTAGCAGTATTACAAAGACGAGATCCAATGCATTGGAGGATGCAGAGTCCATAAAACAAAAGCAAAGCCATCACACATAGAGGACAGAGAATATTGGTGGTTCATTGTCATAATAAACTATTTGCCTCAAAGCAGATCAAAACATAATGATACTTGGTATTTGCTTCTTATTCATGAGATTTTTAATAAATATGTATTAGGAGGGTTTCCGTATGCAGGAAAGAGAGAGAAGCTTAAAAAGCATGGCATGGAATGTTGCTTGACAGTGTCATACATTCACAAGATGTCCTTGAAGATGGAGCGCAGAACAGAGACCAGGGAAGTTTTGGCAGCTGCAGTTGGGAAAATAAATGGCTGCTGTGTGATTGGGCAGATCCTGAAAGCAGGCTCCTGCTCACACCATGTAATTAAGAAAAGTGGGAGCTTTTGTCCAAGCGCAGAATGTTCATAATATCAGAGTTTGTCAGCAGGAGCTTTTAGAATGGATCAGTACTTTTCACTCCCTGATCCAGGGAATGGTTTTCTTATAAATCATCTTCTCTCCTTGCTGTCCTCGTGAAGGTTGCTGCCAGGCGATAAGGCAGACTTGGATTGCAACCTTGCTAATACACAGTGAGTTAAGGTGAAGGGGAGACCAACCCAGAGACTGTTTCAAGAACTGCAATTTTTATTCATCTGGGCTCCTCTGTGTCCCCTAGTGAAGGACCAAACGGAGTGTGGCCAAGGAGAGATCCTGCAGGAAAACTCTGTCTGGGAATGAGTAGGAGTCGTTTTTAATACTGTGGCTCCAAACTGGTTTGAAGGATTTATTTTCTTTCTTTTTGAAAAATAACTTCCTTTCAGATTATAAAAGTGCTATATTTTCATTATAAAATAAATAAACAAAAACACTGGAAAATAGAGATGGAGACAAGTATAACAATCACCTCTAATTCAAGCATTTGTTGTTAGCATTTCCATTTTTCCTTTCCACTCCGTGCATGTTTATATAATTGAGATAATCAGTTTTTCACCTTTCTTCTACATTAATCATGCACGTTTTCTTATGTTATAAAAACCCATTATAAACATAATTTTAACAGTTGTAGAATGCTGTATCATAAAACTATGCAGTAACTTAGTCTTCCCCCTTGCTGGGCACTTAGGTTGTTTCTATATTTTTTACTCTTCCAGATACAATTTTCTTAATATATCTTATTGTGCATATTTTGATCTACAGAATTTTGGATTGTTTTCTGAGCTTAAGAGTGGATCACTGGGTCCATAAATATGAACATAACATTTAGAAAGGTGTGTCAATACATATTTCCATCAATAATGATGAGAGAGACTATTTCATTGAACTTAAAGCTTGACAGTTACAAACCTTGAATTTCTACATTCTCTGGAAATATGTCCACAATAATTCAAAGACACTGCTGCCAGCTCAGGTCTGCATTCTCACCAACACTGATTCAGTTTTACTAATACCATCTGCCTTCCCAGAGGATGTCCAGGGAATGGTAGTCCAACCACCTCTCTGAAATAGTTTGAGGCATAAAGTTCTCTATCAGATCAAGTAGTCCTTTTTTCTAACGTTTTTTTTTCTTAGATATATAAAAAAGAAAGTCAGCAAAGGAGGAAATTAAAAATAAAATTTCAAGAGTAATGAAGTAGTTTTCAAATTTAAAGCTGCCCTGTTAGAACACTGCTCAGGATCTTTTCACTGGTGAATACGGACATACTCCGAGGCTGTGTGAACTGTCCGTGGGTCTAATTTACCATGACCACTTACACATACAGGGAGGTGCTGAGAACTGTTTTATTTTACTCGGCATCTTTAGCTTCAGAATGCCCCCAAAGAGGATCTCCTTTGAATTGCACGATTGGAAGGGCCATAGGCATACAATTCTTCTCAACAAAGAAAAGTTGCTGTGTGCAGACTTTTCTGGATACTAACTCCTTCTATTCCTTTCTGCTCCCCTCCCCAGCTGTGTTGAGAAAACAAGTATTAATTTTCAAAATGAAAAGTAGTTTTATGTAGGTTTCTGAAGAATTTAATGTGAGTGTGCATAAAACTTAAATTCAGAGACATGCCCCAAATCTTTAGGTCATGATATAGATATACAGAATAACACATTGCTTTCTACAGCTGAAGCTCAGTGAGTTTGCTCACACTCTGAGCCACTAGCCAGGTATTTTATAAATGTATGATATTTATGTTTACATGAATTGTGCCATTGGCTATTATTTAAGCATTTAACCAGAAGACAAGTCCAACCCTGGCCAAACATCTCAGTTGGTTAAAGAGTTGTCCTGATCTCCAAGGTTTTGGGTTTGATCCCCTGTCAGGGCATTTACAAGAATCAACCAGTGAATGCATAAATAAGTGGAACAACAAATCTCTCTCTCTCTCTCTCTCTCTCAAAATCCAAAAAAAAAAAAAATTTAAGAAGATGAGTCTGACTTAATCAGTTTGTGGGCAGTTTTACAAATGATTCATTAATGTTCTTTGTATAGAAGATGAAGATAACATTTACCACCATAACTGTTTCCATCCCAGCAGGTACTTGTAGTTTATTATTAGACATTTTGATTATTTTGCCCACATTAATCATTCAGAGTTTGGGAGCCTAAAAGGTAGAATGGGAAAGGAATTGTTTTCTAATTGATTTTTTGTTAAAGTTAAAGCCTGAGAACTTGCCCATGAAAATGTGTTTATATTAAAATGAAAACATTTGTCTTTTTTCAAATATGCCTTTAATAAAGAAAGTTTATTGGAAGTTTCAAATTGTGTTTATTTAGTAGCCATTTTGGAAAAGAGGACTGAATGGGGGGTGGGGTGGAGAAGGAAAGGTCATGAAGTGGACAGTCAAGTGACCCCTAAGCTTGGGAAAGTTGGTGATTTTGGGGGGTGTGGAGGAGGGCACAGGGGGATAAATGGTGATGGACGGAGACTTGACTTAGGGTGGTGAACACACACCACAGAGTACAGATGATGTCTTGTGGAGTTATGCACCTAAAACCTACATAATTTTGTTAACCAGTGTCACCTCGATTAATCCAATAAAGAGGAAACAAACAAATACCCAGGGATTTTATCAGGGCTGCCCCAGGGTGGGCACACCAGGAAATCATTTTAGGCCCAAACCGAAACCCTAAAGAAATACTGCAAGATATAAAGGAGGCCAGTATTTATTCAGGAGGAGAAATGTGTGTGATATGTCTGGGGAATAAGATTAAAAACTTGATTTTATGTGAATGTGAGAATCATGCCTAAGAGAAATTAAATTTTGATTATGCGTTTCATATCCACGCTGGCCCTGCTATTTTAAGTATTAATGCCTCTTGTTCTCTCCGGTGGCTGCTGATTTTTTAAAAGCTCTGACTGCTGCCGCTGAGAATACTTTCGGCACACCTGGTGTTCACCTCCAGTGAAGAAGATGCTATTTCAGGGGAGGAATGCCTCAAGCTTACCTCGTTGTTACAGAGTCATTTGTTTAGGAGGCAGAAATTTAGACCAGACACAGGATGGCCATTTCAGTGTCAGAACAGGTCGGACTAGTCTGTGTGTGTTTCACTGATGTGCTTTTGCCAAGGAGGGAGAGTCATTAGAGAAACTCTGGCATAGATTGCTTAAAAGGAAAGTGTTGTACCTAATTGGTTTTAATTAATTATTTATTTACCTGCCTTCCTCTCCCATCCTCCCAACATGAACCCTCAAGGGCAGGAACCAAATTATTTTTGTTTCCCCAACCCCTAGAACAATGCTTTGGTCTATAATAGCATTCAATAAACTCATGTTGAATTGAATACACTTGCTTTAAGGATATGCTGAGAATTTATTACCACATAACTTCCTAGAGTAAATAGGTCTTTCAGGTTATTTGTGCATCTGCCCAAAGGTATTATTAAACTGTCAGCATGTTTTCCCCAGTTGGAATTAAATTTTTTTTTAGTTTTCTAGTTATCTTCCAGCAGAATCTGCAGAAACTTGGTACGAATGGTTTTGGGGAACATGAGTACAGTCTTCAGCCACATTCCCCTGGTCCAGGGGACTCTGTGAGTCATCTTCTATAATTTGGTTGGAGGGGCATATATTCCCAAGTTTCCTTTTCCTGAACTGATCAGATCATCAATCTCAGCCCCGCCTCTTGGACCCCATTAATAACAGTGTCTCCTTCCCAGTTGCATCAAAACCAGGAAAACATTGCATTTAGAAAAAAAATATTAACCTGAAGGGGCTTGAGCAAATTAAAGCATCTTGAGAAGAATGAAAGGAGAGTATGGATTTATGAGCTGATGGATACAATTTCAAAGAAAATACAAAATTGGGAGATTATAAGGTCATTTTAGTATCTTTCAAGGAGCAAGAAGAGAAGTGAGGAATTATTCCTAAAAATAAGATGTCTTCAGGAACACAGAGCCTGCTGCGTCATTTCCTAACTTTGGGGATTTGTTTCTCAGACTTTCGAAAGGTGGAGGAGAGGCTACGCCCCCAGAGTCTAACGTGCTGTGTGTCAGAACTGTGCAAGGGTTAAATGGGAAGAGCCCACAAAGAGCATTAGGACTTTTATTTTTGTACTCATGAATAATTTAAATTATTTCTTTAATGGTTTGATTCAGTGACTGCCTCTGGTAAACATTATTCTTCATGCTCTTGGGAGTGCTTATTCTATTACATAACAGTTAGCCTTCATACATGAACTTTGAAAAATCATTCCAACATGGTAGAAGAAAACACCTTCAAATACACATTAAAAAACAACAAAAATATGTGTGTATGTCGCAGATGTTCACACCTGAGATGTGTTCTCAGTACATTCCTTTAACATCTTTCTCATTGCTGGGGATACTGCCATTTAGAGGACACAAAAAGTAGAAGGGACAATATCTGGAAAAGAAACGTCATATTCCTGTGACCTTTCAGGTTCCTTTTTTCTTGATCTTTTTGCCTGAATTGAGCATCGAGGCCACCCCTCCACCAAAAAAACAGAAGTTGAGGACTGCCAAGAGCAGAGGCCCTCCTGCACTGGGAGCCCCAGTGTAGGGAGCTCCCAGAGGCCCTCCTGCACTGGGCTCTTGGGTGATGAACGTCAGTAGTGAGTCCTACAGCAGGGCAAGTTCCTGTCATGTAAACTTCTAAGCTTTTATTTGCCACATGATGTAAATCCTGAAAGTGTAAAACTACTCTAAGATACATAAATGCAGGACCATACAGTTTATTGTCAGACTGCCACTTTTATGGAAAATATTGGAGCAAAGACAGGATATGGTGCAGCCGACAGGCTTGGTGAGGGGTCTGTGGTAGCACTTGTGCTGGGCTTTCTGAGGCCCAGGACAATGACTGTTCTCAGTTGGGAGGGTCAGCCCTGGGACTCTAGCCTGACTTCCCCATACTTGGGCAAATGGAAACCTTATAAAGAATAGGGACGAAGGGAGATGCAGGAAATTCGTGAGCTGATGGGAGAAATGTTAAAGGGAGCTTTAAGTACATTTTTAGTAGGTTAGTACTCAACACATTTTTAGGATTTGGGAATGGACTAAATGCTTCCAGCATGCTCAACTGACCATTCTCTCCCACCTTATACAAGAAGTAGGGTAAAGGGTGGGTGAGTGGGAAGCTGGGGGCATGGGGTTCTAAACTTTCCTATAGGGAAGTGAAAAGAATGTTAGTCTACATAGAGGTGCTCCAAAAATATTGCAGAGTGGAGACTTGGGGAAAAAACACTTTGGGGACTTCAATCTGGAGACAAAGGATTAGCTTTCCTGTATATAAAATGTTGCGTGTGTATACTTTTTTTCTGGAGAGAAAGGGCAAAAGCATTCCACAGGTCGTCTTAGGGGGTCAATGTCAGTCAAAGTTTCAACCTGCCTGCTTGAATTAATGCCTCTTAAAATCTACATTTGAAATAATATCCAAATGTGTTCCTGGTGTATAATAGGTATTGAATTACTGTTCTGCCTTCTTTTGTTATATGTAAAAATGGGATGACTTTGTTAGCTTGTATTTCACAGGGTTCTTTGAGGGATCTAGTGAACTCCTGGGCATGCAAGAAGTTTCATTCATTCAATAGTCCTTTACCCAGAATCTACTAATTGTCAGGTCTTGTTCTACACGCAGGAGGTACTATAATAAACAAAACAGATGCAGTCTCTGGCCATGGAGCTCAGGGTTCAGGTCATCATTCTTTGTGAACTGTAATGTGCTGTATTTAGAAAGGTATGGAGGTAGACATGTCTCCACTCTTCTGTTCAAATGCATTTCTGTGACATGACTACCCCTCAACTCCTCCCTAAAAAGAGAAGTAAAGTCATAACCAAGTTTGCATTGTCACAAGAGTGCTGAAGGGAGGTAGTCTCTAAACCTGGGCTTAAGTCCTATATCTGCTTCTACCTAACAGTACAACCTTGGGCAAGTTATTTCTTCTTTCTTGTCTGCAACTTCTTTATCATTAGCATTATGGGCATGGGCCCTGTGGTCCCTAATGTTTTCCGATATCTATCATGCATTCACACCATGAACTCAGTGGGGGCAGGCCCCTTGTCTTTGTTACCTCTGCATACCCAGGGCCTAGCACAGTGCCTAGCACACTGGGGCTCCATCTCTGTTCATCTAACATACCCAGATGGAGCCATAGTGGAAATGAACCTTTTTTTCTGTGCATATGACCTAGAACGTCCAGAAAGTAGTATAATGGATACCTTGAGTGGGTAATAGTGAGAGATGTGATGGAACAGGTCATTAGGACCATTGGGAAGGACCCAAGATTGTAGCAAGAGAGATGTCACAAAGGGAAGAGAGGGTTGTTTCTTCCTTTTTTTTTCAGGAGCACCCTGAGAAAGAGACTGACTCAGCCTCTGCTCCTTACCTCTCCTCCACCGAGAAAAATGACCCCAAGTGAAGAGCCAGCAGCTGCAAGTCTGAGGCCTTCTCTCTTGCTCTTGTATATTTTACAGAAGAGGGTGGTGGGAGGGGTGAGGTTACTGTGTTGAGTGTGAATAATTAGCCATTCAAACCATTGACATTTACAATGACAGGATTTGAGTGCCTCCGTTATTGTGCACTGCTCTAATAGTTTATCCCTGAAATTTTCTGCCTGTATAGTGTTTCTTAAAATACATCATGGGAACATAAAAGATTTAATGTAGTGCTTTGTACAACCATTAGAGTTTGAAGTCAACTGAACCTCCTCGGTGCTCTATCCTGGATGCCTGCTCTAATTCTGCTTCTTAATTGCAATTCAGTAGAGGGAAGGAGAGCAAGTCAGGGGTTTGGAACCTGGTCAGCTGCAAGGTTGGCTGTGAGACCCACGCAAAATGTTTTATTAAAATGCATTTGCACACTTGAGTAGCATATGTATTTATTTGCAATGAAAATTGTGCTGTTAGAACATCAAAGGTCATAGGCTGGGGAAGCGAGTGTCCTGATTTTGCAGTCTCTGTGCCAACTGGAGGGTATGTTTCCCACTGACACACATTTACCTCTGGTTTGTTTCCCAAGTAGAGATTACAGGTGTTCTCTCCGTAAGATCTATCATGTAAACCTAACATGCCGTAGTTTCATATTGTTGGGTTTGTTATCTTTATACCCTGGTAATTTCTCTTATTTTCCAAGAAATGGTTTAAAATCCTCTTGGTTAACTCATGTGTCAGATTTGATTCTGACATTTTACATTTCCCATCCTGAGATGAATCATTAAAACCCACGAGGGGTCTTATTATGTGAGGTACACTAGTACATTTGCAAATGTTTCTCAACTTCAGAACTGTATGTTTTTATGGACAAAAGTCTGTGTGCATGTGTCTGTTTTCATCAGTCCTTTCTGAATACACAATGAGGTAACTGTGTAGCATGTGTACGGAGCAGAGCGAGCTCCACCTCCATCAGACAAGAATGGCTTGGCCTAATGCACAGTAGCTCAGTGCAGACACTGCATCACCTGGCTCCTTTCTGAAGGTGTGAGCCCAGTTAGGGTTGTCTGATCTACAGATGGGGCTCAGCTCCATGAGTCCACACACCTTAGAAATTCACATAGGATGTAAGGAGATCCAGAAAGCTGATTGAGGAACTGAAATTACTTTACTGCAGACTTGATACATCCTGGAGCTTTCTGGAGTAGAGAGACCAATGAGATTTTCACATAGACAAGTGGCTGGCTTCCACCATGTGTGTCTGTGAGGCGAGCATCCATCCAGTGAACAAAAGATGAACCCAGCCATCAGTTGACCTTTAACAGTCTTATTCCTACAGAATCTCACCATGGTATGACTTATATTATTGTTCATATGCCATTTTAATGCCCCAAAAGATGCCACAAAAGTGCAGGATATTTTTTAGGTATTTGTGGGAGAGCTGTAAGAAGGGTAACCTGAGAAAGGAGGAGAGCAGGGGAGGTGTTCTGTACATTATGGAACTGGCCCTCTTTTGCCATTAAATCAAATGTAGTAGTTGGCCAGCTCTGTGGTTCTGCTAGCCAAGCCTCCTGAATTAGATAAACTCTGTTTTTCAAGTTCCTTCTTGAGTTGGCAGTGCTCCGTGTGTTTGTTGCCTGGACACCTGACTCACTGAAGCAGTGAGACGACACAGCAAATGGAGGCACTGCACAGACCCAGGCGGCCGGACGGCTTGGCAGAGCAGACACCCTCCACCCAGCCAGGAGTCGTGATGGTGCTCTACAACATCATCTTCATTAGCATGGCCCCCACCCTGGACACAGCTCCCTCATTTTTCCTGGACCCTTGCCTCAAAGACAGAGCAGCTGACTAGGTTTTGCTGGATGCGGTTTCTATCAGTGCTGAGTGCTTGATTTAAGATTCTTTCCAGAGGCTCTTTGCTTTCTACTTGCTGTCTGCACCAGCCTTCCAGGTCCTTATAGTTGACCTGAAGCCAAGAAGAAAGTTCTTGTGATGCAGTTGAAGTTACTATAGTGATCCAAAAGGTGCGAGTTGTGTTCATTTTGTAAACATTCTTTGAGTTGTACCCTTAATGTCTATGTACTCTACCACATGTATGTTGTATTAGAATACTTATTCCTGAAAATTCTCTGAGCAGTCAAATGGCAATAATAATGGAAGCTGCTAGTTATCAGCCCTCTGCTAAGCCATGGTTTTCTCTTCTATAAAATGTAGAGACTATTAGAATATACCTCATTGTCTTCCTGTGAGGAGTGAGAGAAGTCACATCAGATGCTTGGCAGAGTGACTTTAATTAATATCGATGGTTGCAGTTATGTTCCCACCACTATTCAGGCATTTTCTGTCACATCTCCAGTTCATTCTTACCACCCTAGCAAGGTTGGCACCATTGTTCCCATATTTTCAAATGAGAAAAACTAAGTCTCCTACAGTGTAAGTTTCTTTCCCAAGGTCACACAGCTAATGTGCTAGAGCATGGTTCCATTTCCAAGGAGGTGATGATGAGTTTCAGAGGAGACAGCCCTCTGAAGGATGACTAAGAGATGACAGTAGGACAGGATGGAAAAGTGGGACTGATGGGCTGCGTTTGAGGCCAGGAAAATTGGGTGCAGGCCCAGACTCTGCCCCACTTTCTCATTATGACAAAAACATCGCTGGAATTCATCTCAAACTTGAGTGTTTTGAACTAGATTTTATTCCTTTAAGTGTCTTCTAGCTCTGAAATTTTGTGATTCTCCATGTTTGTCGTACCATATAGGGCATCTTCATGACCTAGCTCCATGAGCTTAAACCCATTTTCCATGAAAACCTCATCCTAGCACCATCTTCTCAGTACTTTTTTCTGAACCCCCCTGTGCTATTAGCAGGGTTAATTACTCCTCCACTACTTGTCTGTCGAGCCGTTTGCCCATCTGCATCCTCTGTAGACAGGAAATTCCTTGCAGGTAGAGACTAAGATTTATTCACCTCTTTATTCCCATGCAGGCTGCCTGGAACAGCTCAGACATTTGTGGAAATCTTTGTTTAATTAACTATTTACATCTTGAAAACGTCCTTTTTGAGTAACATGTGAAAGGACAGCCTTGGAATATGCTGGACGTGAGGTGGAAACCCAGAGAAAGCTCTTCTTTTATGTGTTTTTGTTTTAATAGAAGTCCAGAAGAAATAGTAACAGCAGAGTGGCTGGGTCAAAATATCAGCAGATGACTGTAGTTTCCCAGCATGCGCCTATGAAATCTGAAGTTTGATCAGTGCTTAAGCATCAGTGAAAAGCTAAACCCTTCCCATATGCAACAGCCCTACTTAATTTAATGTCATTTTACTTTAGGAGATAGTTAATAAACAGGTACTGAATTTGATCTTGTGAGCATAGCCCTCTATATTTAGCTTTTTCAGCTTTAATGGAACTATAATTTTAATCATGATTATTACTTTACATTTTAATTATAATTTGGTGTGGCTTAAGTATACATTTCTGAGAGTGATTGTGTAATGAAAACAGGAATTAGCTTTTCATTAGCAAAATAATGGGAGAGTTCCCACTGCATTCTAGTCTGTGTTCAAAATCTATGGGCTGGCCTAAAATAGCAAGGGGAGTTTAACATTTTGGTTTAAAACATGCTTCTAAATTGGCTGTGTTCACAACCCAGTCTCTTTTGCTCCATCTTGCTTTGTCTTGTTTTCTTTCTCTTCAAAAAAGTTAAATTAAATCAAATCTTGAAAAAGACTTTAATTATGTCTTTGAGATTTCAAAAAGCTTATTTTTATTATTTTTATTTTTGTTTAGATAATTAGCACCATGGAGCCTCAGGTGTCAAATGGCCCGACATCCAATACGAGCAATGGACCCTCCAGCAGCAATAGAAACTGTCCTTCTCCCATGCAGACAGGGGCGGCCACAGATGACAGCAAAACCAACCTCATAGTCAACTATTTACCCCAGAACATGACCCAAGAGGAATTCAGGAGTCTCTTTGGGAGCATTGGTGAAATAGAATCCTGCAAACTCGTGAGAGACAAAATTACAGGTATGCTCTTCTTCAGTACTCTAGGTTTGGAAATCGCAGCTATGTTGTTCCATTAAATGTGCAAACCTTAGCAGAAATGCACATGCATGGTGATGCATCTGAGTGTCTGCCATGTGGATCCTGCATTCACGGATGGCATGGACACGTGGTCATAAATTTATATGTGTGTGCACTACAGAAAACCATACTGAGGGTTATAGGACTAGAACAAAAATAAAGAATTTGGAGCTTCCTCAGCTTTGCTTTCTGTGAAATAATCCTTTGGTTTTATCCCTTTTATTCTTAATCAGTCACCCCTTCCCTTTGTTCTTTAGTTCTCAGTTCTGCCCTCTGCCCTCCCTCTACTCCATGCTCCTCCTTTTTATCTACTTATTCCTCTCCTCTCAGACATTTGGTCTGTGTGTGTCCGAAGTTCTTCTGTGTGTTACAGTGTTTTAAAGGGGTGGGCTTGTGGAAGGAGGTCACAACTGCCCCTGGTCCCTGGGGAGACATAGGCCCTAAAATAGTAGATTATTCTGGAATGAAACTACTCTGAAGTAGGAGGAAGATGCTCAGTGAAGCTGCATTTGAGTTATTTTATTTTTTTTGTTGTTTTGAAGATACTCTGAGAAGTCAGAGACTTTTTACTTGAAAATGAAACAATGTCCTACACAACTTCAATATTTGAGATTTTTAGGTTCTGATTTTTTCCCATCCAGAAGCATTCATGGAGGACCTAATGACACTGTAATTCTTTGGGGTGGGGGGACCTTCCCTGCAATCGTCTGGAAGGGAGAACATTTTCTTAGAAATATGTTGGGTTACATCATGACAGCAGTGAAGCAGCTTCTCTCAGGTGCTCCACTCCTAAAATCATGAATATTCACCTTTAAGTATTTGGGGTTTTTTTTAATTTTTAATTTGATCATTGTTCAAGTACAGTTTTCTCCCCTTTAAGTATTTGTTATTTTTGAGAGCTGACTTTTATTTCCCTTTCTCTGGATAATATACATGATGAGCAACTAGCCTATATAATAGAAAGGAAGCTCTATAATTAAACTAGTAAAATACATCATCTTGATTTTAAATCAGAGAATCCAATGTATATGCATATAGATACATACATATATTTTTTTCAATTATTCTAATTCACTTGTAAATCTATCCCCCATATAAATTCAGTACTTTGCAAAACCATTAAACTAAAATAACTTGAAAATGTGTCACATAACCCTCCAAACATAATTTTCTCATCTGTAAAATTGGAAAATAATAGTTATCTCAAAGGGCTTATTGTGAGGATTAAATGAGAGGCTGGATATATACTGCTTAGCACAATGCCTATTGCACAGCAGTCTCTTAGGAAGGGGAGATGTTCTCATTATAGATACAGTCAGTATGTTTCAAGGAGAGTGGCTAGAGCGGAGAAATTTTATCAAGGTCCCTGAAAAGGGCCAGGGCTTTGATGATCTTATCCCAGCACACTGGATCATCCATTCTTTAACAGAATTGCCTGTGCTCTCAGAAAGCCAATGTTTAGATTCTGGAATAATCTTTATATAATAGGATGATAATTCAAACCAAATTAAAACCAGTTAAGCATATGATTCTTCCTCCCACTCCTGTATAGAAAATGTATTTTTGGTGTAGCCTTACCTTCTAAGTAGAAACTCTGCCAGCTGTATTAGTGAGTATTATTAATCACCTTTTCAAAAGAGTTCCCTTAGAACCATAGTGAGATTTTTGAGAAGTACTGATTCATGGTGTTGTTCCTTGTTTTCTAAAGACACATGTTTAAACAAGCAGATTCCTTTACTGAAAGAATGCTAATTTGGTAGTTCACCGAGTGGATTTGAATAGGAGTGACAGCTTCTAAGACAGCCTTTAATTTGGTATACAAAACCAAAATTGTCAACTTTGGTTTGTTTAGCACCCTCTCCAGTACAAGCAGAGACGTACAATAGCATCTGAGCTTAAAGAAGAAGCTTATGGGTTGAAAGCAGAAATATAATTGAGGCATAAATTTATAATTGTGCATTTTTTAAATTCAGGCCAGAAAAAAAAAGAAAGAATTTTATTCACAGAGAACTTATGGGAATGAGGCAAGGAAATATAGAGAGACCGGAGATATTTGCCCTCATTTGGTAGCAGTGTTTAATAAAAGTAGAACTTGTGGTTGTAAAGAGTGCTTATTAAATTCTTCATTTACACTACCTAATTAATTCTAGCATTTTAAATTAACAGTGAAATTGGTCCCTGCTGTACCATTCCATAGATGCAGCATATTTCCTCCATCTACCCGTTGTTCAGGTTTAATTGGCTACACTAAAAGTCAGAGGAGGAGGAGAGATGGGACTGTGGGGAGGTGGGGAAGGAGTGGGAATCCCTGTAACGGAAGACCCTCTGAGGCCTACATTTGTGGGTGAGTGACAACACGGGCTGGGAGAGGTGAAGTATCACACCAGGCAAATTGAAAGGCGGCTGCTGGTGGTTCAGAAGTCAGGGTAAATGACATCATAGGTATTTTTGTTGCCCTGATTTTTAGCATCCCAGTCCCCCCTTTTCCTTCAACACCTCCTACAGATCTCAATGCATCTCAATCCTGTGAAGTTTATAAGAAGTTCTAAATATCCAGTGGGAGGATTGGGGGATGGGAAGTGGCAAAGAGATAAGAATTAAAGATTAAGATTTTCCAGCCCAAACTACTCTCTAAGAGAATGTAATAGATTCCCTTAGAAGGTTATAAGATGATTACATAGATAGATAGATAGATAGATAGATAGATAGATAGATAGATAGATAGATAGATAGATACAGACAGACTAAGGGGCGGGGAGAGGGATGGAGAGACAGACACAGAGACTCTTTGTTGACAGCATTGCCAATAGGCTGGATTCACTCCTGTCTGTGGGCTGTGAATGTATTCTGCATTTGAGAACACAGAGGGGAAATCTGGGCACGGACTGAAGTGTTGTGGTGCTGAAGACATAATTGCGATCATTCATCAAGTACTTACTCTGTGCCAGGTACTTGCTAAGCACTGGACATACCTTATTTCATTTAACACTGAGAACAGCCTCCATTTTTTTAGATGAGGACACTGAAGCTCAGCAAGGTTAAATAACTTAACGAGGTATCACAGTTATTAGCAGATGGTGGAGCTGGGAGTCACCCCCAGTTTCCAAAGCATGCTCTTACCCAGAAGCATGAGCAGGGTGCCCTTGCCTGTGTTAAATGACAATCCTGGCCCAACCCTCACCCATAACCCAGTGAAATGTTGTGTTCCTCTGAGTAGTGTCTGCTGACCATCCTTTGGTGAGTCTTCCTAGTATGCACTATGGCTTTAAACAAGACTCTTGTGTATAACAGGAGGCAAAGATAACAATATTTATCTTCCTCTGGGAATGCAAGTCAGCCTTCAGAGTAAAGCCAAATTTACTGAAAGTGCCAGGTTTAAGATTTCCTTACAGTGCTTGTGGACATCTCTGTTGCTTACCTGCTCAGAGATGCTAGATTTTCTTTTTCCAATTGTGGAAGGACACATCAAGGTAATCTAGATAGCAGGGAGGGAAAGCATGTGTCCCAAGTCACTGTCGTGTGCATCTGTGGACATGTGACGGCCCGGAAGCCATGTCCTTTATTTTTCTCCTTCATCCACCTACAGCCTCTGCTGCTGCAGAAAAAGGGAAGTGGACAGCAAGGGTCCGCCCAACCTAGAAACTCAGGCAAAGAATACCAGACCCTCAGCAGAAACTATACTATTCCCATGGGCTACAGAGAATTGAATTCATTTCTTATTTGGTTGTTTTCTGTTTTTTCGAGCTTTGGACTGCATCACTGAACCCAGGTTCCTAGATGATCAGTGTTTTAGGGAAGGAAACACAGCTCAGGCAACATAAGAGTTAGGCAGCTCAGGGTACGTCTTAAAGCCAGCAAAGCTGGAATGCCAAATTACACTTTGATAATTGTCTATCTTGTTATCACCTTGCTCCAAAATGAGTAGAGAAAGGACAAAAAAATAACAGAAAACCACCCAGAAATAAATTAGTATACAATGACAAGCAGTTTTTATCTGCTCATGTAGAATGTGTGACTATTTGCATCACAGTGATGAAAAGATAATTCTTTTTTTTACTTACTGTCAGTGTTTGTGTACCCATGAAGTGTAGATCTTAAGAGCAGTTTTCTACCCATTTCAGGCAAGTGAGAGCTTTGAAGGGGGTTTTGAGGACAGGGTGTTGAAACTGAACATCATTAATTATAAAAATGAATGTATGGAGTGACTGGTTTACAAAACAGACTCTCAGGGCTGTGGGTGGTTGAGAAGGGACTGGACCTTTCATGGAAACATGAGGTTCAGATTCAGGTAGCGGGAACAAAAGTAAAGGAATACAGCTAAAATTCCAGTCTTAGTTCAGAAGCCTTTCTTTTCTCCTGTGATTTGGACAAAGGAAGTAGAGTCGGGATGTACCTCTTTGGAAACAGCAGACTAATGTGAAGCAGCATTGGCACATAAAGTTGCTTAATTTGGGGGCATGCCAAAAAAATGAAGTTGGTTAGAAGTTGCAGCCCAACCAACAAAGGTAACACTTCCCAAACCCCACCTCTAACCCATCTCTTCATTTGTTCCTTTATAACACACCTTTGGCTTAATTAATGCCATCATTCAGTGGAAAAGCAGAATAAGGCAAAGAAGACCTTCACTACTGTGGACAGCAGGGTGAATACTTTGTCACTGCCTTTGTCCCTGGAATCACATCTCTGATGAAAGGAACCAATTCAGTTTTGATTTGGTGACATTGGGTAACTTCCGTTCCTTTGGGGCTTTGTGAAAGTGCTAATAATTCTGTGTGTCCCTCTCCACAGATGAGATGTGGGGTGTGAATGACAGCAGTGGGGCTGGGGGTGGCAGTGTGTTACAGCACTGTGGCCAAGAGGCATCACATGGAACACAGTCTCTCTGGTTGAGGAGGGAGAGGCGAGGGAGGGCTGTGGGTTGTGTTATGTTACCTCATACACTTTTAAGGAACTGAGCCTGTAGGGACACTAGGGAAATTTGATTTTTTACTTCTGAGATAGCTTTATAAATAATAAAAGGCTTTGAAAAATCCTAAAACACCTAAGTGCTTTGAATTTACTCCTGAAATGTGCATTCAGCCCTAAGGTGAGTTTACTGGCATAATTTCTTACAGCACACAGCAAAGACAAATAAAATGATAGCAGCAGCTTTTATACATTTCTATGTACCCTATGTGTGTTCTGGGCACTGTGCTAAATGCTTTAAAAAGAGTAGCTCATTTAAATAAGTAAATTGGGGCAAACAATATATCCTATAAGGAGTTGATATTTAAAATATATAAAGAACTCCTACAACCTAATATTTTAAAATGATTTTAAAAAATGGACCTAGGACCCTAAATAGACATTTTTCCAAAGAAGACATACAGATGGCAAACAGACACATAAAAAGATGTTCATCATCACTAATAACCAGGGAAATGCAAATCGAAACCACAATGAGATACCACCTCACACCTGTCAGAATGGCTGTTATCAAAAAGACAACAAAACGAGTAGTGGTGAGGATGTGGAGAAAAGGGAATCCCTATGCAGTGTGGGTGGGAGTGCAATTTGTGCAGCCACTGTGGAAAACAGTATAGAGGGTCCTTAATAGTTCAAAAATGGCATTGCATTATGACCTTTCCCTTCCGGGTATATATTCAAAGAAAATAAAAACACTAATTCAAAAAGATATGTGCACCCCTATGTTCATTGCAGCATTATTTACAATAGCCAAAAAAAATGGAAAGAATCTGAGTGTCCATTGATAGGTAGATAAAAAATACACACACACACACATATATATATACACACATATATGTATTGTATGTATATGTACATATGATAAAAGATATCATATATATGTATACATACATGGTATTCAGCCATAAGAAGAATTAAATATTACCATTTGTGACAACATGGATGGACCTAGAGGGTATAATGCTAAGTGAAATAAGTTAGACAGAGAAATGCAAATACTGCAAGATTTCAGTTACACGTGGAACAAAAAACAGAACAAATAAATAAAACAGAAAAAGACTCATAGATACAGAGAACAAACTGGTGGTTGCCAGAGGGGAGGAATGTGCGGGGGTGGGAGACAGGTGAAAGGGATTAAGAAGTACAAACTTCCAATTATAAATAAGTCATGAGGGTATAATGTACAGCACAGGGAATATTGTCAATAATATTATAATAACTTCATATGATGAAGGTGGGAACTAGACTTATTGTGGTGATCATTTTATAATGTGTAAAATATTGAATCTCTATGTTTATGCACCTGAAACTAATATATGTCAACTATAATTCAATTAAAAGTTTACTTTAAAAAATACATAGTAATTTGGGATTTCTTCAAATTCATCATAATAGCCACTGTTTATTGAGCACTTACTATGTGCTAAGCATTACACTGACATCAGTAGATGGAGTTTCATGTAACCCTCAAGATAGTTATTTTACAGATGAAGAAACTTGAACTTAGGAACAATTGAATAATTTACACAAGATGACTTAGCTTCCAAATAGGGAAGCTGTGACTTGAACCGAGGGCTTTCTGACTAACGGTGAATTGTCCACCTTATAGTTTAACATTGGTAGTTTTTCTGAAAATACTAATCTTACATGTCTCCTTACATCTCTCTTACATCTCTCCAACTTAGCCTATATTACTTAGGGAATGAAAACTTTTATTCCACGGAAAACATAACTAGGGTTCAAAATCTTTTGTTTTGGAAAAGAGCACACTGTGCATTTAAAAACTAATAAATACCAGTGGGTTTTTTAAAACTTATTTAAAGAGGTCACTGCTTACCTGAACAAGGAAGAATAGATTTGGAGTGGTTCTTAAGTTCAGATTTTCTCTCTTCACAAAATACCCTTACTGTAGTCACCATTTTTTATTTTCAAGCACCAAACTGAAGTGGATGCTGCCTTAAATTTACACATAGCTAAAACCCAGCCTCAGTTATGCATATCCAAGAAAATCCCAAGATATTGATGAGCTAATAAATTTTTCTACATCAGAGGGGTATTTGTTAGTCATAGGAAGGATGGAGGATATAGTAGCACTTATCAGTACAATTTTGCTGTTGATTTTACAAATGTGCTTGGTATAGTGCAATGTGTCTCCTGAATTCAGAGGAAAATCATATAGATTTGCATCTGTCATTTTATTTATCACCTCTCTGCAGTCATCTTATGTGTACTTCACGAAGAAGAGGAAAATAATTTTGATTTGTTGACTTGGGGAGATGTATTATTGAGGGTGAATGGAAAATTTTTAGGTATGGAAAGGATTTGGCAGCCTAATGGGGTTACAAAATGGGAGAGCAGAAGTCTGCCTTATTAAGAGGAATTTGGAGAATGTCAGAACGTTAAGTGCAAACAGTAAACTATGATCAGTGTGCCTCTCACATCCCCATCAAGGGCAATCATAGACCTGCCATCCTTTCTAATTAGGACAGGTTAGCAAATGAGTGAGGCTGTGAGGTTTAGAGTTTGTACAAATACATTCTGCTTCTATTGACACAATTTTTCCCCCAGGATGGCAGTAGTAGGGATTACAGACCAGATTTGGTTGGTTTTTTGGGGTTTTTTTGCCCCCTGGCTATATTCCTCTTCGTCTTCCCTTCCAAATCAGACAATTCTACCCTGCTCCCAAGCTCAGATAACCTGAGGAAAGTATTCTCACATCCCAGGAGAAATGTCTCAAAGGATTTTTACCTAGGATGTGAATCAGGCCGGGGTATTTTAAGGATTTTCTATTTCTGTACTTTAGCTGACTGTTTGGTTCGTAAGACCAATTCCCTGTTCACTGAGCCTCCTCTCCTTCCCCCAGCACATACACACACCCCCACACACAGTCACTTGCTTGCTCCCTCCTTCTCTGTACAATGACCTGGTTGATTGAGACTAGGAACTAAGCAGGGAGGTAACGTCAAACTGAAATTTCCACACGTTATCTAAAAATGTAATTCATCAGCTTCAGGGTAGGAGGAAAGTGCTTTCTGAAATGTGTTAATGGGAAATTCATTTCTTTCTTGCCTTCTGTGAAATGTGGTAGTGGTGATTTCTTTTTTCAATCTACACCCCATCCTCATTCCACATCTCTCTTAACTGCTCTTAGCTGATGAACTCTGTATGTCTTTATTCCTTATAAGAACTAAAGATCTTTGAGTTACCTTTTCATTTTTTTGTATGGTGCCCAAATTGAGTTTTGATGGAAGGAGATGTTTCTACTTCGGAGATAAGATAAAATTCAGATAGAGACCATCTATTCATAGAAGGCTTTTACATTTATAGAACATTTTCAATCAGCCAACAGTATTTATTTTGTGTCCACCCTTCTCAGACCAAATAAAAGTTATTCCCTTTCCTTCTCTTTTCTGAAATTCTGTACCAGAGTCTATGAGGAAGCCAAAGGGGGTAAGACATAGTTTGTGCCCATGTGTTGCTGCTAGAAAAGTCAATGAGTCAGGGAAGCCAGGACAAGCTCTGGGGCTTCAACAGTAGTCTACAGGGCTGGAAGGGGCAGGGAGCCTGCTTAGAATGCATATCACTTACACACCCACCTTTGCTGTTTCCTGGGCTTTGTTTTGTTTTGTTTTGTTTTGTTTTGTTTTGTTTTTCACCATGGCCCAAACCCTCCCTTCTTGACCCTGGCTGTTAATTTCATTGGAAAGACAGCACAGAAGTGCTGTGACAATACAGTGAAGTTGGAGGTTTGATGAAATGCCTATTATGTGTCAGCTATAGTGCTAGGCATATTATGTATGTTATGTCATTGAAGCTTTATATTAGTTATGCATAATCAGTAGCATTATTCCCATTTTCCAGGTAAGGAGGCCACAACTTAAATCAGTTAGAATCAGTCTGACTTCAAAGGCTGCAGTCTTTTTGTTACCTCACCACTCCTCCTCTGCTGAATGAAGGAGACGTCTGCCATAGGTGTTCAAAGGAGAAAAAGATGACAATGGGCTGGGGTCCTCAGAACAAGTGTCAAAGAGGAGTGAGCCTTGACTTTGGTACTAAGTGGGTCATAGGAGACAGGTCCATATAGAAGAAGTAGCTAAGCCAAGCTTCAGAGACATCTTCAAGGAATAGTGGCTAGAACTATCAGGACTACTCTGTGGGTAGTGTTGGTGCCCTCTTTGTGTTGAAATAACTGAAACTTAGAGAGGCTAAGTATTTATCTAAGGTCACAGCTAATAAGCAGTGGGGCTGAGATTTGAACACCAGTCGTTTGGACTCCAGATAACCCAACCTACCACAGGATAAGTAACTTTGCTAATAAATAACCTGACCTAACACAGAAGGAGGGGGATGATTTTGGGGTTTCCCATGGCATCCGTGATTTGAGGATCATTGTTTATCTCACTGAGGTCGGGTACATATTCTCTCAGTGAGGATAGGTTTCTACCTACTTCAGTTTCTCGATGACTTAGAATTTTGGTTTTCTGCTTAGCCCTTAATATGTGGTTGGATGTCTGGTGAAATGCAAGGCCCCATCAACATTAAGTGGATACAGCTAGTTAGGGTAATTACTCTAATTCTTATGGCCGCTAATGAAATTTCTCATCACAAACATCTTGAATCAAATTAAATCATTTTATTGGTGGAATGAGCATAAAATGTATACTTAATAATCCCCAGTATTTTTCCTTCATGTTTGTTTTCAAAAGCTTTTATCTTTAGTCCTTCCTGTGACCCTGCTGAGATAACCAGTGTAAGCAACGTCTATACTCATCTTAAAGATGACGCCAGTGCAGCCCGAAGAAGACTTGAGTCAAGAGTACTTGGCTCCTTATTTTCCTTGCTCTTTCTTCCTCTCTTTTTTCTTTTCTTTGCTTCTTTTCTGTCCTGCCCTCTCTTTCTGCCTTCTTGTTTATATGCTATTTGATCCAAAAATTACTTGAATTGGCTTATAAGATAATATGGAAAAGAGTTAAAATTACCCATAGATTTTATTTTTTTACAAAGCAAGATAGAGCTAGGAAGTAGGTATAGAATGGTAAAAGGAGACGAAAATTCAATGTGGCTAGGTGGCTTCTCTGAGAAGTAACAGACCACCTAGCCTGGTTTTCTTTCTGTTGAGGAAAAAGACACATTGACAACCTTGGTCCCAGTGTCAGGCGGTAACCAGGACCCCAGCCCCACCCTCACTTGCCCCACACTCATGAGCTGTGAAGACCGTTGCCAGCAAGAACACGGGATGGGATATGAAGCCTGAAATCACCTCCATAGTATTTTCCTTCTTTCATTTTTCTTGCTTGAACCCATACTGGACTGATTGACTTGTTTGCCATGGCCAGAGCAGCAGTGACCCAGAGAAAGTGCCTGAGTGGAATCCCTGTTTCATTAACATATGGTGTAAACAATGTGCCAAAGCAGGTGTTTAGAAGGGGCTTCCTTGCTTGCTGCCCTGAACCGAAGTGTTCCTGGCTCTGAGTCTCTTCAGTCTTCCCCCTGCCCTGCAACCCCGAGGCTGGGCACACAGGAACTTCGGTCCCTTGCCTCCATCTTCCTGGTGAGGGTTCCTGCAGTGAGTTCTGGCAGGTTCCCCACTGCCCAGGACCCTGAGCTGAGTAACAAACAGGAAAATCAAATGTCTGCTCACTTCCTGGTCCTGACCCTGCCAACTGGAACTAGTCCTTACCCACCTTCTCTCTTCCCAGTATACCCCACCCCAGTCCCTGGAGCCTTCCCAGTGAGACAGGTCACCTTTAAATACAAAAGTAGAGCACTACCTAGGAGCCCCCAAATCCCTGAAACAGTGCCCCCCAAAATGCTTTCTTGTCAGAAATACTAGACACGGTACAGTGAATCAACAGGAAGTGAGACCGACTTTAATGAAGTCTCGCAACATCCCCCAGCCTTCATTCAGATGCACCCTTAGTAGGTCTGTGTATAGCCTTGCACAAGTCATCTTATCCCCTTGGACCTTCATTCTCTCAATATGCAGTAAGAAGATAAACCCTGACCCTATCTTCTTTGGACAGTACTTGTGAATGCCAGCCAGGTGACACAGGTGAAGGCACTTGTAAATTAAAGCAACCTATAATAGGGAGTAGGGTCCCCTTCTGTCTCATAACTCCTTCTGCCTTCTCACCAAGGGTCCTCTACCCCTGGGCAACAAATGGATAAGGAGAGGAGAGGGAAAGTGAATGTCTGTTTCTGGTTCAGTCCTCAGTTGTGTGATTGCAGGTACGAAGTAGGGGACAGCAGAGGAGAAAGCAGGGCAGTGGAATGGGAATTCACATGTATTAAGCACTGTTTGATGCCATTTGTTTATATTGTTATCTCATTAATCCTGACCACAATCCCTAGAGGTGATAGTGGCCCCATTCTTCAGATAAGGAGACCAAGGTTCCTGGAGTTTTAAGTGACTGACCCGAAGTCACACAGCCGGCAAGTGTCCAAGCAGTCTGTGTACCCGTTTGCCTGACCACAAGCTGCTGCCAGTTGGGACGAGAGACTTTCCTAGAGGGTTCCCTGCATTCCTGCTCTTTTATCCTGAGTCGTGCACGTGCCTGTGTAGGATGTATTCCAGTAAGCCTCAGAAATAGCCACAGGAGTCATGAACAGCAGTGTTACTCGTTCTGGAAGATTGTAAATGAAAGTCTTTGGTTCAGTATTTGAAAATATCAGGATGATTTCTGAGATTGTTTTTAAAATCAGGTCATTCTCATGAGTGGCGACATGATAAAATGGGAAGATCCACGAATTTCTCATTCTAGCTGTAGCAGTGGGGCTTTAAGTGGATTAAACAGTTCTGAGCCCCAGATTGGTGTGCATAAAATGGGGACAATAACACAGACCCCTCCACCTTACTCTGCTGTAGCAGCAGACGAGCGGCTAACGTGGTGGTGAGTCCCTCAGTGCTATACCAGTTCGGGATATCACAGTGGTCATCCAGAAGACAGGACATTGTAAGCCGGGGCTAATAAGGGTAAATCAAATAGTAACTCCTCGTGATAAGCTAGCTTTGCTTTCTAGTCTGCTTTCCAGATGTTTTGTTCAGTCATCTACATGCATCTCAACAAAAGCTTATTAACTCCCTCAGACATCAGTGTCTAACTATTATTAATGCTCAAGCTTATCAAATTACAATGCCACAGATCCTACTTGTGCTGTTAATATTAGATTTCGGATTCCGGTCTGTAATGAATGATTTTTCCTCCATGCATTGGAAAAATTAGTTAGCAGAGTTCATAAGAAAGTTTAATTAGCAGGCTGTTTGTGAAAATAGCAGTTGTGAGTCATCGTTCAGAATGAACTACATTTCTCAGGGTTGTATTTGTTCCTCTGCTCCTTGAGCAGCCAGATAGGATCCTTGTGTTTGGGAAACTGGTGTCTGCGTGCTGCCCACTTGAAGTGAATCGTGTAATAAGCTAATGATAAAAACAGCACATTTTAAAAGCCAAAGAGGAAGAGGAGGTGTGGGGCGTTCGTGTATCTATGTATGCATGTCTGTGTCATCCAGGGGAATGGAATGAACCTGTTATAATCCAGGGCTGTGGTATGCAGGGTAGCCTCGCGATTGAAGCTAAACTGCCTGTATTTGTGTCCCAGTTTCACCACCTACCGGCTGTATGACAGACAAATGCTTACCCTCTGTCCCTCAGCTTTCTCCTTTGTAAAATATTATATTGATAGGATTATTGTTAGTATCAATATATGTAAAACAGCCCTGACTGGTTTGGCTCAGTGGGTTGAACGTCATCCCACAAACAGAAGAGGCACCAGTTCAATTTCTGGTCAGGGCACATGCCTGGGTTGTGGGCCAGATCCCTGGTTAGGGGCATGCAGGAGGCAACCAACTGATGTTTCTCTCCCTTTCTTTCTCCCTCCCTTCCCCTCTCTCTAAAAATAAATAAATAAAATATTTTATTATAGACATTAAACACTCATCAGCACCTGACCTATAGTAATGTAATTTTTACAGCAGTTCTGTGATGTGTAGGTATTATTAGCCTTGTTTTACAGGTGAGGAAACAAGCTCAGAAAGATTAAGTAACATGTCCAAGGTCACAGCTTCTGAGTGGCAGAGCAACATTGAATCTGTGTTTGTTTGACCCCAGAGTCTCTATTGTAATCTGCAACACCATGCTTCCTCTCATTGTCATATACCTAGTTAGTTATCGATAGCTAATGTGTGTGTGTATGTGCCTGTATGTGTGCACCTGTGTGTGTGTGTTCTCACCTGGGTGTCCATACAACCAGACAATTATATTTTGTTTTATCCTTGGGTATTTAATTCTTCTAGTGAAAATCCTTGAGCTCACTGCATGCTGATTACTGACACAAAGGAGCTAAAGCCAAACTCATACAACTTATACTGACATGAAAATAGGTCCTCAGATGTCTGTTACCCTCCCCACTATATATCCTTGTCCTGTGACTTCATTATCCCAGAAGCAAGTCTGTGTGACATCCTCTAAGAAACAGAATCATGGAGTATCACAGTGGAAGGAGGCATTAGAACTATTCTCTGGCTTGGTCTCCTTGTTTTCTGCTGGCTCCTCTGGTATCTCAGGAACCTTAGCTCAGAGTCAGAGCCCAAACTCCGCCCCCACCGGAGAGTAATTAATCTTGAGACAGTATTCAGTTCTGTGTCAAAGAGTGGTGTTCATTTGGGAATCCCATCTGAAAGTCTTTCCCAAAGATGTGTAACAGGTAATATGTTTCTTAAAAGGGATTCTTTGACCAAGTGAGTTTGGGAGACTGAAGTGAACCAACTGGAAAAGGGGTTTCATTTTGCCACTACTTCTTTGAGTCTGTGTTAATGTATATTATAAATCTTAAAAGGAATGCTATAATGCATAGCATTCATTGCCTAAGGAAGCTTTCTTTCTTCAGCATTTTGCGGACCACACATCTGTGTTAGGGGTGTGTTTGTGGGTAGAAGGGAAGGAGGCAGTTTGGGACAGTTCTTACCCGATGGCCTCATCTTCTTTGTTAAGAAAGAGGTGGCGTCCTCTACTGCACACGGGTGGGCAAGTGGGGCTTTGGAAAGTCTTACTGACAAGGGGAACAGAGGAGAGTGCCATGTGGAGCCAGCTCTGTACCACCAGCACAGCCCTATCACACGGTAGGCCTTTTTGTTGAAAATTACTGAGTACTGAGCATTTCCTGGGCACGATTTCAATTATGGGGTCGTTTGGTTTCCCGATTGTCAGAGTGGCATTTCATTTTCTGTTGCCCAAAAGACCTGAGCCATTGGAAAGTGTTTACATTTTGGGATTCTCACACATATTCCCAGGCACTCCTTCACTGTCGCCTCTCCCACGCACTTGACTCAGTGTAGTGAGGCTGGTCACACTTGCCTGGTGTAACCATTCCTGAAGAAGCCCGTAGCTTTAAAAAAATCAGAAATGGCTTCACTCCTCCATCCCTACTCCACAGACTCATTTCTGCATGAGTTCCTTTGTGCTTGGGTTTTTATTTCTTTATTGTATCTGTTTCTTACCTGCCAGCTGAGGGGTGATAAAAAGGGAAGACACACTTTCGTTTCTTGTTTCTTTTCATTTTCCTGAATCTGGGGAATTTCTGTCTTTTTTAACATTCGTTGGAACTGAACTGAGCTGTCAGACCATGGTTGCAAGCGTCACCTCTGGTACTTTACTATCAATGATCCTCTTGACGACAGGGACGAGGTACTCATCTCTGCATTTCACACAGCTCTTAGTGGGACGTCCAAGGCCAGAGAACCTCAGAAATGACACACTGACAAAATCTTCAGACAAGGTCCTTCTCCAGCTCATATTTGACATCCTGACTTATCTCTGCACGAACAAGGTATTTATCTCATCTCCTTCATTGAGAGCCAGGATTTCCTTTTACTTCAAGTAAAGGCAGTTTTAACACATTTATATTCCGTTAATGTTTGTGAAGCATTTACCTTGTGCCAAACACTCCGACTTACCTCCTGTATCCTCCATCCCGACACGATGGCAGGCACCTCCACGCATCCTGTGTGGGAGAAGCATCTGATGGGAGGTACGGAAGCCGTTGTCTTGGTGCCTAAATACAACAGCTCCTTTCACCCACAGACAGTCTCGTTTCCCAAAGGCTAATTGCAGTGTATGTAATTAGTATGAACCTGGTAACTTTTTCTACCTCTTCTTCCTTTGTTGCTAAGCCCTCATCTAGCATTGTCTGCATTTCTGGAATCACCTGTTGGTTGATACCCATTCTGGGTGGAAAGTCTTGGCTGTTGGATTTCCAGACCTTTGTTTCATTGAGAGTAAACCAACCAAGAATTAAGAGTTTTGGTCCATTTCTCTGGCTAGCTGGGAATTTGCCAAATTCCTCCTCTTTTTGTTTCAACCCTTGTCAAAAATATTTTTAAATGTGTGATTATTCTTTCCTGCCATATAATATTCTGAGCATAATATAATTGCATGTTGTTTAGATTAGGACTGTTCCATCGCCCAGGGTCATCAGTCTGAGCACTTCTTTCTCTGTGATAGATGCCGACGGTAAGGTTGTTGTCAGGGTAAGGAAGTTGTCAGGAGGCTCCTGTTGTTCCCGGTACGTTGTCTAGAATCTATTTTACTTTGATTTTCTAAGTAATACTTGGCACTAACTTTTAATCTTATAAATCTCCTTTCTTTCTTGAACAGACAGAAGAAAATAGGGTTCACATTAGTTCCATTTTTCATTTATTGAGGTTTGTTATTGAAATGTATTAAGAACTGTCATTTGCAGCAACTTATTTTATAGGACAAACTAAAAAAAGTTTTTTTCCTTTTTTAAACTATTGTTATTGATTATGCTATTACAGTTTTCCCATTTTTCCCCTGTAACCCCCCTCCACCCTGCCCCACAACCCTCCAGCATCCCACCCCATGTATTTCACATCCATGGGTTGTACATATAAGTTCTTTGAGTCCTCCATTTCCAAAGAACATAGTAATGCCTCAGAAAGAGAGCTAAGTGAGGAGATTGCCAACCTATCTGATGGAGAATTTAAATCCCTAGTAATCAAAATGCTCACAGATCTGACTGGGCTTGGTCAAAAAATGAAAAAACAGATGAAGGATAACCAAAGTGAAATAAAGCAGAATGTTCAGGGAAGCAACAGTGATTAAAAAAAGGTTTTAAAAACTCCTTTGAGAGTTGTTTGGTTGGTTTTTCCTTGTGAAATAGTGTAACTTTGTAGCTGGTCCATTTTGGTTTGAGGACTGCTGGAAATCATTGTGTGTACTTTGTGAATTTCCATGTGCCTTACCCAAGTAACAGAGGTATTGTCTTACATCTGCTTGAACAATGTGGTTGGTATCTTCTCTGAAATCAGAAAACACTATTAAAACCTGTATGGGGTTTGGAGCCACAGATGGTCTTGGGATCTGAGACCTCTGGACGTCAGGCTCCTTGACTGCAAATGGCAACAGTAATGCTCACCTTGTATGATTGTTTTAAGGAATAGATAAGATGATAGAATAAAGCACTCAGGTATAACAAAAAAGATAAATATGTACTAATTAACTAGATGTGAGGAATCCTTTACAATGTATATGTATATCAAGTCATCAAGATGTATGCTTTGAATATCTCACAATCTTATTTGTCAATTATACATCAATAAAGCTGGGAAGAAGAAAAAAAGCACTCAGTACAGTGACTGGCACATAATAATCACTAAAAAATGATAACTATTTTTGATACTGTTCATTTGATTACTAAATTCATTTATTCATCCATTAAACATAAATTTATTGAAAGCCTATTATGTGCCAGACATTGGTCATATCAAAATTAGTAAGACCCCTGTCCCTACCCTAGGGAACTTAGGGTCGACTGAGAAACATATTTAGTTTGACGTACTTATTGTGAATGCCCACTGTGGGCAAGTGTGTGCTTGCTGCCATCCTGGTGCCACATGAAGAGTTCTCAACCTCTGGGAAATTATATCTACTTAGGAAGCCAGGATGTATGTAGGCTCTGGAAATAACCAAGTACTGGCTCAATGTAATTTTAAATACTCTGGGAATTCAGAATAAGGAAGGCTGAGTCCTGTCTTTTTTAATAGTGTTTGTTGTTGGCAGAGAGCAAACACACTCAAAATTTCAGAAGTCTGAAATGACTTCTGAGTCTCTGCCAGAGGTGTGGGGAGATCTCAGATGTGCGTCTGAGCACAGATTCAGCTTAGAAGCAGCATTGACAGTCCAGGTTGGTATCGACAGCCCTTGGCCTTCTGGAAGTGATGACTATACATTCAGTGTCAGTGCTTTTTCCTGAACGGGTAGGTGCTCCTGCTGTCCCATCCCCCTGGAGTGCCCTTCTCTGTCGTTTGTTGAGCTGCCTCCTACTAGTCTTTTCAAATTAGTCTCAGCTCAGGTATGTCCTCCAGAAACCTCTCTCCCTCTCATTGTCCTAACACTTAACCATACTCGTAAGGCTATCATTATTGATTCAAAGGTCTTACTTTCCTACTAGACCGTGAACTCTTTGTTTCTTCATTGGTCCTCAGCTTCCAAATCTGGAGAAGGGGAGACTTGAAGATGATTGATACTTAAGTCTTTCCAAGGCTGTCATTCTGTGATATACCAGCTCCAGGCTGACAGACACACCAAGTTGGAAGAAGGGAACCAAATGCTTTGGGGTATATGTCGAAATTAAATGGAAAGAATGAGAACTTGAAAATAGTACTAGAAAACGCAGTCTCCTTCAAAGTCTCAGGCACATTGTGCTGTGTCAGGGCGGTGTTTAGCACACAGATGAGCACATACACTGTCTGTCGAGAAAAAGTCCAGCCATTGTTAATATAATGAGAATGGTTTGCACAACCTGGCAGCCAAGGAGAGTGGACTGGAATGTGACAATTTCACTGCACTAGTCAGTGGGGGTGGTAGATGCCACTGAGTGAGCATGTGTACTGTGTGGCTGCCTCGTTCAAAATGACTGAGCTTGGACATTCCTCCATGGAAACTATTTGGATGATTCAGAAGGCTTTTGGGGAAGATGCAATAAGAGCAGAGCAAATAAAAGTGTGGCACAAATGCTTCAGCGATGGTTGAGAACCTTAAAAGTGATCCACGTTCTGGAAGGCCTGCCACAAGCAGGACACCTGAGAATGGTGAATGTGCTTGGGCTGCAATCAACAAAGATCGGCGACTGACAGTGTGAGAGCTAGGAGCTGATCTGGGGATTCCAAAATCTACTGTCTCTGAGATTTTGATGCAGGATCTTGGCATGAAACATGTCATGGCAAAATTCATTCCTCAGCTTCTGCTACCAGAGCAGAAGGAATATTGTGCTGCAGTTGCTAATGACTTGATTCAAACTGCTACCAGTGAACCAGATTTCCTCAAGAAGGTTCACAACTTTAGGGACTGAGGCATCATTGTCCTACATACAGTCTTTCTTGTATCTTATATCTTCTTCAGTAAATGTCTCTATTTTTCATAATGTGTGGCTGGGTACTTTCTGGACGTGTCATATTCAGAAAACCAGGGCACAGCTGAAAGGCCGGCATGGGAAGGCAGGGGTATGCCCCTGGCTATTATTCTCTAGCCAAATAACCTGGGTTTGTTACTTCTCCTTTCTGGGCCTCAGTTTCCCATTCTATAAAACAAGGATAGAAATGCCTGCTTCAGAGGTTGTAAAGATTTAACTAATGGCCCTGGCCAGTGTGGCTCAGTCAGTTGGGCATTATCCCATAAAACAAAAGGTTGCCAGTTTAATTCCCAGTCAGGACATATGCCTGGGCTGCGGGTTCAGTCCCCATTTGGGGACTGGGAGGCAACCGATGACTGGCAACCGATGCATGTTTCTCTCTCACATCAATGTTTCTCTCCCTTTCTCTCTCTCTCCCACCTTTCCCCACTCTCTAAATATACATATTAATAATAATAATTTAGCACCTTAGAATCTTATCACTTACTTATCAATTACTTACTTAGAAGTAATCTTATGGGTCAGTTTTGTTAACTGCTATAGCATCTCCTGATAAAATGTAAGTCTGGCTTCACATTTGCCATAGTTCTAGTCACAGGACCCTCCCCGCCATACAAGGCATGCCATACAAGGCATCCCACACCCTTATACAATTATTATTAAAAAGTTCTTTCTTTTATCAAAGCAAAAATCTGCTCCTTCTTCTATTGCCTGATTCTCATTTTCTCCCTGGGGACCTCACAGAGTACATCTACCCCTGCCTTTCCATGACAGCCTTTTAAGTATTGGAAGAGGCTTTGAGCATCTCTAGAGTCTTCTCTCCTTCACACTGAGGCCCACAGTTTTTCAGGTATGTCCCATGGGAACCCGTTCCACACCTCTGCGAGCATCTGCACACAAGTACTGCCCTGGTAGAAGATTTGCCACTCTTCCTGGTCCCTTTCTGTTTGGTATACAGGAGGCTGAGGGTGATTAAGAGCATGCAAATATGCATATAAGTAGATAATATTTATTCATTCAACCAATGGACATTTTCTGGATGTCCAAACATGTCCTGGTCACTTTGATAGGTCTCTGGGGTACAGAGATGAATAAAATGTTGTTCTGGCCTCCAGTTGCCCCCTCTCCAGTGGGGAATAGAAACACATTAACAGATCATTTTGACAAGATGTGTCAGTGAGAATGTTCACCTGGTCTGTAAGGCGAAGGGAGGGGGCTGGAGTGATTTTCACACATGCCTTACTGAGTAGCACTGTAGAATCAGCCTGAAGAAAACAGAGTTGCCACTTTCCTCTTTTCAGTCAGTTGACAAGTGCAGTGGTAAGGTGCTCTCGCATTCGCTTGTGCCATTGCTCCAACACACCAGGCATGCTCCTGCCTCAGGGTCTTTGCATTCGAGATTCCCGCTGCCCGGAATGCCCTTCCCTCCAGTGGGGAGAATGGCTGCCTCATTTCCCTCAGGTCTCTGCTCTCGTGCCGCCTTAGCAGTGAGACTTTACCTGACCACTATATTAAAAAATTGCAACCCCACACCCCACACTGCCTTTCCCTTTTCTTTCCTTTATTTTCTCCCTAAATTCACCATCATCTAACAAACTTTATATTTCATTTGTATGTTTCTTGTCCTGCTCCCTCACCCCAAATATGATGGCAAAAAACAAGTATTTTTTGTTCTCTGCTATATTCCCAGTGAACAGAACTATGCCTGACATATAATAAATGCTCCATAAATATCTATGGGATAAATTAATATATTGCTTGAATTCAGCACTCAGGTTGCAGTCTCATGCCTTGATAAGGGAACCCTATCAAAAGTCTCCTCTTTCTTCAAAGCCCAACTCAAATGCCAACACCTCCAGGAAGCCTTCCCTACTCTGTTAAAATCAGTTTCCACCTCCTCTCTGTTCCTACATATAGCTTTAAAAGAAAAAAACCCTAGTATTTTTATTATTTTTGTTGAACTGTAATTAATTCTTATATCTGTCTTTCCCTTCTACATAGAAGTCTCCTGAAGGTAGGAATAATTTCTTGGTCATTTTGGGGCCCATTCATTGTATCTAGCATGTAGTAGGTGATAGTTATATGTGAAATTTGTGTGCCTATTGCATTATGTGCTCCATTGTAAAAGGAAAGCATCAGATCCATTCTGCACCTTCAAGGAGGTTGGGCCTCACTGAGGAGATAGCATCCTTGTAGGCAGTAGTGTAAGCCAGTGCCTACTGGGGCTAGGAGAAGGATGAAAAGGGGCCATCTACTGAGCATCTGTTACATGCCAAGCACTTGATGTGTATTATCACTTCGAATAACTCTATGAAAATAAAAGTAATATTAAGCCCATTTTACAGATGACATTACTGTAACAGAAAGGGGCAAAGTAGGAATGCAAAATTTGAAGATGAAAAGAAATAGCCAAACATTAAGAAATTCCGAGAGCTTTCCTTTCAGAGCTTCCTTTCCGTGTGACTCTGGGTAAGATGTGTAGGTGCAGGAAGGTTAATTTAACTTAGCCAGGGTCACATAGCAATAGGCTGAAGGTACAGTTCTTACAAGTCCCCAGGTGATATCAGTGATGCTGGTGTAAGGATCATACTTCGAACAGTAAGACTTTAAACAACTGTGAACTACTAAAAGAAAATAAATCCTTTGGCTAGTTGGCTTTGCAAACACTGAGTTTGCAGGAGTTATGCCAAGACTCAGAGTTCACACGTCAACTCTCACATAAGTGGGATGGGACGGGACAGAACCAGGGTTGCTCCAGCATCTCAAAGCATCCCAGTCAGTGTTAAGGGGAAGAGACCCCAACATAGGGTGTGTGCCTCCCCTGGAGTTCTTACCTGATGCCAGACACCCTTGCACAGAAGCCAGATCCCACAGAGAGAAAGCATGAGCTCGGAAGTCCCACAGAGTTGGATTCATGCAAACCCTAGCTCTCTGGAGCCTGCCTCCTGCTTGATTTTTGGTAGGTTATTTAACATTTCTTAGTCTCACTTTCCCCTTCTGCACAATGGGCTGTATGTGCCCATATCACACAGGATTAAATTGGGTACTCTTACTAGGCCATTAAGCATAGTGACTAGCATAAAGTAGGCACCGGTGTAGCTGTTCTTCGTCCACATGCTAATGTAGTTAATCCTCATAGTGATCCTTTGATTGCGAGGATAAGGGATTATCCCTGTTTTTCCAGATAAGAGAAGAGACTGATGAAGCTTAAATGACTTAACCGATATTAGGGAAAATATGGTTTGAGCCACACACATGTATATATGCAGTAACAGCCACAGAGCTCTCTGGCCCTCTTTGGGGTGAGTTCAGGTAAATGTCAAGGCAACCAACAGCCAGGAAAGCCACCTCAGGACTGGCAGGGAGGGGTCCTGGGACATGGAGTTGGCCGAGGTTAACCGGGCACGTGGATTCCCGCCACACAGCTGATCTTGAAGTGACTGGGGATTTTATCATGTGCTTTGAGAACAGAATTTCAGCCTGAGCTAGGGGTTCTAACATCCATAAAAATTCCTTACTCAACTCAGAAGTTTTCATCAACAGCAGCTACCCATCTGGCTGCCCCCTTAGGGGCTTTGCAGATGAGGGAAAGTAACTGTTAGGTTTCTGGAGAATGACGATTTTTGAAGACAGAAAGAGCAAGCTGTGCAGGTTAGCAGTGCAGAAATGCTGAGGTTCCTTCCAGCCAGCCCTGCAAGAGGACAGACAGCTTCTCCACTGCTGCCATCAGCCATGAGGATGCCACATTTGGAGCCCTGCTGTCATAACCCCCAGGACCTCAAAGGCAAGAGAAAACACTTCTGCCCAGAATGACTGAGAAAATGAGGCATTATACTCAGCTATGATGGCAACCCTTCTCAGAGTCTGAGAACATGTTTTAAATGTTTAACACAAACTATCGAATATAATCTACTTTTTCTTAGGTGATTAAAAAAAGCCGCAGAAGTATTTTAGGGCCTCAAAACAGTTCTCAACAACATTTTAGTTAATGGAGTAACTGGTTATGGCACAGGGCACTGGATTTGGGGTCAAAAGATCCAGACCAGGGGGTCAACAAACTATGGCCTAAAAGCCAAATTGAGCCCACTGCCCATTTTTCTGAATAAAGTTTTATTGGAACACAGCCACACTCATTTGTTTACATACTGTCTGTGGCTGCTGTCATGCAACAGGGCAGAGTTGTCGTGACAGGGACTGGAGGATCCACTGATGCTGACCTATTTACTCTCTCACCCTATGCACACAAAATTTTGCCAACCACTGATCTAGACTAAGACCCAGCTCTTTAATGTAGGGCAAATCACTGTTTTCTCTGAGCTCCAGTTTCCACGTTCATAAAATGATTATTATCTCTCCCACAGGACTGTTGTGAGGATCAAATGAGACAGAACGGGTGGGAAAGCATTTTGGAAGCTCAGAATCTCTGTGGAAAGGTGGGCAGGGCTGGGTTTTGTCGTTCGCCTGAACCGTGCTGGAGGAGAAGCCACCCAGGACAGTTTGTGTTTGTGTTTTGTTTTCCAGTTCTCCCTAGAGTCAGCTTATCCCCCAGATATCTACTCTCTTCTCCCCCCAAACATAAAAACATCCTGCTCATATGCTTCCAGAAGAGAAGGGTTAGTACGAATGTGTATCCATTCTTTCACTTAGCAAATATTTGTCGAATACCTTCTGTGTTCAAAAATGCAAACTTTTTTTAAATCCTCACCCAAGCATATGTGTATTGATTAACGAGAGAGAGAGAGAGAAAAAAACATTGACATGAGAGGGAAACATTGACTGCGGATCAAACCTGCAACCTTTTGGCCTGTGGATGTTCCAACCAACTGAGCCCCTCAGCCAGGGCCAAAGATGCAAACTTTTCTAAGCTAGTCCATGTGGGGAGAAGGGTTTGGTGTCTGAGGGGAGAAGTTAGGTATAAAGATTATTATAACAGAGTAGAGATGCTGCCGTGTCACACTAGAAAAATGCATCACACGTTTGTGTGTGTGTGTGTGTGTGTGTGTGTGTGTGCGTGCATGCATGGCATATAAAAAACAAAATATTCAGGTCCAGATTTAAGAAATGCTTGTTAATAAAAGACCCTGTTTAATGCAAAACCACTGAAATGCCTTAAAATGTAGGCATTATGTATAACAGTTTTCCCTTGGAAACTACATTATGATTTTAAGTTTCTATCCCTAACTGCCAAGAGTGCATGTCTTTCCCAAGCATGGGGACTGGAGACCCCTCCCCCATGCCTGCGGGACAGGACTATCACAGACCAGTCCCAGGTAAGAGCTATAGGTCACCTGGGCATCAGCAAGCCAGGTACTCACCACAGTTTCTAAATTTTGGAGGTGGTCTTTATTTCATCAACTTTTCTTTGTCAGTTTATTTATTTTTATGGATGATTCAATAAATATAACTTTAGCGATTTGTTTTTTGATTTGTTCAACTTGCTATCACAATAAATTCACAAACTGAGAACAAAAATGAAGTTTAATTTTCTGTTCTAAAAATACTGTCACCATACCTATGTAGTCAAATCTCGCTCCATATTTGGGGGGGAAAGAATAATGTAAAGACTTCATCTAAGTATGAGATGCAGACGCACATACACCCAGCTCTGCACTGCCGACTGGGTCCCTCGGGCCTCCCCAGCATCGTGACTCTCTTGGTCCCCAGGGAAATAGTGTTGGTATTTTCTGCGGATGTGTTTCGTCTGTATTTATCGGTGTGCATTTAAATACAGAACTGCAAGTCCATAAGCCATCACCAATATATGGCCTCCATAATGAAGACATAAAATTCTTCCGTATTTTATTCTCCACCTCTGCTAAAGCAGTTTCTGGGAGAAATGAATCTTGGGCTTTCTACCTAGGGATTTAATCCTCTATAGATCTCTTTAAAGAGAATGTTTAGTTCCACAGACTACTTTTTATTAGACTCAGCTGGACTCTTCCCATGATGGCGAGAGGCACGTGAAGAAGCCTATTTGTGAAATAGGTTAACCACAGGTAGCTTCACTGTACTGCCAATTTATCTCATTCCTTTGGATTCACAGGCAAGTCTTTCCACTTCTGCCCTCCTCTTGTTCAATGCGGTGTTCTGTTTTAGAGTTTGCAGTTCATTGTTTTATATCAAGGAGGATCTCTCCTTGATAAACCGTCTTTCCCCTTACTTTCTGAAATGCTGTTCATCTGGCTTTTACTTTTCCTAAAGCACCCTTATTCTTGATATCAAGTGCAGTCTCTCTCTGAAGCTAGGGCACGTAATGATAGCATAGTAGGAGTGCTAACTGCAGCCGGGCACTAAGGTGATGGTGGGTTTGGGGCTGCTCCAGGCAGGCCGGTAGATGTGACTCAGTAGTCTTTTCTTTCATTTGATCTTTAGCACTTTTCTGGGCCCTGATAGTGTTTTCCTTCCTCCTGAAGCAAAGGTCTAAAATGAAGATAAGATACAGAATATAAAATCATAGCCACACTAGTATTTTAGATTTCTGTAAATATATGAATAATCAGAAGGAAAGATAGTATATCAGGGAGCATGCATCACTGGTAGGCATGATAAATTCTTCCAATATTATTCCATCATTACGATGAATTACAAATTATTTGGATTTAGGTCCAGTGTTTGCAGTTAAGTGGTGAGTGCTTTGCCTATATTTTTTATTTTAATTTTACACAAATTAAATTTAACTGCATAGGTTGACTGTCCTGACCTGTTTTCTTGAACTCATACCTAAGGTTTATCATTGAAATTATTGCTTTTAAAAATGTCCTTTAAAACAACTCAACTTGGCATATGGCTGTTTAAAATAAATAATTGTAAAAATATTTTAGTACATTTGTTTTTAAGGTTTCTCTTATATTCAAGGTAAATAGAACTAATATATGTGCATGATGAAAATGAATATAATCAGGTAAATTTAGTTAGGCTTATTGAGGTAGGGCCAAAGTTAGGATAAATGATGTTTTTAAACCAATGAAATTAGTGCCTTTCTTTCTTTTTTTTTTTTTTTTAGTTTTCAAAACTTTTCTTGGAACACATGGCAGGGTCTTGTAATTTACACACACCTACACCTCTCTCCGCTTACTCTTCTGTGTACACACGCACACGAACACACGTGCAAACACACTGCATAAACACCGTGAAGTGGGAAGAGAGGGGTCCCTGCAGCTGGAGGGCGCTCAGCATTCTCTCCTCCTTTTGCAGGTACTGATTCTGGCCGGTGAAGGACACACCTGACAAAGTTTGCCTCTGTCCCTGTCTTTTCCTATTCCCACTCCGTTATTCCAAAACACAAAGGAATATCCTAGTGGAAAAAGTTGTCATTTGTGGTTTTTAAAAAAAAATGCATTTGAGTTTCCTCATGATTCTCTTTGTTTCCTTCCTATAAAGGATAATAGAGTCACCCATTTTCAGATCCAGAACCAACTTGTTTTCCCAGGTTCCCTCCCACAACCAACCCAAACACAGACATTTACCAGCAAAACAGAAGCTGTCGGAAAGAGTTTTTGGCTCCTGTCACCAGGACATGGCAGGCTCTTGGCTGTATTGTCTCCCCACCCTGGCCCCTGCACTCCAGGGGGTGCTTTATGTAATCAGTCCTCCCTGACATGTGGCGTCCTGTCACTTTCCTCCCCTTCAGCTCTGCCGCCCCCCACAAATCACTAACGTTGCCTGAGAAGTTCAAGCTGGTTTTGCAGCCACCCTGAACTCTGTGTTTCTTAAACGGTATGTCAGAAAATGTAGTTTCCTAATGATATTTCTGGCTGATGACACATGGCAGAGCTGATGGACTATTTATAATCAGTGGCACAATCGCAAACACATTATTTTTATTTCACTTAGAGGAGAGTCCTGTCACTTGCCACCTCTCTTTGCAGAGAAGTTGAAGCCATCTCCACTGAAAGGAGCTAAATCCTCTTTGAAGATTCCTCTGTATATTCCCCCTTTAGGGTCAGGAGCTCCCCAGTTCTTTCCAATAGAACCCACCCCTTTTTTGATGTTGTGGGGTTAGGGTGGGTGATGGAGGCAATGAATGATTTGTAGCAACTGCTTTAAATTTGTGCCATGCTTCACTATAATATCTCCAGTCTTGCTGCTCAGATCCTGCTACATTCCTCTGAGGGGGTGTGGCTGGCATGACTGAGGCAGCAGACACAGCTCCTACATCCAGTGCTTGCCCCAATTTTATGGGACTGAGCATAGCATAGCTGTCGTTTGTTGAGCAGCTACTTACTAAGTTCTAGGCAATGTACTTAGTAGGCATCTTATATACAACATCTCATTAATCCTCTCAAACCTGTATGTGGCAAGTGTTATAACACTGTATGTGTTATTCCCAGAGAAGAGATATTAGGGAAAACAAACAAACAAACAGGAGATTAAATGACTTGTCTCCAAAGTCACACAGATGATAGGGAAAGCCCCAGGACTCCAGTTCAATTCTTTTCTAACAAATGACACTTGTTCTCTTTCCACTGCCCCGTCCTGACTCTCCCCCATTAGGTGGACATCTGCATATATGTGGTGTGGATGTCCAGGGGCACTTACCCATCCCCAGCCTGGGCAGCTCCTGTGAGTTTAAAAGCTGACCAGAGTGAGACATGAAAGAATTTGAAATTTATCTACCTGGGAGTAGACCCTGGTATAAAAGAAACCATATGCTAGAGGAGGGTTTGGATTCACTGCAATGTGAAGTGTTACTTCTACAAAGATATTGAGCTGTCTCTCTCTCTTTCTTTCTTTCTCTCTTTTTAAAAAAAATGTTTCCACAGGACAGAGTTTAGGGTATGGATTCGTTAACTATATTGATCCAAAGGATGCAGAGAAAGCCATCAACACTTTAAATGGACTCAGACTCCAGACCAAAACCATAAAGGTAAGAGGTGATATGCTGGCTCCTAATTGGGGAGGCGTTGGTTAATTTCATCCCTTTGATCTAATAAATAAAGGCTATGAGGGAGCTGGAGGTGATGTTCTTGATTTATACAAAGAACATTTACTTGGGACACAGATCATTACAGAAAAGTGAGGCGAGGGCTGAGTTCACGGAAAGGACCACGAGCTGTGGGACCTCCAGTCTGGAGGACAGATAGGGCGTTGGGATGACTTCCCCACCTAGAAGGCTTGCGGGCCTGGTCTGCAGAGACAGCCAGAGCTGAGCTCCAGGAAGAAGGAAGCTGTTCCAGGCAAAGCTGTGAAAAGGGACATAAACATTGTGAGTGGGGACCAGCACTTAGAATAAATAGTGTGGCTAAGTTTGGATGGGGATGGGTAATGAAGAGATGAGGAGGGTAGGCGGGAGCCTCATGTGCTAGGCTGAGCAGGTTGGCTTTTTACCTAAAGGTAGAGAGGACCCTCCTAACTGAGACTTGAAAAAGAAAAATTAGTTATAAACAACCACACTAGTGTAATATTGTATAAAATCTATGGGGACATAGTAAAGGATTGAAAGAAAAAGTAACATTCCAGTCATCTGAAAAGAATCAGATGGGTACATAGTATCTCAAGAAGGGTTCAGTTGATAAAGAAAAACGGTTACTCGGAGCCTGCTCCTCCAGACTGAGGTTTCTGCGGCTGGATTTTCACTCTCAGATCAGACCTCACCTCATGGGGATCCTTCAGGAGATGGTGCTGTTTGCTTTTTTTCTCTTCTGACAGCCAGTGGTGAGCTGCTGAATGGAGCCTACCTCCTCCTCAGCTTCCTTTCTCGTCTTCCCCACCTAGCATCCTGTTTGGGGTCAGCTGCCAGCCAATTAATGAGTCCCATTCTTCATAACCTATTAAACCATGGGGAGGTGTCTCCTAGGCACTCTTATCCTCACGACAACGAGTCTGACACAAAGTAGGACAAAAGAGAAACCTCTCCCAGAATGGATATCTGTAGATGGCACCAGCTCTCAGTGTCTGAAAACACAAAATCAAAACTTTTTAGTTCAACAGAGCTACTTTTCCAATATCCACACTGAGAGAGGGGACTAGTGGTATAACATATCTTAGTTGGGAGGTAATCAAAATAAAAACATAACCAAAACAAAACAAAGCCTTCTCTTTTTGTAATATATTATATGATTGCTTTTCTTATTTCCCTCCTTTCCCCTTCCTTCCTTCCTTCCTTCCTTCTATCCTCCACTCCTCCCTTCCTTCCTTCTTTCCTTTCATCCTTCCCTAATCAGCTTTACTTTTCGACCTGAGTTTAGCTTATTTCTAAAGATGATTGCTTTCCTAACCTTATACATCCCTGATACACAAAGATCCCAAAATGGTCCTCATCCAGGTTGCCTCAGTCTCGGCTTAGAATCAATCCTTATAAGTTCTCTAAGGGGGAAGTAATTGAGAGTTGTTTAATTATGAAGTAGTCCTCTGAGAGGTAGGAGAATTAATTTCTTTCAAAGGAAAGGCATACCTATTTTTGTGCTTTAAGTAAAGATAAGATGCTTATGTCACCTAACTCTTTGATGAGGCCACACCAGGTTGAGAGCTGTGTTTGTGGGTTTAATTGATTTTTCTGTGCTATCCAGCATTAGAATGTCAGACATTTACTCTTCCACTGATGGACACCCTGACCTTGAAGTGAGAAAGATACTTTTCTTTCCTCTGCAGTTTTCTTGAAACCCAAACTCCCCAAGAGCTTAGGATCAAATAATCAACCATCCATTCTGAGTGATTTTTTTTTTAAGTATTCCGTGAAGCTGTAGGCATTTCCCCAAAAACTGAGTAAACCCAGCTTTTCTGATCTCAGAATGCACCCTTGACCCATCATGCCATCAGAAGTAGCGCTTTGTCTAAGTGGATCTTCATGACAAGGAACACTGATTATTTTCTTTCCATGAAGAGCCAGTTTGCCTCCTTCCCTTCTCCATGTACCCCTCACCCGGCCTGTGCTCACCCTGCATCAAAATGCTGCCAGCACATTTGCACCCAGCAGCAACGTGGGCTTCCAAGGCACTGTAGAATTCAAAATGCATGATGCCACGACTGAATCAATAATTTCCATTCTCTACGATGAATGAAAATTTAATGTGCAAAACCTGGGGATTTCAGCCCTTTCATTAAAGCAGTTTATTTGCCGTACTAAAAATTAAGTTTGAGTGATAGGTTCCTTTATTAAATTTTCTTCCCTTTCCTAAAGGGACACAGTGTTTAAGGTAAAAATCATATTAAAGGGGAGGAAAAAAGCAAACCTTTTTTGTGTGCCATTAATAGTCTCATCATTTATTAATTTTTAAAAATTGCTTTTCTGCCTTTCAGGCCTCTGTTTACTTCTTCTGCTTCAGTTTGCTTTGATAAGTGACATGAGATTTATCTCTCTACTCTGACTCCATGAAGGAATAGATAACTTGACTATCTGGAAAAAAAAACAAGTATTTTTTTTAAACAAAACAGGCATCACAGAGATCTCCTTGGAGCCAACTAGTACGTGTTTGCAAACTGTAGTCCAGTTTGTGCCTTCTTCTCGCATGCGTGGAGCGTTGGAGTGCTCCGTGCAAAACATGGCCCTCTGCGTGTAACGCACAACGTAGATGCAAGCACAGCGAGAGTTAACTCTTCCTCTTTGAAGGGTGATGGTCAGCTGCTGGATCCAGAGATAGTTCTGGAAAGCCAGGGGGTAGTGGAGGCTGTAGTGAGCTGCAGAGCCGTGAAAAGGGCAGCTTTTCTTCAGCTACTGCTGATTGTTTAAGCCTAGATTGTTGCCAGATCTTCCAGTTCTTCAATAGAAACGGAAATCTAGATTGTTTTTATGCCAAATCTTCCAATTTCTAAAGGTTGGATACCAACTCAAAACATTTTAAAGCATTGTATAGGTGGGCCAAACATACCTTACTAGCCAACCTGTGGACAAGCAGTTGGCAGTCTCTGAACTCAAATTTAAATACACAAACGCTGCTTTGCTGATTGGAAGTGAATGACTCATTACTGGGCTGCTAGTAGAAGGTGCCCACAAATGATGGTCCCCAGTTAACAAATACTCACTTCCCCTTTACTCAGGGGGATGTGCTGTGACTGTGCGAATACTGAGGGCAAGGCCAGGCTTCTGTCCTCAAGGAGAATGTTACCGTCTAGACATAGACACAGCATTAAAGCAGAGAAAGAGTGTGATTCCTAAGTCTGATGCAATGACTAGTGGGGGTGACTGCAGATAACTTGCCTGTCTGGAAAAAACAACCATCTTCGTTGGAAGCATGCCTTACAGAGGTCTCCTCGGAACCGTCTAGTGTGTGTTTGCAAACAGGGGCCTGCAGAGGGGTGCTCTTTGGATTATAACTCCTTTGTGAGAGAGAGTGACCAGGGTCCCACCCCTCATCTGGGAAATTAGGCTCACAGAGATGAAGTGACTTGTCCAAAGTCACGTAAGTGGCCAGCAGTTGAACTGAGTTAGCATCCAAAGGTTCTGTGAAGGGTTGTCAGAAGAGCAGCTGCTTAATATGTGACCATAAGCTTGACAGGAAATAATAATAGTATTGCTACCTTTTATCGAGTACTTACTCTGTGTCTGACACTATTCTAACTCTTTTGCGTGCTTGATCACATTTAATCCTGGAAGCATCCCCAGGGTCAGGTACTTTATACAGGGTAGCTCTAATTCTTTAAAAAAAAAATTTTTTTAACGTATTGATTTGAGAGAGAGAAACACTGATTTGTTGTTCCAGTTATTTATGCATTCATTGGTTGATTCTCATATGAGCCCTAACTGGGGATCAAACCTGCAATCTTGGTGTATTAGGACGGCACTCCAATCAAGCTACAGAGCCAGGGCCTCAGCTCTAATTCTTGAATAGCCCTATAAGGAGGTGCTATCTATGCAAATGAGAAAACTGAGGCCCAAAGAAGTTAAGAGACTTACTCAGGATCACACAGTTGTAGTGAGATTTGGAGTAACAAAAAATGTTTTAAAAGGAACTTTGGTGGTAGGTCATATGTGTTGGAATGTCACACTGCCTGTTTGTTCGGCAGCATGTGCCTTCCGTGAGTGTGTAGATGTGTACTTGGCTCCACACAAATACATGGGTTATACTCCCTGACATGGCAGGAGATAAAAAAACAAACAAATGAATTGCGTGTCTCCTCCAGGTTCTTCGGTAAACAGACTTGTGGTTCAGGGCTTCTGCCATCCACATGAGCACTAACCTGACTTCAGACCGTTTCTTCCCAGACCCCTGCCTTCCAGGCAGTGCCCTGGCGACTTTCCCACCCATGTGTGTCAGACGGGCTGGGTCGTTACATCGTCTAGCCTCCCACAGCAGCCTGGCTCCCCACTTGAGAAACTGGGTCTTTTCTCAACATTTCAACCCTGAGCCCAGTAGAGATGATTTGCTCCACTTAGGGCTTTGGGGTGCTGTTTGTTTAGTTTTTTTTTTTCCCACTTGTCTCAAACATAGATCACTTTAGACTCTGGGAAGCATTGGGTGAAATGGCTATAAATTCTAGAAAATGATGTCCAGTACTCCTAGTCCCCATGCCAATGCCAGTCCCAGTCCTGAACCTCACCATCAGCTGCAAAAGAGCAGCTTCTGAATTTGCACTGTAATTCCAGCCTCTTGTTAAGAAGCACTCCATTGAATCCAGTTGCAGTGGTCCAACCCTTTGTCACATTAATTAGTGTCAAAGAAAATCAGATGGTTCTGTAGTACTAGAAGAGGGACATGTCTATGCAAAGTGTGGATGCAGGTTCAAGTTACACTGAGACCCTTCTGTCAAAAGTGGTTCAAAATGGGGTTTGAGAATTTGCAATTACTCCCACTAAAACTTTCACAGTTATAGGACCCCTCTTGGATTTTAACCTAAGTTTGAGGCACAGGATTAGCAAAGCATTTGCTGCTCTGGAAGCTCTTGACTCACAGTGGGCACAGACATGCAAAGGACGAACTCTAAAGCAGCAGATGGGGTGGTCATCTGGCTACAGGGGTTCCCATTTGATTTGGAGGGGGTGCAGGGAAGTAGGGAGCTATACAAGCTTTGGGCAGGAGAGGGAGCTGGTCAAAGTAAAGTTCTAGAAGGTTCACTTGCCAATGGAGTGCCACTTGGGGTGACTGATGACTGAAACAAGCGACTTGCTGCTGCTGTGATAGATTTTTATCAGCATTAGACATTGGTTTTCATCAGCTCTTTTGGGAACATTTTTAACTCATTTTAAAAGCAAGACATGCTTATTGTTGAATTATTGGGAAAATGCATTATCAAATAATAAAGGCAATATCAGCCATTTCCAACTCAATGTGGTTAACATTTTATATATTTCCTTCCTTTCTTCACTGAGTTGCATGTTTGCAAATGGTTTTGTGTCTTATCTTTTTCTACCAATTACATTAAGCTATTGCTCAAATTATAAAAACATCACTTTAAGTAAGACATTCACAGAGTACAGCTCTTGTGTAAACTGGAAGTGTGAGTGATTTCAGGATTAGGTCATGGGTGAGGGGGCAGAAGGGGTGTTCCTGCCCCTCAGTGAACCCAGGAGGGTTGGCACGCAGTCAGGAAATGGGGTGAGAGAGTAAGAAGAAGCTTTATTGTTAGGCAGGAGCCCAGCTCCAGAGGAAGCAGGACTAGAGAAGGGGAAGATGTGTGAGTAAAGGTTTTTCCTAAGGAAAAATCTCCCTTCTCTGGGAAGTAGAGGGAGAGCAAGCTCCTTATTCCAGCCCCTCTGTGCTGTGCTGCTGCTTAGCCATTTCTCCATTTTCACTTTATTCTTCTAATAGCACTAATGGTGCCTCCCTGTGCCTCCCGGGGATCTTTCCACACTTGAGTTATGCAGGTTTCAGTTTGCCCCTCCCACTTCTTTCTCTTGCCAGGGGTCATCAGGGAGCTGCACCTCCCTCCCCCAGCATCCACCTGCCTTGCTAAAGGCCTCCATTCCGCTGAGGCATCTTTTCTTTGCACTTGGCATAAGCAATTATTTCTCCTATCACTGCTCTTAATGCTTCCCGGAGAGTTAGCAGATCATTTTTTGCTGACGGATATCACCCCACCCAGAAACAATAGATTGCCTCCCTCAGTCTTGTTAATAATAACATTTCTCTCCCCTCCCCCGCTTACAGCTGTAGTCAGAGCCAGTGCTAGAGCGCTTCCCCACCAAGGTCAGCAAGGGTGGCTGGATCACTGAGTCCCCAAGGAGCCAAGAGAGGGCACGTGGCAGCGCCAATGGAAACTGGAGACCCGTTTACCCAGTTGTACCAAGCTGCTCTCTGTGTCCCGTGAGAGAGTCTGTTTGGCGGCTGTTAACTTCCTTTGAGTGAATATTTTCAGATACAGGGATCTGGAACAGGAGTTTGAGAGAGAGTTTCACTGCTGTCTCTGCCCAGTGAGGTTGATATGATTCCAGTATCTTCGAGGTCATCCACAGTGTCCTTTGTCTGTATTACAGAGGAAAATCGGACAGGCCCAGGTTTCGAGGACAAGTAGGTTTTCAGAAGTATGTGGAATGGGGCTTGAGGCTTATCAGTCCACAAGTGTAAAAACAGTCAACAGTGTGATGTGAGGTGCTTAAAAAAGAAATTCAGATCATAGGAAACAGTGGTCCTTTCTTGGCCACTCTGGTCAACTCTTCTATGCTGCCTTGTGCCCCATTCTCAGCATCATGGTTTTAAAAGACCTGACCCCCTAAAGATTGTCTGGAGGCAGATGTTGTCCAGGGCGCTCCACTCACATATTCACCCCATAAGGGCTGCTTTTCCATCCTGGGGCAGGGGGGTGGGGTCTGAAGTGACTCTAAAACTCAATCCTATATATATTTTTAATATTTTATTTATTTATTTATTTTTTTAGAGACAGTAAGGGAGGGATTGAGAGAGAAAGAGACATCAATGTGTGGTTGCTTCTCATGTGGCCCCCACTAGGGACCTGGCCTGCAACCCAGGCATATGCCCTGACTGGGAATCGAACCTGCGATGCTTTGGTTCGCAGCCCGCGCTCAATCCACTGAGCGCCAGGGCATCTATCCTATATTTTAATAACCTGTGAAAAGAACTTGTGAAGCTATGAGAGTAGAACTCTTGCCTTGGGTCATAGCATGTCCCTGAGTGTCAAAGGCGTTCAAATGGAGTCATTCGGGATGATGTAGAAAGTGTTCCTCTACCAGACTGGGGTCTGACTAAATGATCATAAAGGTCCCTTCTAGGGCTGAGATGCTATAATTTCATGTTGTTTCTGGGCCTCTAGCTGTTCTGTCTGGTCGAGTAGCCACTTGCCACATATAGCTATTATTTGAATTTAAATTAAGACTAAATGAAATGAAAAGTTCAGTTCCTCAGTCACAGCACACTTGAGGTACTCAGTAACCCCATGTAGCCAGTGGCCACCACATTCAGCAGCACAGATCTAGAATGTTTTCATGATCCCAGGACATTCGGTTGGGCAATGCTGGCCTAATACATCAGTGACCCTGGAAAATAACCATTTCTCCATGGTTATCACGAAGCCCCAGGGCAAATCAGCCAGCCTATCAATAGTCATGGAGCTTTTCCCTCTCCCCTTCCCCCTTGTTATTCAGTCCAAAGAGCTCTGAGTTGAGATGGAGAGCCATGTCCCATCTCTGTCAAACACTGCTAGGCTAACCTTGGGAACTTACTTTTACTTCTCCAGACTTATTTCGTCATCTGCAGAATGGTTCCTTCCAGCTCTAATAGTCTATCTAATAAAATACAGTGTGATCATTCCAGCTTGGTAGCACTCCAGGACAATTGCAGTTTGTGCCAAGTACACAGCGTTTATTTCACTGTCCACGTTAGCCTGCCATAGTGGAAAGATCCCAAAACTTGGAGTTATATACATCTTTGTCTTAGTTTGGCTTGGTGACCTTGGACAAGTCCTTGACCTCACTGAGCCACAGCTTGTCATCCAGGAAATAGAACTAATAATATCTCACTTATAGTTAATCATGGCATACAGTGGGTGCTCAAGTAATGGTCCCCAGAATGAAGATGGATAGGGTGTCTCCTAAGGTGAAAGTTACATGAGCAGAGGGGAAGACTTTTTCCATCTACATGTTTCAGAGATACAGAATAAAGAATGTGTCTGAGTCTTTTAAGTCCCAAGCAGCAAATGTAAAAGGCTTTGCATAGTGGAAAGTATTACAGAGCAAGCAGGTAGCCACAGAAACCTTATCGGCCTTTCATAAAGCAAGAGCCAGGAGTTACAGTTTAGTGAAGAGAGTGACTGAATGTCTGAAGCCCTGAGTCTGAGACTAGCTTTTCTACTAACCAGGCCATTAAATCATTAGCACATCTGCCCCTTCCAGGGGCCACCGGACAGACAGCAGGATTCTTGTACCTATTAAGCCCCCTTGACAATTTGATGGACTTTTAACACAAAGTTGGGAAGCACACAAATCTATCATCACACCATTTTTAAGACATTTATTTGGCCTACTATGTGCCAGAGACTCTCATGACGTTCTTGGATACTCTTCAACTTCATGATTTGTTCTGGCTTCTCCACACCAGAGTTAGTGTTAGTTCCTGGGAGCTAGAATTCATTGCATACATTATATTACACATGTCCATTCAATTCAGCTCCTGCCCTATATAATGCTTTGCAACTAGATGCCATAGGAGGTCTGCACAAGCCACCAGAATGCTCAGACTGTGAGGGCAGATCCCGCGTTGGCATGGATAGCCGTGAAGGGAAGCAGGGTATGATAGCTGCTGCCACTGAAGCATGTGCCGTCTGGAAAGTCCATGGAGAGAGCAGCCGTTTGTGCCCGGGCCTCATGGAGGAGGCTGCATGCAGGCTGGGCCTGGAAGGATGGGCAGGAGCCCATTTTGCCATGAAGATGAACAAACAGCAAGAACAAAGACACGTAAATAGAAACTCTGAGCGCACACGCAAGCTTTTTTGTTTGACTTGAGGTGCAGGGTACATGGGAGGATTAACAGGAGAGAAGAGGTGGGGCTGGATTCAGAGGGTCTGGAATGCTCAGGTAAGCATTTTGAACTTCCATCACAAAGTGCTGGAGAACCAATGAAAGGGTTTGAGCAGGGAGAAGGGGCACATTCAGAACTCCCGTGGAAATGTCAATGTCAGGTTTTGCCCCTGATAACAGAATATCATGTATCAGGTAGCAGGTGGGGGAAGTATGAAGACTGGGGCCACATAAGCTGACACCTGCCCTGTCCGTGGGCAGTGATAAGCCGATCCTCACAGTCAAAGCTGTGGTTCCCCAGAGCCAGCTGGCTTCCTTCTTCTCTTATTGCTCTTGGAGGTAAGATTGGATGTCCCTGGGAGGGTTGCTGCTAGAAGGCCCTAGAAGCACCAGGGTCTGTTCTCTGATGCTGTTCTCCCAGTCTCTTTGGAGTGAATGTCTCCCAGGGATCTGTATGCTCCAGGGAGTTTGTGCTCACTCAGAGATTAGGGTGTGACAACAGATGGGGGAAAATCTGCAACCTGGCCTTTTGGAATGATCAGTCTTTGTGTATGTCTCCTCGGCTAGACCAGTAGTCTACATGAGAGACTATTGTATTCATCTGTGCACCTCCAGTGTCTAGCGTAAGGCCTGATTACATAGCAGCTGTGCCAAAGCCACTGTGTATGGAGTTCTTACCGTGTGTCAGGCATTGTGCCTGAGGAATCTTATATCATCAATTTGTTTAACCCTCAAATAGCTCTATTAGAAAGCTTCTAAACTACATTATTCAAGTAATGCAGCTCAGAAAAGTTCAGTGACTTACTGCAAGGTCACACAGCCTGTGAGTGGTCAGGATTTAAACCCACATCTCTTCAACCCCAAAGTTCTTACTCTTAAAGAAGTTAGTCTTTCTCCTTTCCATTCCAGAATAGATGCTCACTTTCAGTTAAGGTAACATATATGAGAACTTCCTTGAAGTGTCTGTCTCAGAATACAGTTGCTTGAGATCAGACCTGCCTGTGACACCCACAAGATAAGGGGTGATAAAGACAGGAAGGACACTCCTAGTTTATGGAGCTAGAATAGAAATAGGAGAAGTTAGAAGTTATGGGGGAGACAGTTTGGAACTCAGCAGAAGAAGGAACTTCCCATGAATCAGTGATGGCCAGTGATGGTGTAGGATGCCTCGTGAGGTAGTGAGCTTCCTGTCCTTGGAAATGTATAAGGTGGATGGCCAGCCAACTATTTGGATCCTACCTTGAACTTTTGAGGCCACTTATGGCATCAAGTTTCTGTGAAGCAGGTTTCAAGTTTGGTGCTTTCTGTTGGGATCACCAATGCCACCTGTCAACTTATTTCCACTTACCATGAACCATGATTGTAGAGCCTGGCAGCTGTGTGAGTACAACACTGAGCTCATGAAAACACCCAGTCAGTGATACAAGTCCTTATTGTAATTCAAAGGTCCCAACAAATGACACCTCCAAGTTCTAAACCCACTGAGAGATGAGACAAAAGAGAAAAGCGTATGGGACCCTATATGCTTTTCTCTTCTATATATGCTTCTATATATGCTCTCTATATGCTTAAGGTCATCTGCATTACTGAGTAAGGCCCAGATGGAGTCCACCGACACAGCGTGCTTCCTAACTCAGAACCGCACACTTGGACAGGATGACATACCCTGTTACAGGTGGTCTGGCCCCCACAAGCCTCCCCATATGAGAGCATAACCTACCCCCATGGACCTTGAGAGCTGGGAACAGAAAGTGTGCTTCCAGTTGGCATCTGACTCCCAGAGAGGAGGAAGCAGGCAGCGTGTGTGGCTCTTATGCCCATTTTCTGCATCGAAGCCTCTTTAGAGAAGGCACTCCACTTCCCCTGGAGAAGAGAGAGGAAGAGATACAAGGAGGCCTAGACTGTTACTCCAGGGGGCTCCCTCCACATGGAAGAACACACAGGGTGTAAAAGGAGCATCCCTGTCAGGAACAGCCCTCATTCGTTTGCTTACTTCCCTCTCCAGACTGTGGGTTCCTTGAAGCAGAGCCGCTCCCAGCCCCCAGCACAGGGCCTGACACACAGGAAATGTTGAGGGAGGGGTGGATTGAATGAACTTTCATCTTCTAATGCCAGTGTTTTCCTGAAGGAGCTCCTTTCCAGGGTAGAGAAGGATGTCTTTTCCTCTCATCTTATCTTCCAAATCGCACCCAAGATCATGCTTTCATCATGTTTTCTGAGTCCTCTCCCCTTTCTGTCCCATGGCAGATGGGACAAGGGGCAGGGGTTGCCAGATTATTCAGGAAATGGTTTTCGCCAGGCCATGTCGTTCCTCCCCCACCACCCCACCGCCGCCCAGACAAAGCCTGGCTGTGTTCAGGTGAGCATTGTGTGGGAAGGAGCAGCACCCAGCCCTGGTCCTGCTGCCCATCTGAGAGGAAGGACAACATCTCCCTTACCACGTTGGGGGAATCTCTGAGAGCAGCCTTGTGAAGTCACTTTGGAAAATGGAAAGTACTTTTTCTGTGGCTTTGAAGCAGTGGAATCTGTGGGAATAGGCTAGAGCTGACGATTCAGGGTACTGAAGTGGTAAAGGATGATCCAGACTCCACCAGGAAGACAGAGGGCATCACCTCTGTAGTAGCTCACTGTTAGTGTTCCAAACGTTTACTTGTGTGGTGAAATTGAAAAGCATGTCCCACTGAGGGCTAGAGTCCCAGGCTGGCCTACAAAAGCCTGTATGACTCATCAGTAATCAGGTGTACTAAGTATCTACTAAATTCTAGGTATGTGCCTAGGTATGTGCCTAGACACATTTAATCTATTATCGCAATAACCCATCAAAGGAGAATTGTCCTCCTTTCTACCAGTAAAGAAACTGAGACTTATCAACATATAGTTACATGCCCAAAGTCACACAGCTAGTGAGTACTGGAGCTGGCCCACAGTCAGGGCAGACAGCTTGGAGGGGTAGCCTTGCTCTGAGTCTGCAGGGATGGAGAGGAATGGGAAATTTGGAGGGACTACAGATCTTTCCTCAAGACCATTTGTGAAGTCAGCCATTCACCAGCACCTGCCTTTGGGCCACTCTTACCCAGAGAGACAGGAGTGGCCACCCCCTTTCCTACTCTTTCTGAGCTCCAGAGCAGGACCGGTGCTGGTTTAGAAATGCCAGTCTCGTCTTCTGGGATTCTGGAAGCAAGCAGGATCCCCATGGTCTTAGGCACGGGGTTCTCCAGGGCACTGTCTCCAGCACTGGAAACCCTAGGCTTTAGGCCACTGGCTCAGTAGGATTAGCAAGCCAGCAGTGCTTGACTCTCTGCAGGAGCTGAAAATTGGGATTTTTAGAAATGTCTTACCCTAGCTAAGGGCCTGCCCCCTGTAGTCATTCAGTGAGGATTTAATAAATGTATGAGGAGAATTGAAAACTTTAGATGCTGCAATGAGTGTTCTGGAAATTGAATGTGGGAAGATCCTTTTCTTCTTTTTTCTGTCATTTCTGTCCTACTTCTACGTGTTTCCTGGACAGGGGACTTGGAGCACAATAGACATAAGGTTCCAAATAGAGGAGAAAAACTAAGGAGCAGGACTTGGCTTAGCAGAGAAGAGGCAGGATGCTGATCACCTGTGGGATTTGCTGCTGCTGTGTGGCTGGGGTTTGTCTCTGGGGACTGACTGCAGTGATTCTCCCTCTGTCAGAATCATCTTTGAGGAGATGGTCCCAGTGCCAGCGTCTTTTCCCTAGCTGGTCTGTGCCAGCTTGCTCCCCTCTGGATCCCAGTTCTGGCTGCCCAAAACTAATGGAAATCAAGGTCATTACTATCCTTTGAGTGTTTACTGCATGCCAGACAGGCACTACACTAAGTCCTTGATCTTCATCTCCCTGTTGGTCCTCACAGTAGAGGAGGGGTATCATCAGGCCACCATTCCCTGACTGTCCCACCACCTGTCCCACCACTAGTCTCACCTCAGCTCTGTCTCCTTCGTATACATAGCCCTGGAACAGCTCACACCTGTGGCTTGTGGTAATGGATCCATATGTGTACTAATCCATTTTTCCATTTAACTCATTGATTGAGTACCTTCTGAGTGTTGTCTGTTGCACCCGTTGCACTTGGAGTTCCTTTAGGGCAAGAGACCATGCCTTGTTCTTGCTTGTTGTATACCCTCAGGATGCAGCACTGTGCCCAGCTCACAGCAGACCCTCAGGAAATGTTTGCTAAGGGGAGGCCTCTAAATGCTATCTAGCCTTAAACACTTTTTCAGTCCTTCCAACTCCAGACACTAGAGAATGGGAAACCTATCCTTCAGTGCTTAGTGGAGAAACACAGCTGTGATTCTGGATGCTTACCTCTCGGTGATTCCCCCTTAATTCTCAAGAATCTAAGCTGTAATTAACCCCAAAGAGCCTTTAATGTCAGCATCATTCGTTATGATCTGTGGGTGTTCATTTACTCTTTCAGTAGGTGTTGAGTACTCTGTGGGTGTCAGGCTCTGTGCGGGGAGCTGGAGTCACAGAGCTAAATAAGGCACACATGTGCAGCCCATGACCTCAAGGAGATCAGCAGACGAGATGGAGAGATGGTGAATCAAGGTCAGAACAGGTTAAGTACCATGGGTGCGGCTCGATGAGAGTCCTGCTGGGTGAGGGGGGTTTTAGGAGCAGGTGAGATCAGGGAAAGCTCTTTAGAGAAGGAGGCATTTGAGCTGAGCCTGAAGGAACAGTAGAATTTGAATCGGAAGAAGTAGGTGGAAAATTTTTCCCCATGAGCAAACGCACAGAGGTGGGAGGGTATGTTTTAGGGGAACACAAAGGTCATTCAGATAATTAATTTGTCAGTAATTGGCAGGTGTGACACAAGGGTGACCCTCATTACCATGGATATATCACTATGTTTTTATTTTTTTCTCCCTACCCATCCCTCCTCATGCCTCAAAAAGAGTTTTGCAAGGTTACAACTGGAAAGACTTTATCCCTTAAAGGACAGGGATAGCAGATCCTTGTGTAGAGTGGCACCCTGTCCAGGCACTCTCCTGGGATCCTTGGTTCTTCACCCCCACCTGACAAAAAATGCACATGAAGGGGCTCCCCATGCAAAGGCCCCATTGCCTGTCAGTTTTTCCTAGGAAGGAGCCTAGAGAGGCCACCCATGAGTTTCTAGAAGATGCAGACACTGCAGGCGAGCTGCCTTGCTCCAGCAGCAGGAGGAGTCCAGGGAGACAGATTAGCCACTCACGTTGTTTGTCTGTTGAGTCAACATCTAGATGTAGGTGTGGAACCCACAGAGGGATCTGGCATCTCTGTCATGGAAAGGGAGAGAGTGCCGTGGTACGGGGGCCTGCTCCTCCCTCATTCCTCGTTGCCAGATCCTGCCTCAGACGCAAGGTCCTCTTTGCTGCCAGAGGTTCAGTTATTAATGCCAAAGGTACGGTTTAGCATGCACCATTCCTTTTGTACACATGGTTTTGTGTGTGCATTCACCCACACACGCACTCACCCCTGTAGTCTTAGCGGGTCTTGTGAATTGATCACAGATGAAATAAAACTCCCAACTGCAAACGCTAAGGCATGCGGGCCCCTTCCTGTCCGGCGCTGTCAGATGTGCTCTGAGATGACTGTTTCCATCATCTATTCTGAGCCGTAGCCGCCCCAGAAATAGCTGTAGCAGGGAAGTGCTTTTGTTAGACTAGCTGTAAATTATATTTCAAACGTCTGATGTTGTTTTCTTAAAAAATAAATAAATAAGTAAATGAAAGTCTAAAATTAATGACTGTTGGGGTTTGCTTTGCTTGTGTGCACTGCTTCAGACTTGGCTTCTTGCAGATGGAACTTCAGATCTGTTTACACTTCTGTGTTAGCTTTTTTGGGAGAAAAAAAGCAGTTGAGAGATCTGGGAGGACAAATTTACAAAGTCGAAGTTATTGTAACTATCAGTGAGGCTTGCATCTCTCTACCACTGCCCTCTCCCCCCCTCCTCTCCACTGTGCCCTCATTTTGTTTATTGTGGTTTTATCTGCTCCGCCTCCAAGTCCGCCTCCAAGTCCGAAAGCAACTGGTTCTTGCAGATGTTATGACAAGGTCACATATCCAGTTTCTCAGGCAGATGTTCATCAGCCCCATTTCACCAGCACTTTGTCATTCAATGAGAGCAGACCTTGTGGGAGCAGATTGGAGCAACACAAAAGATGGAACATAAAAAATCCTGCAGAGAACCCGATCGCTTTTATGTGCTCAAGAAGAAGGGAGTAGGGTGGGGAGGGTAGCAAGGAAAGAAATCCGCAGAGCAGAATTTTATGGGGGGTTTTTTTGGTTTATTCGAAGATTATTATGTGTTGGATACAGTAAATCATCTATACACCCACACCCAGGAGGTAAATCTTCAGAACTCCAGGCGTGGGTAGTTCTGCATTTAACAGCTGCCATACAGTAGCTATTTTGTTCTGCACTTAGAGACCCTTATCTGTGCATTTGTTTTAAGTTTTCGTCAACTCTCCTTTTGTTCCTCTATGCTGTTCTCCTGGTTCTCATTACTATTACAAGAGTAGCTAAAAATCTGAGCGCCTGAGTTATTTAAATTGACACCATGAGTTAGAATGATAGGCGAAGCACTCTCATCTTGATTGTGACTCAGTCTCACTTGGAGGGTATTACCTATAATGGATTTAGCTCCTCTTGCCTTTTCCAGGTCTCATATGCCCGTCCAAGCTCTGCCTCAATCAGGGATGCTAACCTCTACGTTAGCGGCCTTCCCAAAACCATGACCCAGAAGGAACTGGAGCAGCTTTTCTCACAATATGGCCGAATCATCACCTCACGAATCCTGGTTGACCAAGTCACAGGTTAAGTGTTTCTTTGTCATTTCTTTCCTTGTGTCTCATGTCACCAGCCAGTGCCCTGTGACCAATGGGAGCAGTGGGTTAATGGTCCCTTAGGGTAAAGGATATGGGTCATGAGTAGACAGATTTTTGACACAGGAGGAAGATGTCTTCTCAACCCACTGCCCACACTTGAAATGGGCCGTCTTGGGAGGCAGGAGTTCTCCGTCACAGGAGCAGTTCCTGCAGCAGCTCATCCCCTTGGCAGGGTTGTGAAGGTGATTCAGGCCTCGGGCTAAGAGTGGGACTGTATGACTTCTGAAGTGTCTTTCAACCCTCAACCCAGTAATCTTACATTGGTGTGTAAAAAGGACCTGTATGTATAGCTCTCGACCTGATGACAGCATTGTAGAGTTACAGGGAACCTCAAACTGCCACATTTCACACATGAGAAAACAGAGATCCAAAGCGGGGGATCAGACTTCGGTCCAGCCAGCTAGTAGCAGTGCAGAGATATGAAGCCAGGATCCAGTATTAAGGTATTTTGTCCACACTAAAGAAAGGCTTCTTAGTAAGAAGTAGCCATTAGGCCTTAGTAAGAGACCACCACCTCTTAGTAAGAAACGTAAGGCACCCCAGGTTGCATTTTAATAATGATGTTTTCACCTACTTCCAACTTGATCCCAATTTAAAACAACCCCTTGGAACAGTTCATCACATTATTATCATTTAATTTATGCAACAAACCCTCACGGAAGCTGTCTATGTTGCAGACACTGTGCAAAGGGACACCAGGGTCCAGGGGTGAAGGAGGCACAGTCCTTACAGGACTCCAGCATGATGAGGACCTGCTAGGGGCTGTCCGGTGCACTGTGAGAGTGCAGGAGGAGGAGTGCCATGCCTGGTAGAAATTGTCAGGAAGGCTCCATGGAGATGTGAAGTTTGGACAGGGTTTTGGAGGACGACTTGCAGGCATCTGGCAAGAAGTGCAAGGGCATTCTAGGCAGATAGGATGTATCCTATAGCACAGCTGAGTGGGGCACTGTTCAAGGCATGGAGCTGAGCAAGAACACAGCCTGTCCTAGGAACACCTGGCAGTTCAGCACAGCTGCCAGAGGCTCAACAGGGGATTTGGGCAAGATCTTCAGGCGCATTAAATGCCACTCCAAAAAGTCTGAACTTTATCTTTTGCCACATGGAGCCACGGAAGGGTTTTATTTGTTTGTTATTTTGTGTTTGGAGTAGGAAACAATTAGGAACAGGAATCATAAACAAGGTAAGAAATTGAAAGGGTACCAAAAAAGGCATAGAAGGTGATTTTAAAGGGTGTAATATCATCAGGGTTTGCTTTTCAAATATATTACCTAGTTGCTAAGTGTGGAGGACCCACTGGAAGATGAGGAACCAGACAGTGGATGACAGTTACAGCCACTAAAGGGAGATAAGGACTGAGCAGGACAGTGTGGAGAGCTGGAAGTGACAGATGTGAGAGATGCCTGTGTTCTGTGGGTGGACGTCAGCAGTCCAGAGCCACGGTGGCAGAAATGCAAGCAGATGCATTTTGGTGGGTGAGAGATACTCAGTGAGCCCGGCCCAACCCAGGCCCCACCAGCGGGCTGATTCCCCACCGATGTCATTCGGGCCCAGCCCATCTCTTCCTGGAGGTGTTTACCAGTTTGGTTTGTTCACTTTTTATGAAGGTTCTTTCCCTTTCCCCAGGAGTGTCCAGAGGGGTGGGATTCATCCGCTTTGATAAAAGAATTGAGGCAGAAGAAGCCATCAAAGGGCTGAATGGCCAGAAGCCCAGCGGTGCTACAGAACCGATTACTGTGAAGTTTGCCAACAACCCCAGCCAGAAGTCCAGCCAGGCCCTGCTCTCTCAGCTCTACCAGTCCCCCAACCGGCGCTACCCCGGCCCACTGCACCACCAGGCTCAGAGGTTCAGGTAGGCATGCACATGTGCCCACTCACCTTGCTAGTTGGGTACAGGGCTGGGCAAGGGCCAGGGAAGCCCATGGCCCCAAAGAATGGGGCAAGGGTAAGAACCTCTGCCCCCAGGAATCACTGTGCATGGCTCCCACTGCCCAGCCTCGGTTTTCACTCTTGTAAAATGAGGGGATTGGATCAGACACTCTTCCAGGCCCCCTTCCAACTTACCACCGTGACAGTGGTTAAACTTCAGATTTTTGGTTGAAACAAAATTTCTGCAATTCACCAAATAAGAAGATTCAGCTTCAACAAGAATTAACCACAGATGTGACCAGATTCAGCACCTTAGACTTAAGGCTAAGGCAATGGCTTTTACTGAAGTCAAGGAAAAGAATGGGTCAGGAGGCAGATCCTTGCCAGGGACAGTGGATTAGCCCATCCTCTTTCTTCTGCATGTAACTCTGACGGGTTAGGTGCACAGGCTTCTCTCTTTTGTGGTAATTTTACTCCAGTTGTTAAGTCAGCAGTCTCTGGAAAACACAGAGGAAGATTTTGTCCACGCCTTATTAGTGTTTCCTTTCCGTACCCAACCTCCTGAAGCTCCTGGTGCAATGGGACACTTCCTCTCTCTTGGGACATTTCTGAAACGTGGGCTCCTCTCTATGAAGACAGTACGACTTTGAACAGCCTCTGTCGTGCAAGTGATACGAATATTCTTGACCTACCCATAGTAATTCTAAATAATTATGTCCCAACTTCCCTTTAATGAAAGGGTTTTTCTCCTTTTCAAACATCTCATGGGAAGAGAGTCAGCCCTTCCATCTAGCCCCAGTGAGAAGAAATCTCCGCCTCTGCAGTGCCCTCCCATGCCCTGTGAATCTGAAATGGTTAATGGTTTCGTGAAGAGTCCAAGTCATCTAATTTTTATTTTGTGTGAGAGCCCATGCAGTATTTATGTAAAAAGCCTTTCCAGCAGGCTTCTAATGGTGGAAACTATGGTTACTACTGCCCCATGGTGTGAATAGCTTATCCCCAAAAGGTGCTGAGCGTGAGGGAGATTATAACATAATAGCGGTTCACTGGGAAGCACTTTCAGGTTGTAAATAGGAAGCTAAGTTTTAAAAATCTAACCCCAAAACTCTCCCTACCCTGCAAAAATGTGTGTAATAAGAAGATTTAGTTAATATAGCGAGACTAAGAGAAAAGATCCATTCCGTATGCATTGCGTGTGCATGTATTGTTCATATGAAACAGAGACCTTTATTCACAAGTTTAATTAAAACAAAATGTGAACAACTTAAGAAGCTGCCTCTTTTTAACAATTTCACACACAATATAAAATAAAATACACACAAATGTTCTGAGAGGTGGGGGGAACAGGATTAATTCAGACCTTGAAAGAAAGGGAGACTCATTAGACACTTGCTTTAAACTCTAGCATTGACCTGAACATGAATTACTTGTAATAGGAGGCAGGAAAGGGGGGATCTGCTGGTGGATAGTCTCCTAAGCATTGGGGCAAGTTGTTGAGCTTTTCTTCTTTGAAAATGGAGCATTCTTATTAATAGTTCCATTGAGCGATCTTGCCATCTGTGAGGCATTAACCCAGAGACCCTCCTTCTCTTTGCAGGCTGGACAATTTGCTTAATATGGCCTATGGCGTAAAGAGGTAATTAAAACTCCACAGATTGCCAGATGTCCGTGTTGGCACAGACTGGGGCTAGAATTTTTTTTTTTTAATTCACTAACTTTACTTTTTTTTTAATTCTTCCTTTTTCTTCCACCAGCATGTCAAATTCTTAATTTTAATTTCAGACCTCAGTTGGTTTTGTTTCTGTTAGGGCACACAAAGTTTGTTTGTGTGTTTCACTTTTTCTTTTATTTGCAGGTGGGCTTCTCCTACGGTTCAGGTGCCACAGCTACCGAGCCCTTGATAGTCTGGTCCTCCGAGCGGCCTCCCTGAGGGGAGGCTCCAACTCTGCCAGCTGATTCCGCAAACTTACAGAGCAACTGTTTTGCATTAGCAATGCCAAGATTCGGTTAAGAGGGCAAATTCCAGCAAATCAAAATTAGAACATTTTGCTAATCATGGTTGACAATCTTGTGATTGTCAGTGGGAAAATTAGATTTGGGACTACCAGCCCCTGGCCGAACCATGAATAAATGCGTGGATGACCTGCTGCCTCCCTCCCCCACCCCGTTAGCGTGCATTTCAGGGCACGGCCAAGAGTGAAGTGTATCTGTGTGCACCTCAACCAGGGTTTGTTTTTGTTGTTATTACAGGTTTTAATGGTTATTATAAATCTTCCCTTGATGATATATGTATGTGTGTTTTAATTTTGCTGTTTCGCTCACTTAAAGCCTATTTGTGAGGTCAGGGGCTCAAATAGGGTCAAAGATTTGGGGACCTCTAAATGCAGACAAGGCTGCTCCAGGCCTAGTTGGAAAGCCGAATCTTGGGAAGTTGGGTGCATTATATCACTGTGTCTGTGAAATTCCCAAATGTGCTTCTGATAAGCTCCACTGAGCTACTAGGGACATAGCGTCTTCATCATCCTGCTCAGTAGAGCTGCATGCTTTAATTCCCCTTCCTACAGTCAAGGGAAGGAAATGTGGTCTTTAATAGATCGCATCACACCCCCTGTAGGAGGCTGTTCTTTCACCACTTGGCCATGCATGGCAAGTGCACGGCCATGGAAACAGGCGCTCAGTAGAGGACATAACTTGACAGCAGACTTCACTGTCAGAGCACCAGTCTCTCAAACCTCAACCCCAGTACCAGGGAGAGGATGATCTCCACGTGCCTAGCACGCTGCTTTCCTATCCCCACACATTTTACATCTTTGCCAGTTCTGCCCTCTACCTTTGCTCTTCTCTAACTTTAGTGAAATAGCAGCAAACATTATACGCAGAAGGTGGGGATAGAGCAACCTCTTACCCATAGAGGGTGCGGGGCAGACCCAGCAGCAGTACGCACAACCTCCCCCTCCGCCAGTTCTCCACCCACAGTGAACAGCACTAGTTGATAAGAGCATTCATTCTCATCTTCCTATTAAACCCAGATTTGGGCCCAGAATATTCCCTACCAAAGTGCTCCAGGTAGTCATAACCAACTGGAGTTGAAACATCGTTGCTGACCCTGACTTTGGCCTTATCACAAATACTTAACTGCCCTCCGCCTATAAACTTAAATGAAGTCAATTTACTCAGAGGAGAACCGGTTGAGAAGAGTCTTCAGAAATAATGCAAATAGCAATTAGTGGTGGATTTGCCCTTCTAAGAATCTATTTGATGACGTTTTTGGTTTCACCTGGTTATTTGTCTTGAAGCAAAAAGGAAGACTGACTTAGTGAATAACACCAAAAATGATATCTATTGAGTTGCGTTTAGCATATCTTCAGTAGTCATTTGATTATCAAAATTCTAGGTGTAGAACTTTTCTTCCATAGGACTTTTAAATCTCCAAGGATATTTGCTTATTTTTCAAGCAGTCCTAGATGACAGTTTACCCCACCTCTTCCCCAGTTTCTACTTCCTCTCCTACACACAATTCAAAAAAAAAAAACAATCACATGGAAAGCAAGAAAGCAAGCTAATAGTGTACAGGGTCAAAATCTCAGTGTAAGTTTGGTACAAAATAAAATATCAACATATGTTTTCCTGCCATAGGCACGAGCATCCTATTTGTCCCATCTGACGCATCCGTCGTGAATCACACGTGGATATGTTGTGTCAGAGAATAGAATATGAAGGGTTGGGTTTCTTTTCAAAATTCAATGAAAACTGAGAAGATTTCTTAGCCAAATATATAAAAGTAGTTGTAATAGGGTAAATAACAATTTTCTGCTTTTTTTAATGTACAGTGATTCAAGGTATATAAATGCACAAACCACTTGAAATCTCGCTCCCGTGACACTTAGAAATGAGTCCCAGATGATAGAGCATCAAGGAGTGATACATCTTTATAGCTATTGCTCATTTTGGGGGGGAACTCTCTTGAGTAAATCCTAAGTGAAACACGAGCCACCCATCTGATTAATAACAAGACAAGGATGTTCTTTCTGCATATCTCCGTCCTCAGTAATACTGAGAGATCTTTTGACAACCATAGTCGAGGGACTGCAAATATGGTAGACCCAGGCACTTCCAGAGCCATCCCTAATCTGCCTTAAAAAATAGATAAAATTTCCCAAGCATCAACATCCACCAGTGTTGTTCACTTATTCAATTAAAGAACATTCACTGACTTTTCTGCATGTCCTCTGAGAGTCCCATAGGTGCTCCAACGAATCAAACACTAGAGCAACAGAATGAATGAAACCGAGCCCCTTCCCAAGAGCTCATTGCCTGCTGTGGGGAGGGAGGGTAAGGGGCAGGGTGGGAGACCCTGTGAATGTATTCTGTGATAGAACCAGCCCAGAGCCTTGCTCTGGGAGTGCCTTGTGGTTTTTAGGAATTAACCTAGGCCTTTCTCTTGGCATATATGTGCCTTAGCCAATCTAGCCATTCCCATCAGAGGAAATGCCACAGACATTAGTTTTTGTTTTTAGTTTTTAAACCCTGACGACTCTCCTGCAAACACTCACTCAGCCCTCTGCCCCGTGTCTGTGTCTGTGCATCTCTGTGTTATCCTTGGTCAGACTGATGTCTGGACCAGTCCCCCCTTCTGCTTGTCCCCCCAGGTTCTCCCCCATCACCATTGACGGGATGACAAGCCTTGTGGGAATGAACATTCCTGGTCACACAGGAACAGGCTGGTGCATCTTTGTCTACAACTTATCCCCTGATTCCGATGAGAGTGTCCTCTGGCAGCTCTTCGGGCCCTTTGGCGCAGTGAACAACGTCAAGGTCATCCGCGACTTCAACACCAACAAGTGCAAGGGATTCGGCTTTGTCACCATGACCAACTATGACGAGGCCGCCATGGCCATTGCCAGCCTCAACGGGTACCGCCTGGGAGACCGAGTGTTGCAAGTTTCCTTTAAAACCAACAAAGCCCATAAGTCCTGAATCTCCCATCCTTAACTATTAAAAAATATATATAAATATATATGAACAAAACACACGCGTGCGCACACACATACACACACAAAAGAGAGAGAAACAAACCTTTCAAGGCTTATATTAAACCATGGACTTTATAAGCCAGTGTTGCCTAAGTATTAAAACATTGGATTATCCTGAGGTGTACCAGGAAAGGATTTTATAATGCTTAGAAAAAAAAGAAAAAAAAAACAAAAAAATACCTTTGATGCATTGAATGTTCTTTCATAGCTGTCGTTGTTGAATATAATATACATAGATAGCGATGTGCAGGGATTTTTACCCAGCCAGCTAACTTTACTACCTTCCTTGAAGGTGGGTCTTTTTAAGATGACCATTCACTCATTTGAAGAAGAAAATCAAAAAACAAAAAAAATAATAAAAATAAAACAATTTTTACAAAGTAATGGGATTCAAAGAACGAAAAAAAGATTTTTGTTTTTTGTCAAAATGTTGATCCAATCAGATTGGTAAAAAAAAAATAAAATAAAAAAACCCACACAAATTAAAGAGGAATAATAAAAATTGCAAAAATGAAAAAGACTTTTGCAAATTTTTTTATTTTTCCTTTTTTCTTTTATATCATGTGAACTAAAACAGTCTTCTGTTAGGGGACGGGGGCAAGGGGGGAACCTGATGACATTAACAATTTAATAACATTAACATTGTTGCCAAAGAGGTGGTCTCTTTGCTGAAAATGGGTTTCAAGAAAAATCTATTTTTATAAAATATAAAGAATTTTTACAAGAGAATCTGGATTTGAGAAAAAAATATTTTGACTGGCTAATTTAGGGGAAATTGACAACTTTGTCGCGTTCATACTGCACTGGTAACTTTTTAGAGATCAAGATGTGTGTTTTAAACTGGATTCGTAGACTGTTTTTTGAAGGATGGGCTATAAACAGATGATCTTCATATCTTTTCATAGCATGTAATAATAATAAAAAAATTATTAATTACTAGGGGAAAGGAGTGTTCGTTCTACCCAGGGTACCACAGTTCCCCACAGTCAAAACCCAAAAGCAAGGAGATGAGTTGAAAGACAGTTTTTCTTTAAGTCATCAGTATGGGATGTCAGCAGAACAAAAATTTAAAAGATTAATTTTCCTTTCAATCTAAAACTTCCTTCTTTTGAGCAGTAGGTGCTACAAAATTATTTACATATCTTAGTATCATAGTTAAATGTAATGTGTTTAGGAGAGGAAAACAAAAGACACATTTGCTTTCGATTCATTAAGGAATTCTCAAATTCACTTTGTAGCCCATGCTGATAGAATTGGGCTGTGTTGGTACATTTGAAACACTGTTTATGTTGCTTGAGACACTTATTTATTTATTCGCTGATGTGATGATGCCTATGGCCGAGATCAAATATAGCTAGACTGGCTAGACTACTTCTTTGTTTACTTAAACTATGGGAAGAAGCATATTATCGTGTCATTCCGTTGTGTGTGTGTGTGTATATATAATATAAATATATATATATAAAGTTATTTTTCTTTGGGTTAATTTATTATAAGTTGTAACACTTGGCTAGTTTTGTTTGTAATGTCTTAAAATGTTTTCTTATGATATTTAAGTGACAGTTAAAGAGGTATCAAGGTAACTTGTGTAGAATTATTGTTTGATATATTGTCATGTTTGTTGTGAATATTTTTTCTTACTGCACAGTAGAAAAATAAAACCAACTGGGTCTTTATTTTAATGTATTTCAGATTGGGGAAAACAAAACAGAGCTAAGGGAACAAAATGACTGAGGGAGCATTCTCCCACGTCCAGTGCACTGATCATTTTAGTATGTTTGTGCTTTGTACGGTTATATATTTAAAACAAAAACAAAACAAAAAAAAAGACAAGGGTTCATGCTCTTCCCTGGGTAATAGAAACAGTTACTCGCTATGCATAATCTAGTTGATAGTTAAATTTGCTATTGCTTTTGTCTTGTTATATAAAATCTTTTCAATACAAGTTTAGTCTTAATGGTAATAAAACGTTATGGTTATTTATAACTTGTGCTTATTTTGTGCGTTTTTTTCCATGCTGAACCCACTAAGTGCATGTAGACAGACTGTTGTTTTCACACTGAAGAGGCAAACTTCGTAGTGGTAGTCGTAGTATAGACAGGTAACGAAAACCAAGGCTGCATCATAGACTCTTCCTTTAAATTTTTTTTTCTGTTTTTTTCCTCTTTTTGATTTTGAAAAAAAAAAACAGATTTCAGTTCAGAGAACACTCGTTCAACATTCAGGGAAACCTTTTTACGTCATCTGCTGTGAATGAACGCAGTTTGCTGGCAAAGTTTTGATGCATTTGCTAAGTAAGCATTAGTGGGAAAGGCATGCCAAAATCTCTTCTCTATAATGTGTTCACACTTGGGGGAAAAAAAAAGGAAAAAAAATCTTAGGACCAGGCAGTTGTATACTTTAGTTATAATGAATGACTTCATGTTAACCTTGCTAGTTTAGATGATTTCTGAGGGAAAGTATTGTAACTGTTTTTTTCCATAATCTTGTTGTGTTTGAATTATTTGTACTTTATCTGTCCAGACAATAAATGAAAGTGTGTAGAATGGATTTGAGCTTCCCAGATTTTTAAATGTGTTTATTCAGACTTTTTTTCTGTAGCATCTTCAGATTTCCCCAATATTTTTATCATTGGACAAACAAACAAAAAAGGTAAAGTAAAATTCTGTTTTGCTAAGTTGCAAAAGTCGGCTCAGTATTCAAAAGCCATTGCCCTAGTTCCACGCCACTGAAAGTGTCATCTCCGACTGGCAGTGTCCACGTCGTCTGGGAGTTGTTAAAATTCAGGCTCTCAGGCCAAATGCAAATCTATATTTAACCAGAGTCCCAGGTGAATCATGGGTACTTTAAAGTGTGAGGAACACTGCCCTACTTGATAACAAGCTGGCACGTTTGGCATTATGTTTTGCATTATGATGGTACATTAGTGCCCGTTACTCATTTATAAGCATACTTGTGACATATTCAGACTGAGGGGAGTCACCAGTTGCAGAGCATCGATTATCTGTCAGACAGACGGCTGTGCCGCGGCCTCTACAGTCTCTCCCTTTCTCCTCCAGCAACCTGGGAGAAGTAGATAGCACTATCCTCATTTCACAGATCACAATACTGAGGCTCAATGAGATTCAGTGCCTTGAAATAGCTGGCAAATTTCCAGCTGGGATTTGAATCCAAGGCTGCTTCTCCTGCACAGCACCTCAGCATGAGATGCAGAGCTTGAGCAATGTTAGGGAAACAGACCATTTGTGCTGGAAGTGACAGCTAAACAAGAAAGGTCATCTTTTTATTCTAGCACTCATTTTTGCTTAGAAGCAGCATATATTTGACTTTCTTTCCTTGAATAGAAACCCTAACCGAGGACTTATTCATACAGTGAATAAAGGGCATGATTTAAACTCAACCTAGGGGAGAAGAGCTGCCTAAGGTACCATGAAGTCATATTGAAATATGACCTGAACTTTACAAATGAGCCTTTCAGTGATTTCCTGATGCAATCACTCACTGATGATCTACTGTCTGTCTTTCACTTTCATTTGCTCACTAATTGAGAATTCACAATCCCCCATAAAACATCACCATCCATAAAGGGACACTTGAAACAGAACTGTCCCGATGAGGCAGAGGAAGGAACAGTCAGGCTCTCGTCCACTTTTCGTTAGCCTCTTTCTCATTATTATTCTATTAAATCACCTCAGGGGTTGGGCTAATCAGATCCAGGGCAAAGAGTGATATTTAATTAACCAAGCTTAATATTAAAGCTCTGGCAGCCTGAACTTTACATAGTTGAACTTAGAGATTATTATTTTGGTTTTATCTTAAAGATAAGCCCCTGTATTTCTTTCCTAAAGAAAACTGGGCATTCGAACTAACGGTGGCTGCAGGGATAACGGAGCGTCACAAACATGTGCAGGGTCTAAAAATACCACCCCCAAACCCGAGGTAGTATTTTTACCAAAACTATCTTCACCACCTGTGCTCCTTAGAGGTGCCCTTTCAGTGCACTTGAGTGAATGGATACACTATTTCAGAGTATTGGAAGCTGGTGGAATCTTACCAGTTCCATACAGATCACTCCCAGCCTCCAACAGATTGCTCCTGAAAGTTTTACAGAAAGCTGTAAGTATTTAAATAAGTCTTTAAAATATTCATAGAAGGACATTCTACATACACTCTCTGGGCGACACTTCCCAATGCCAGCACAACAGGGGCTGCCTGACATCTAATAAAACAGTCATCTCGCTGCGTGCCTAAGCCTGTTACCACACATCTCCAGGCAAAGATTGTACAGTTTCTGCAGGTGTTTGTTGGGAAGGCCTAACAAATCGCAAGAACGCAGGAATTATTACATTTCTTTTAGGTCCTCAGTACGTTCTATTGTGCTTGGATGAAGAACTGCATGCCAGAGAAGGCTGGAGGCATTTCCTTAGTGTGATTTCTGTCAAAGTGATAGGAAGCGAAGAGGGCAGAACAACATGTGCTTGTGTCCGGGACCAGCCCACATCACCGCCACCCGCATCAGTGCTGCTGGGGTCTGTCACTGAAGATCGCACACTGGCCGAGCCAGGGGTGCAGCTGGAAACTTACCACCTCGGGTCCTGTTTAAATTCCTTTCATCAACACCAATTAATATTTGTTCATTTGTAAATAAAGCATGTAAACACCAAAGAACATTTGTTATTTAAAAATACATTTGTGAGTTTTAAAGGCACATTTGAAATTCACAAAGTCTTATGAAGCCCCTACTCGGTCAGGATGTGGCTCTGGCTACCCTAAACATGTCAAAATTTGGCCCTTAATCACCTTTTGCCATAGGAGATTCAGGAAACTTCCGGTTCCTGTCATCGTTTGCCCTCACTTTCTGTAGATACTCCACGTGTCTTCCTTAATAAACATAAACGGGCAAACACACAGAGGCAAACATTTGTACAATTAAGTAGAAAATGAGCTTTTTCCTTTCACCTGCAAATTTGAAAATCATACTTGACAGTATTAACAGCAAGAGTGTGTCTTCTAAACAGAAAAGTCATTAAAATCTTAATTTGAGGCCATCCTGCTGGATCCATTCCACAGCCTTAACAAGATCTCAAAGAACACAGCCGTATAATATCCTTACACCCTTCACTGCCTTTGTTCTACCTGGAAAAGAGAATAATAAAAGGAAATTACATTTTGTTTCTATGAGCTAAAATCAAGTTTTAATATTGTCCAAAAATGACACACACCATTCCTTTATCTTATTAGTTTTTGGCATATTAAGTAATAAGATAATTTCTCATGGTAGAGTATTTATGTAAGAATCATATTTCTCTCTTTGCAGATCACTTACAGAAGTGTCTGTTAACAGGAGAGAATGAGGCATAATCGGCACTTAAGATTAAAATAGACCTGAGAACATAAAAGTGTTCCTTCAATTAAAGGAATAGCATTTCTCCAGTCTCATCTTTTTTGTTTCTGCGGCAGAATGGAAACTGGCTGAAAATCACCCAACCCCAGGTTAATTACCAGAAGGCTTCCTTCCCTATGCAAGTCTAGCTTAATCTACTCGTGGTTCAAATGCAAAGTGGACTCACATCCCTTCCAGGATGCCGTGTAATTATTTTAAACAGTTTCCAGCAAAGTTCATGAGGTTTAAGAAATTGCTTCTAGAAAGAGCACTAGTGTTTATTAAGTCTCTCAAATATGGTAGGCACTTATACCCACTTTTAATCCTTCTGCCAACTCAGTGAGGAGTATCATCCTTCTTCTACATGGAGCAAAAAGACTCAGATTTGGTATCTTGAACAAGTGAAGAGGTGGTGAAAACCAAATTCAAACACAGGTCTGTCTGACAGCCCCCTACACTCCATTATACCACCCTGGCTGTGAGCCCATTCTGTCATACTTAGAGCTAAAACAATTACCAAGTGGTCCTCACCTCAATTAAAAGTGGAGATGAGTCCTGTTATGTAAGGAACAAGGGAAATTACATTAATGCGCAGTGTCTGGGGTGAACCCCTCCCCAAATCTTTAATGAAAAAACAGATCCATGACACAGGTTTATAGGCAAATTGACAAAGAAAAACTAAAAGTGATAGTTTTTAAACACTGTTGCTCATCAGCATTTCAAAATAAAATAATTTGAGAGATTTATTTAAACCCCCAGAGTCAACAAGGTGGGAAGGAGTTGAGGAAAGGACTTGAAGACAGGAAGGTTTCAAAGCTAGCTTGGCTGCCCTTGGAGCTGGCCCTGTGGGTCTCCCTGAGAGATGAAGGCCTTGCGTGAACCAGGACCGCGGTGGCAGGAGCTCCGTTCACTGTGCTGTCCCCAGGTCCTCAGAACAACCCCATCCTACATCTGACAAGAACAGTCTCAGAGATGTTAGGTGTCTTGCCCAGGGTTGCACAGGATGGAGCAGAAATGGAATTCACTCCCTTGTCCTCTAGCTCCAATCCAGTGTCTTTCCACTGCAGCACACCGGTGGCCTTTCAATGCCCCACCACCATTTGTTAACTCTTGAGTAGCTGCTGTCAAGCACAGGAAGAGAAAGTACACCGTGTCTACAGTGGGAGACAACATCTTTGAATACCGCGTCTCCTGAGCACCAACGGCCCACCACCATTTGTTAGACACCCACCTACCTGTGAGGCAGGGCAGGGTGAGTGGGGGAACCACCCTCAGCCCCCTACCCATGAATCCTTTCTCTGAACATCTGCCATATGCCAGGCACTGAGCTAGGAACACAATGATGAATGGACATATTCAGCCTTTTGTTCCTTTCCACCTGTTTTCTGTGTAGTACTATGCAGTCAGTTTTGACAGGAAACAAACAAACACAGAAACAGGAATGGAAAGGTAGAGTTTTGTTATAAAGACAAGACTTATGAAACAATTATTTAGCCATGCCAGGTAGTTTCTGTGCCACAGGGAGAATTACAGGAAATTGTGAGTCTGTGGGGAGTGGAAGGTGTGTCTGGGGCCCAGAAAGGAAAGAGAGTGGCCTGGTGGAAACGGGATGAGCCCTGGGCAAATTGTTCAGTGTCTCTGAGATTCCAGACCAGAGAAGGAAGGATTAGAGATACAAATGTGTCAAGTTCCTAGCACTGGATGAAGAGTAGTAGGAATTAAACAGTAGCCAGAAAGAGTTCCCAGAGGTAAAGGGCTTGGGTGGGGCCCTCTGGCAGAGGGGAGCAGATTTGCTGGGTCCCTCTGGGTTGAAAAACATCTCTCAAGTAAGGAGGGAAGAAATAGTCAGGATATGAGTGGGAATAAGCTCTTGGAAATCTCACTCAGCTTTGTGGAACTTGAACTGCTTTTAGAACACAACAGTAGCTGTAGCCACACACCAGCAGAACCTCTGATTGCCCCAAAGCAATCAGAGACCCTATTGGTCCCTCCTCTGGTGCTCAGCCACTACAGCTACTCAAGCCACACCCCCTACTCCCCCTGACTGTTTGGTGATGCTCCCTGTATCAGCAGTCCAACTCTCCCTGAACAAATAGTTCAAATTCTGGAGAGAAAGACCACGTTGGCCCTGGCTGGTCAGCTTTTACAGGCTGCTAGCACCATTAATTCTCCTTCACACTGACCAATCTGGCTCAAATATTGAAGCCAAGGCCTGAGTCACATACTATAAACAGGGCCTGCTGGTAAAGCATGGCTTGGGGGAGTTGCCCTGAGGAGTGGCTCGGGGCAGGGCAGGCAGCTGGAGCAGCCTGTGCAGTACAGTGGTGAGTGGCTAGGGAAGGAAGAGTTGAGGCAGCCTTCCTGGGGTTTGTGAAGGGGTGGAGGCAGATGTTAAGGAGGTTAGGTAGGCAGCAGTGGGAAGACAGCAGAGGAATAACAGAAGAAGTGTTGGACACTGTAATCGAGGCAGGGGACTTCTTTAGGAAAGAAGGGACCCAAAAGGTATGTGTCTTGCAAGAGCTCAAAGGTAAGCAGAGCACAGAAAGGAAATATCAAGACTTTAGGATGTTTGAGGAACACAGAAAAGAGCAGTCGATTCTAACTTTGATGAGGTGAAGTGAAGTTGGAGTGTAACAAGAAAGCCATCCTAGAGATGTTTAGGAATCAGCTGTATCTTGAAAGATGACTCAGACTTGGACAGGCAGACACTAGGGCAAGGTCAGGAGCATCACACTAGGAATGTGGAAAGTGACGCAGGACCAGGAGTCAGAATGCTCAGCTCTTTCCCTGACTTACTGTGTGACTTTGGGCAAGCCTATGCACCTCACTAGGCCTCAGTTTCCCACAAGTTAAAGGAAGGTGTTAGACTAGATGGTCTCTGATGGCCTTGCTCCTGCTTACTTTTAGATTCTCATCTTCTGCTATAATTTTCATTGAGTCGGCAAATATTTATTCACCTACCACCATCATGGAGCACAGTGAGGATACAATGAAGAGACAAAAGAGATGTTTGTATGTAGCTGGTGGGGGTTTGGATGAGTGCTGTCAAGGTCAAGTGCAAGCTTCTCTAACAGTAAGAAGGACACTGCCCAGCTGAAAACAAGGAATGCCCTGACATGATGGCGTTTGAACTGATGATTTGAAGGAAAAAACAGGCGTGCCCCATCCTGAACAGAGGGAAGTAGTATGTGCAAAGAGCCAGAGGTGCAGAGGAGTGAGGCTCAGCTGAAAGGAGCCCAGTGACTCAGCAGTGGAGGTGGGAATGGGGCTGAGGTGGGAGTGGTGGCAGGGACCCAATCACCAATAGCCTTGCAAGTCGCAGAAAGGACTTTGATGTTTGCCTTAAGAATAGTGGAAAGGGACTTTCGGCCAAGATGGAGGCATAGGTAGGCACACTGTGCCTCCTCACACAACCAAGATATAGGGACAACAACAATTTAGAAATAGAATAACAACCAGAACTGACAGAAAATTGAACTGTATGGAAGTCAGACAACCAAGAAGTTAAAATATAGACCCATTCATCCAGACCGGTAGAGGGGCGGAGTCAGGCAGCCGGACACGGGTGAAGGTGCGGAGAGCAGAGAGCATTGGGACCTGGCGCATAAGGCATCTGGGGCACACAAGACCGCAGCAAGTGGACCCTGAGGGCACAAGCGGTGGCTGGCAGACCCCAGCCGAGAGGTGACGAACTGCACACCCAGTGAGGTGGCGATTGTGAAGCAAGGCACTGCATGCAACCCAGGATCACAGTGCTGAAAAATAGAGCCTCGGGACATTGATTGAAAACACCTGTGGAAGTTGAGGTACAGGGAGATACTCCCAGCCTCATAGGAGAGGTCGTTGGAAAGTCCCACGGTGTGCACAATCCCACCCACACAGGAATTGGCACCAGAGGGGCCCAGTTTGCTTGGGGGAAGCGGCAGAAGGGACTGAGGTCCAACGAAGAGCAGAGCAAGCGCCATTGTTCCCTCTCGGACCCCACCCCCACATACAACGTCACAACCCAGCAACTGGGGTGCCCCGCCCTGGTGAACACCTAAGGCTCTGCCCCTTATACGTAGCAGGTGTGACCAGACCAAAGGGGGGTGGGGAGAGAAGATGGCTTAAACAGAATTGAAAGCCCCACAATTAGTACTTTTAAGCAACTGAGAGATAGCCATCCTATCAGATGCACAGTTCAAACCATTGGTGATCAAGATGCTCACAGAATTGGTTGATTTTGGTCACAAATTAGATGAGCAAATACAGGCCACAATAAGAGAAATGAAGGAAAATGTACAGGGAACCAATAGTGCTGGGACTCAAATCAATAGAGTAGACCAGAAGGAAGAAAGAAACAAACAACCAGAAAAGAATGGAGAAATAAGAATTCAAAAAAATGAGGAGAAGCTTAGGAACTTCAAGGATATCTTTAAACATTCCAACATCTGAATTATAGGGGTACCAGAAGGAGAAGAGGAAGAGCAACAAGTGGAAAACTTATTTGAACAAATAATAAGAGAGAACTTCCCCATTCTGGCAAAGGAAATAGACTTCCAGGAAGTCCAGGAAGCCCAGAGAGTCCTAAAGAAGTTGGACCCAAGAAGGAACACACCAAGGCATATCATAATTACATTATCCAAGGTAAAAATGAAGGAGAGAATCCTAGAAGCAGCAAGAGATAAGGAGACAGTAACCTACAAAGGAGTTCCCATCAGACTATCAGCTGATTTCTCAAAAGAGACCTTTCAGGCCAGAAGGGGCTGGAAAGAAGTATTCCAAGTGATGAAAGGCAAGGACCTACATCCCAGATTGCTCTATCCAGCAAAGCTTTCATTTAGAATGGAAGGGCAGATAAAGTGCTTCTCAGATAAGGTCAAGTTAAAGGAGTTCATCATCACCAAGCCCTTATTTGGTGAAATGTTAAAGGGACTTATCTGAGAAAAAGAAGATAAAAAA